>CM035409.1:29533258-29538258 GCA_020310875.1 Ceratopteris richardii | reverse complement strand
AGTAGCCGAAGAGGTTCTGACAACTTCTTTGCAAGACCTACAACACAAATTGAGGACATACACCCATCACGCAGCACTTAAGCTTGGCATACTTCAGCATCTCGCTCGCATTGAGCAGTAGCACAGAGTTGTATGGGGCGAGTGAGTGGAAGGGGAGCCGCACAACTATGTACTGTGTGCGCCATCTCTCTGAGCAAGAGAGGGAGTGAGATTTGCCCTTGGGAAAGCATGCACTTGCACAGGAAGGAGATACTTCAGAGAGAGAGGGAAGAGAGGGATCTACAGACCCCCACATCAAGCTTTTGCACCGTCCCTGGTGCAATTTTTCCCTTATTTTACTCATTTCGATGAGATCTAGTTATACTGCAATTACTGAAAAGAAACACGGTATGTACAAGGGATGGAGTGCTTCCATTTTGACTTAATTCAGATACTTCTTCACCCTGGAGATGTTGACCAGGGGAATCCTTTTACCCTGCAGATCTTCCAGATGCACTGCGCCATGTGGCAATACTTTGATAACCTTATATGGTCCTGCCCATTTGGGTGCCAATTTAGTTTGAATTGGTGGAATTTGATGCACTAAAACCATGGACCCTTCCTGAACTTCATTGGATCTCAGATACCTGTCATGCAATCTCTTGCGCTCTTCTTGTGTTACCAGAAGTTTCTGTATTGCCCCTTCTTTGTACTCTTCTAATGCCACCAATCTCTGAATGGGGGGTTCAATTCCAATCATTTTGATTCCTGTTTCCTTTCTGATAATGAACTCAAATGGGACCAATGCCTCTTTTCCATATACTAAGCGGAATGGGGTTTCGCCAGTGGTTCCCCTCTTCGTGGTTCTGAAAGCCCAAATTGCACCGATCAATGCTTGTGGCCAGGAGCTTTGATGATCGAAAGATAATTTGCGAAGCAATCCAATCAAAATCTTATTGGAACTCTCTGCTTTGCCATTTGCCCTCGGATAGTAGGCACAAGATTTTTTATGGAAGATTTTGTACCTGTCAAATATAAACTGGAGCAATTGATTTACAAAATGTGTGCCCCTATCACTAGTAATTTCCAGTGGGCAACCAAATCTTGAGAAAATACGTTTATACAAGAACTTGGCTACTGTTAAAGCCGTGCAGTCCACAGTAGCTTTAGCC
Organism: Ceratopteris richardii; assembly: GCA_020310875.1. Classification (NCBI taxonomy): domain Eukaryota; kingdom Viridiplantae; phylum Streptophyta; class Polypodiopsida; order Polypodiales; family Pteridaceae; genus Ceratopteris; species Ceratopteris richardii. The sequence continues at coordinate 29,537,107 of CM035409.1, read as the reverse complement.
TCTATCCATTTAGTGGCATAACATGTGGCCATCAATATATACTTTTTACCCCCTGGTTGACCAGTTGGACTAATTGGTCCTATGAAATCAAGACCCCATCGTTCAAATGGGAGCCATCCTGTAGATATGACTAATGCTTGGAAATTCAATCTGGTCGGCGTAGGAGCACACCTCTGGCAGATGTGGCATTCTTTAGCGAACTTGATCGCATCCTTGTAAATATGAGGCCACCATAGGCCTTTGTGGATGATTCTATGAGCCAATTCTTCCCCCTTTAGATGTCCTTCATTGTGTGCAGCCTCTATCAGAAGATTTACCTCCTCTGGATAGACACACCTTCTCAATATATCATCCTGACAGTATTTATATAAATTTCCATTTATAAGAGAATATGCTTTGGTTTTCAAAAGCAATCTTCTTTTTTCTACAGGTGTCAAGTGTTCTGGGATCTTTCCAGTAGTGAGAACATGAAGAATTTCATCATACCAACCAGTCCGAATTGCTACTAGGAAAAGATTGCTATCCACCAGTTCATCATTAATACCTGTTGCTTTTTCGCTCATTGCCATCCTGGACACTTGATCTGCCATGTAGTGCTCTTTTCCTGGCTTAATATGAATATCAAAATTAAATTCTTGAAATAAGAGTAACCATCTCCAAATCCTTCCAGCTACTCTAGGCTTGTTTATCAAATACTTCAAGGGCTGATGATCAGATATAACTATAAAATGTACACCAAGGAGATAATGTCGGAACTTCTGAAGAGCAAATACGATAGCCAAACCTTCTCTTTCCGTTGTACTGTAATTCCTTTCAGCTTGGTTGAGTAGTCTGCTGGCATAGGCTATAGGTCTATCAACCTTATGTGATGATGGTTGAGCTAGAACTGCACCAACAGCATGAAGACTAGCATCTGTATGCACATGAAATTCTAATGACCAATTAGGAACACTTAAAAGTGGAGCAGTACATAGCCTCAATTTTAGTTCACAAAATGCTTTGTCAGCTTCAGCACTCCATGAGAAAGGGACCTTTTTACTGGTAAGCCTTGACAAGGGCTTAGCAATTTTTGAATACATCCGAATGAATCTTCTGTGATATCCTGCATGACCCAAGAAACTTTGCACTTCCTTTGGGCTTTGTGGAATTGGCATGGAAAGAATAGCTATAACCTTTGCAGGGTCCACGGTTATACCTTCAGCAGATACTATGTGACCAAGAAGAGTGCCCTTAGTGACCAAAAAGTGACATTTATCAGGATTCAACTTCAACCCTGTTTTGAGACATTGCTCAAAAATTTCTTTTAGATTTTCCAAATGATCATGGAAATCTTGAACTGCTGCTCTTTTATCTGTACCTAAAAATACTGAAAAATCATCCATAAAAATGCGTAGAAAGGTTGTTAACCATTTGCCCAATATCAGATACATCATTCTATTAAATGAAGCTGGTGCATTCTTCAAACCAAAAGCCATGCGAGTATAGACATAAGTGCCCCAGGGAGTAACAAAGGCTGTTTTGTCCCTATCATCAGGATGGATCACTATTTGATTGTAGCCACTAAAACCATCCAAGAAACTATACAAAGTGTGACCAGCTACTTCCTCAAGTACTTGCTCTGTGAAGGGCTGAGGAAATCCATCTTAAACAGTCACTTTATTCAAAGCGCGGAAATCAACACATACTCTTATTTTTCCACTATTTTTCTTGGGTACAATAACCATGGAAGAAAGCCACCTGGAATGTTCTACTGGGACAATTATACCTGCTTCTTCTAGTTTTGTAATTTCTGCTTTTACTGCCTCTGCATATTTCGGATTGAGTCGATACGGTCTACTTCTTGCAGGCACGGCTCCCTCAATTAAGGGTATCCGATGTAACCCAAGCTCTTCTGGTATCCCTATTAGATCTTTGTAGGACCATGCAAAGACACTTTTATAGGCAAAAAGCAAAGAAGTTACCTTTTGTAGTAAAGGAGGATAATGCCACAACCAGGATGCTAAGTGGACTACTTGAGGGTTCTCTTCATCCCCTAAATTTACTTCTTGAACCAATGTTTCAGGACTAATCTTGCTTGAGAAATCATCTCCACTATATGCAGGAGTGGACTTAAGTTCATATTCTGCAACATGTTCTTCTATCCATCCTTGAGGTATATCCGAAAAAGGAAGATCTTCTCTGTACTTGGATTCATGACTTTCCATCCCAGATACTTCTATATTGGTTGCTTCTTCAAGGCTTTTCTTTTCCTGCAATTGCTCATTCTCCAACACCTTGTGATCTTCAATGCCCTTTCCTGTAATTATCTTATCTGCAACTTCTTCCTCAATTTCATTGATCTCTACTGTGCAACACTCTGCACTTCCCATCATCCAATTTATCAATGTATCATCTTCTTGGGGTAGAGAGGGCATTACCTGAGGGTCCACAGTATATCCAGTAGTTTTTCCTGAGTCGAATCCTTCTTCCAAATGTAGTTGCAGTTGGCTATTGGTGCTTGTTGAAATCCAAAGTTTGTTTTTCCCCCCAAAGCTTTTGCTTGTCTCAGCCAAGGTCTCCCCAGGAGTAAAGGGTAAGAAGTCTCCTGTGGAAGTGCAATAACAACAAAATCTAGAACAAAGTGGAAGCCCTGTACTACCATCAGTACCTTTTCAATAATGCCAAGTGGCGCAACCCGATGCTGATCTGCTAACGTAACCGTGAATGGTGCCAACTTGGTGGGGTTCAATTTCAGTTTCTTCATTGTAAAATCTGGCATCAAATTGATACCAGAGCCTCCATCTATGATCACACCTGTGAGAGCTTCATCCTTTATACCAACAAATAATCTTGAGCTTTGGTAGTCTGCTAAGGGTGCACGGGGAAAATCAACCATGAAACCATCTATACTAGGTGATTGGACCAAGTGAGCAGAGTGTATAATCTTTAGTAAGTCACTTCTTATTTTTTAATCCATTTTGATAAGTTTGTACAAACTAACCTTGTGATGAATACCTTTCAAGATCTGCTCAATGTCTACCTTATGAGTGTCTTCTTGCAAACTTGTTGGTTGGTCCCTTAGAGAAGTAGCCATCTTTTCATAAGCTCCTTCAATTTCTGCTTGGTCCTTCCATCCAGACTTCTTTTCTTCCTCTTTATCCTGAAATCCTTGTTGTTCCTCTCTATGGATTGCTGCTGCTTGCCTAGCTCTGGTCATCATGGGCATTGCAGAGGATGAAACGGCATAAGACTGAGCGGTCATACCTTCTTCTTGTGGAGAAACCGCAATCATGTGGATTGGAGCAGGACGACTTCTTGGGCAATCTTTGGTATAATGATCCTTGGCCTCTGGACAATGTTGACAAGGAGGTGCATCTTCTGGAAGGGAACACCTATTTTGCATGTGGCCATACTCACCACAACGATAGCACATCAAAGGTCTATTATATCTAGGCATTGCAATGGCGGGTCCACTACTCTTCATTGACAGCTATATCCATCGTGGCTAGGATCTTTGCCCAACCATGGGGTTCAAACTCTTTGTCTAGAAATGCCAAAGGTGCATAGGCAAGATCTTGAACTAACCTAGAGTCTCCAATAGTTCCTATGATTTAGAGTTTATTCTTTTCTCCCCTTGCAACTTTACATATCCATAAGTGAGTGTCTTCATGCATCCATGAGGATTCTGATCCTATGGAGTGCACCGGCTCTATTTCATCCAATGTCCTATGGATTTGGTTCCATTGCAACGATGGTACATCTCTATGAGGATAATCCTTGAGATTGACTTTAGTTGTTACCCTTAAGTACAAGGAATTGGTTCCCAAATCCTACACAATCTGCGATTGTCTCATGAAGTGTCTACCTAAA
>CM035409.1:29195758-29528258 GCA_020310875.1 Ceratopteris richardii | reverse complement strand
GCATAAACGTTTACGACTCAAAGCATCGGCCACTTTGTTTTCTTTTCTTGCTAAGTATTTAATATCAAAATCATATTCACCTAGCAATTCGATGCATCATTTTTGTCTATTGTTAAGTAACGTTTGATCCATTCTTAATTCATACTTTACTCCAAGTAATAAGTATCTCCAATGTTTAAGTGCATGAACAACCATAAGCATTTCCAAGTCATGTGTTCTATAATTTAATTCATGTTTCCTTAGTTTCCTTGACTCATAAGCCACTACTATTCCTTCTTGTGAAAGTATGCATCCGATTTGACTTCCAGTAGCATCACATGCAACAATAAATGGCTTCCCTAACCAGGTATCTTTAGCACACAATTTTTGATAATTTTCTGTTTTAATTCTTTGAATGCATTTTGACACTCATCGTTCCATGTGAAGTCTCTGTTTTTCTTTGTCAATTTTGTGAGAGGACTTGCAATTAGAGAAAACTCCCTAATGTGTGCCCTCTCATATTGTGCCAAACTAAGGAAGCTTCTCACATCTCTCACATTGCCGGTTGTCTGGACCAAACTTTGTCGCTTCGAAACACACTTTTCTACCTCCTACAAGCTTCTCCAAGTTCTTCCAGTGGTATTAGAGCTAGATCAACATGGGTGACGACTTTTCCTCAATGATCGAGAAGCTTGATCAACACAACTACAAGGCTTGGCAAATTAGAATGGAGGCCTATTTGCAAGGTACAAATCTTTATGGAATTGTAGCAGGTGATGAAGCTATGCCTATTCCAAGATCCAAAGGAGGACCCACAGAAGAGGAGACAGATAAGCTCACACTTTGGTGCGCAATGGATGCTCAAGCAAGGTCTTACATACTAAAATCTATCTTTGACTTTCTATTACCACATATTAGAGGATGCAAGACATCTCATGAGACTTGGGATGCCCTCGAGACTTTCTTTTGTGCTAGTACCAAAGCAAGAAAGAATCATCTTTGGAACGAGTTCAACCAAATGAAGAAGAAACCTAAACATACCATCACAGAGTTTGTTACCAAGGTCAAGGAGGTTGCAGATCAGTTAGCATCCATTGGAGAGATGATTGAAGAAGATGTCATCATGAGGCAAATTCTCAATGACATTCGAAGTGATAAGCAATGGCAATCTTTCACTACGGCATATGATCTCATCATGGATGTGCAAACTCTAGACTTCAACATCTTTCTTGGACAACTCTTCAATCAAGAGACCAACAATAGCATAAAGGAAGGTAAATCCTATCATGGTAATTCAACTAGTGCTCTATATGCAGATAAGAAGGATAAGAAGCAGAAAGGTAAGAAGAAGGAAGAAGATGAAGAAGAGACTTCCCAAGCCAACTTCGTAAGCAAGAGCAAGTGGAAAGGGAAGAAGAAAGGACCAAAGCAAGACAAAGCCAAAGGTCAGAATGTTCAACCTTGTGCCATATGCGATAAGACCAAACACACCACTCAGAATTGTTAGTTCAATGGGAAGACCCAGAAAGGAAGTGGAAGAGGTAGATATGGCAACAATAGAGGTAGAGGTGGACACAACTTCAACAATAACAATAGAGGCTATAATAGAAGGAACTTCAACAATTATTCAGAACATCAACCACATGAAGACCCATTACTTCTTATGAATCTAAGCCACAAAGAAGGTAAAGACGATGATCATTTGTTCTACATAGATTCAGGATGTTCAAATCATGTTGTAGGCAACATTGCTCTTCTATATGATTCGGAAAGTCTAAAGCATAGACATGAAGTACAAACAAGGGATGACACAAAGCACAATGTGGAGAATATTAGTAATGTCAAAGCTTCCAATGGCAGGACAAACATTTTGAGTAAGGTTCTCTATGTACTCACTATCACTAAAAACCTAAGAAGTGTAGGCCAAATAGTCGAAAAAGGCTTGTAAGTTAGGTTCACCCAACATGGAGATTTTGTGGAAGATCCATGTCAAGGCTTCAAGAAGATATCAGAGGTGAGAAGCATGGTAGGCTCTTTACTTTTGAAGTAGGAGAAACTAGGAACATAGCTCTATTCACTTTTGGGTCTCAAACCCTAAGTGAGCTTGAAGTGTGGCATAGGAGACTTGCTCACGTGAATGAAGGATATATGCAGGGATCAAAGTGTTCTAGGACTTCCGAACATATCAAAGCAAGACATGATCAACAAGTGTGATGCATGTCAGATTGGAAAGGCACAAAGACAACCATTCAACCACAAAGGCTACATCCACAACGACTTATTGGACTTAGTACATATAGATGTATGGGGACCAAGTCAAGGACCTTCATTGGAAGGATCAAGGTATTATGTCTCATTTATTGATGTACATAGTAGATGGACTATTCTATACTTTATCAAGAGTAAGAATGATGTGTTTGATTGCTTCAAAAAGTATCTAGCACATGTGGAGAATCATACAGTTAGATCACTAAAGAAGATTAGCTTTAATGGAGGGGGAGAATACTTCTCAAAAGAGTTTCATGAGTTCTTGTAGGATAAAGGTATCAAAAGGGAAGTGACTACCAGGTACTCTCCTCAATTGAATGGAATTGCTGAGAGGAGAAACAAGACATTGGTTGGATCAGCCCGAACAATGCTTGAAGAGAAGAAGTTGCCACATTATCTATGGGAAGAAGCTATTTCAACTACTGTGTACCTCGTCAATAGTCTACCATCCAAATCACTTCAAGGTATGACTCCTTATGAATCATGGCATGGAAGAAAACCTAGTCTTGGACATTGCAAGGTTTTTTGTGTTTAGCTTATGTTGGTGTACCATCATAAATATGAGGTAAGCTAGATGAAAGGGCAAAAAAAGCAGTGTTTATTGGATGTGATTCAACTTAGATGGGTTACAAGTTCTATAATCCTTCAACCAAGCAATTCACTACAAGTAGAGATGTTGTGTTTGAAGAACACAGGACTTGGTATGATGAAGACAAACAAAAGGTAACTCTACCATATGATATTGATTCTCATTCTCATCAATTAGGAAGCAAGCATGATACACAGGTTGAGGATCCAAGAAGTGATACAGACGATGACCAAGATGAAAGGGAAAAGGATTACAAGCTATGGAAGTCAAGAGGCAAAGCAAAGATGCAAGAGGTTGGAGAATTCTCCAAACAAGCACCTAGAAGATCAGCAAGAGAGAAGGAACAATGAGAAATGTATGGATATGATTCCACATCTGTTACAAAGCATTCAATCTACTTGGCAAAAGATTCAATCTTAGAAGAACCATCAACCTATGAAGAGGCAAAGGGAAACCCTAATTGGGAAAAGGCCATGAAAGAAGAAAAGGAGATGGACACTTGGGATTTGGTTCCAATGTCGTCGAATCAAAAGGTAATTGGTTGCAAATAGGTATATAAAGTTAAAAGAAATTCATATGGATCGGCTTGCAGGTACAAGGCAAGATTAGTTTCCAAAGGATGCTCACAAACTCATGGTATAGACTATGAGGAAACATTATCACCAGTTGCAAAGATGACTACAATCAGAACATTGATAAGTGTAGCTGCTCCAAGGAATTGGAGACTCCTCCAACCTGATGTGAAAAATGCATTCTTAAATGGTTGGATGAGTGAAGAGGTATACATGTCACAACCACCAGGTTTTGAAAACCATAATCATCCATCTTATGTTTGTAGACTTAAGAAAGCATTGTATGGATTGAAACAAGCTCCTAGGGCTTGGATTTATAGGTTGGTTAAAGCCTGTTTTTGAAGCATTTTTGGGGTGATTTTTGGAGCCATTTTGGAGTACTTTCTCTTGGTGCAGGGCAATCAACAATTGAAGTTTTAATGAAGATTTGGAAGCCAAAAGATTGGAGGAAAGTTCAAATTATGAAGCATGTAGGAAGTGCATATTCAGAGGAAGAAGATGTGTACACATATGTACATTAATTCAGAGATAGTTCACTTATACTTTTGTATAGTCATGATATTGTAAATATTTGCCTATATATATACAAGGAAAAAGTCGGGGAAAATATGAGAGAGCATGAGAATAGAGTAATTAGCAGTTGTATGAGTCATTAGACATCTTCGAAGTGAGTTGAGTCTCTCTCATCACTCAGTTGTAAATTTCTTTAGAAATGGAAGAAAAATTGCGCCCGATGTTTCTGTGCATTCTCCTTCTGTGCTTGATCATTTCAAGAATCCTTTTGTAGATGTCTAAGTCCATAGTTAATGAGTCTATGGTTAAATTTTGAGAGCTTAATTGTAAACAGGTTGTGAGAATTATGTGTAGGAACATTCATATGTGAAGAAGTGCTCACTGGTTCCTGAAACAAGCACAAAATTCGATGTTGATGTTTTAGTCAGTTCTCCTTCCACAGTGTAAAGTTTTGAGCAAGCAAGCACTCAATCTTTAACTTGGAAGGTAAGCTATCTATGGCTAAAAGCATTTTCATAAACAGCTTCTAGATTGAGAGAACCAAGTGTTAAAGTTATAGGTGTCTAAATTGACTTCTCAAAAGAGCAGTTTTAGACATAGGTAACTTGTTGAGATCATTTCTCAAGATATACTGAATCTTTTGGAGTGATTCAACTTGGAGAAGGTGCGCAAAACTTATGTGACACATTGTGCAAAGTTTTATAAAAAACTTTACACAATTGATAAGGTAATAAGAGAGATATATGCAGCAGACTTTCTGTGTAGTCATCTCCTTCACAGATTTTTCAAAATCTTTATAATTGATCATTGATCTTCTAAATTTGGAGAAGGTTTGAGTTATTCTTGTTATAGAGGTGCTCTAATTACAAGAGTAACTTGTTCTTTTGGAGATTAACACTCTCCATTAGTGGTACCAGAGCAGGAAGCATCAGAATTGAAGGAAGGAGGATCCCGACTGCTGCAGTTGCAAAGAATTCAACATCTGAAGGTTCAAAAGGTGAAAGCTTGAGGGCAAAGCTTGAGAAGGAGGTCATACGACATCAAGAAAGACAAAAGGAGCATTATTCGAAGTAAAGGTACATCTATTACTCATAAAGGTTGAAGAATTCAATATACAGGTGAAGAAAGAATGAGAGATTCTCTTCAAATAGAGAAGTTGGATAGAGAGAACTATCCAGCATGGTCAATGAGGATGGAAGCTCATCTTATGAGCAAAGACTTGATAAGTTACATCACAGGTGAAGAAGAAAAGCCTCAGTTCAGAGATCCTAGTGTTCCAACTAGGGAGGACTTATCAGATTTGAAGAATTGGATGAAGAGAGATGCTCAAGCTAGGAGCATTTTCTATATGGCAGTCAATGACTACTTGCTACCTCACATTAGAGGTCTTGAAAGTGCAAGTGATATATGGAATGCTTTGGAGGAGCATTTTCAAAACACCACAAAGTCAAGGAAGGCATCTTTGTGGGCATAATTTACCACTTTCAAGAAGAAGGCTTCTCAATCCATCTCAGACTATGTAACAAGGATGAATGACATTGCAGATGCATTAGGAGTAGTTGATGAAGACATTGACGAGGATAAATTGGTAAGGCAAATCCTCACAGGTTTGAGAGGTGATGACAAATCCTCACAGGTTTGAGAGGTGATGGTTTTGTTTATTGAATTATCACTTGATCATTTTACTCCTGACTTAAATCAGTTGCTAGGACATATGTTAACCTTTGAGCAGGATGTCAAAGGTGAAGGTGACAACAGTACATGTCATGCAATGTATTCAAAGGAGAAGAAGAAAAATAGCAAAGGGAAGCAACAAGCAAATGAAGATGAAGGCACAACTAGTCAAGCCAACTTCCTAAGAGGAAGAGGAGGTGGCAAAGGAAGAGAAAGAGGCAGGAGTAATAAAGATGGAGTCAAGGCTTGCTGGATTTGTGGTAAGACAAATCACTTAGCTAATGATTGTTGGCATAATAATCAGAGTAATGGTGGATATAATCAGAACTTTAATTCAAGAGGAAGAGGTGGCAGAAATCAAAGAGGTAATTTCAGAGGTAGAGGTAGTAGAGGTTACTTTGGAAGAAATGCAGGTAGAGGATTCCAAAGTCAACAATACAACAATATCTACTACAATTATGCTTCAGATCAGAAGGAGGATTCAACATTCATAATGAATGCAACTTGTGAAAGGCAAAGTGAAGACCAAAGAGTCTTCTATATTGACTCAGGGTGTAGCAATCACCTGAGTGGCAACATAGCTTTGATGACTGATTTGGAAAATAAGGTAATTAATCATGTAGTTCAAACAGGTGACAATACAAAGCACAATGTGAAGTCAATTGGATCAGTGAAGGCCAAGGATGGTAGCACTCTCTTGAGTAAGGTCTTGTATGTGACTCAACATACAAAGCACAATGTGAAGTCAATGCGATCAGTGAAGGCCAAGGATGGTAGCACTCTCTTGAGTAAGGTCTTGCATGGAGATTTCATACACTCAACATGGAGTGTATGTGACTCAAGAAAGGTATTTGAGAAACTTGTTAATCAAGTTTAAGATGAATGATTGCAGGGTAGCACCTACTCCAATGGAGGTGAATCACAAATTGAGCAGATATGGAGGAGAAGAGTTCAAGGACATGAAGTGATACCAAAGTTTGGTTGGTAGTTTGATTTATGCTACTTTAACTAGGCCTGACTTATCATATGTAGTGGGAGTATTGTCCCAATTCATGCATTGTCCTAGGAAAGAACATTCGATTGTAGGTCAAAGAGTGTTGAGGTACATTAAGGGTACACTCAAAGAGGGTTTGTATTATGGTTTTACATCAGATACAAACATCAAGATATATAGTGATGCAGATTGGGCAGGTAATCCTGATGATAGGAGATCAACATATGGATACTTGTGTTATGTGGGAGATAAGTTAATTTCTTGGTGTTCAAAGAAGCAACACATAGTTGCTTTGTCATCTACAGAGGCTGAGTACAAAGGTATGGTTGAAGCTGCAAAGGAAGTGATATGGCTTAAGACTCTCATGAAGAGTTTTGAAATTATTCAGAGTACTCCTACTATTCATGGGGATAACATGAGTTCATTGTATTTAGCTGCTAATCTTGTTTTTCATGCCAGGACCAAACACATTGAGATTTAGTATCACTTTCTAAGAGGGAAGGTGATGGATAAAGAGATTGAAATCATACATACTTCAACAAAAGATTAGATAGCTGATATGCTAACCAAAAGCTTGGATGGACCAAAGCTACAGAGATTCAAAGACATGGCAGGTATAAAGAAGATAGAGAAAATCTCAATTGATGATTGAGGGGGAGCTGTTGGTGCAGGGCAATCAACAATTGAAGTTTTAATGAAGATTTGGAAGCCAAAATATTGAAGGAAAGTTAAAATTATGAAGCATGTAGGAAGTGCATATTCAGAGGAAGAAGATGTGTACACATATGTACATCAATTCAGAGATAGTTCACTTATACTTTTGTATAGTCATGATATTGTAAATATTTGCCTATATATATACAAGGAAAAAGTCGGGGAAAATATGAGAGAGCATGAGAATAGAGTAATTAGCAGTTGTATGAGTCATTAGACATCTTATAAGTGAGTTGAGTCTCTCTCATCACTCAGTTGTAAATTTCTTTAGAAATGGAAGAAAAATTACGCCCGATGTTTCTGTGCATTCTCCTTCTATGCTTGATCATTTCAAGAATCCTTTTGTAGATGTCTAAGTCCATAGTTAATGAGTCTATGGTTAAAGTTTGAGAGCCTAATTGTAAACAGGCTGTGAGAATTATGTGTAGGAACATTCATATGTGAAGAAGTGTTCACTGGTTCCTGAAACAGGCACAAAATTCGATGTTAATGTTTTAGTCAGTTCTCCTTCCACAGTGTAAAGTTTTGAGCAAGCAAGCACTCAATCTTTAAGTTGGAAGGTAAGCTATCTGTGGCTAAAAGCATTTGCATAAATGGGTTCTAGATTGAGAGAACCAAGTGTTAAAAGTTATAGTTGTCTAAATCGACTTCTCAGAAGAGCAGTTTTAGACATAGGTAACTTGTTGAGATCATTTCTCAAGATATACTGAATCTTTTGGAGTGATTCAACTTGGAGAAGGTGCACAAACTGTATATGACACCTTGTGCAAAGTTTTATAAAAAACTTTACACAATTGATAAGGTAATAAGAGAGATATATGCAGCAGACTTTTTGTGTAGTCATCTCCTTCACAGATTTTTCAAAATCTTGATAATTGATCATTGATCTTCTAAATTTGGAGAAGGTTTGAGTTATTCTTGTTATAGAGGTGCTCTTATTACAAGAGTAACTTGTTCTTTTGGAGATTAACACTCTCCATCACTTTCATGCCTAGGTCTCTTCACACAGGTTCAAGGACATCAAGAAGAGTGTTCCTTGTACTTCTCTGAAAATAAGTATTCACCTTTGGGGCCATGTTTTCAGCCACACTCGTAAAACTATAGGTTTCTCAAAAGTTTTTAGTTGTGGTGGGAGCAGCCACTACAAATTTATGCAGGTTTTTGAACCTAAACAACAAAGTTGACAGACACTTGCAGGTGTCGTTGGCTAGTTTTTGGGCTGTGCATTCAGCCTTTCAGTGTCATTTTACTGCATATATTGAGCACATATACACTATGTATGCTTCTGTGGATACTGCTTATGTATGTCCATGTGGTCATTGATATAGCGGTTACGTTTTTTCATAAAGCCTTTTATGTTTGATAAAGAGGGTCATGGTGAGGTTTTCTTAACTAGGAGATACCCAGATGTTTGATGTAGGTGGAAGACTTACCTAGCCTCACCATAGGAGATGTATGACAGTTGTTCATAGGTGCTCGATAAGCCTAGTTGGCTTCTTTCGTGTAACTGATTATATGCAATGGAGTCAGTGATTCAGTATGTATGTAAACATGTTAGTACTTGCAGTTTTATGAGATTTTGGCACTAGTCATATGCTCATTTTGCAGAGGATGCTCTTGCAAAATTTTTCCAGATTTTTTGGTCTTATCAACTATACAGTGGTCGATTTACTTATTGATACACTTATTGGTGTGGGCACATTTATTCTCACATAATCCTTCTAGTTGGTCATTATTGTTCATTAGTTCATTTTTCTTGGAAGATTGTTGAATTCTCTCCCAACATCTGACACTTGGTCATTGTTGGCATACAAGTCAGATGAAGAGCATACTAGCGCAACGGAGGAGTCATGCACAATACGGCAACAAGGCCCAATCATTTTTTCCATGGACCATTTACAACTCAAGTGATTTTAATCACTACACAAACATTGTAAATTTTGTTTTTGGTAGAATAGACTCCATTTTGTGCAAGCCGAGGAGTCCTCGAGCTTGAGGAGTATTAGAACTAGCTACATATCAATTTTCATAATTTTTAGACTCTGTTTGAGCCCTCAAATAGGCTCTAGAACCTAATTTTTGACTAGGCCGGACACTAGGTCTGGACAAGACCAAAGCTAGTTAGAAAACTATAAAAAGAGCTAGAGAGCTCATTTTTGGGGGGAGATTGTTTGTGAATTGAGCTTATGTAAGAGACTTTTTGACTAATGCAAAGAAATCCATTGTTCCTCTCCTTGTTCTTGCCTTGTGTGCGCGTGTGTGTGTATGTGTGTGCATGCTTGTGTGCTTCTCACTCACACACTTGTGCCTTCACTTGCTCATAGTCTTCATACTAGTGCTCACGTCTCCACGGATTGACAATTATGAGGTGAATCTTCTCACGTTGGTACTCACCATTGTGCTAGAGTGACACCAAATTTGGCGCCGTTGCCGGGGACAGAGCTTCGAGGACGAGCGTGTGATTGTAAGACGTCGAGTTGAGACATTGGAGTTATAGGTAATATCCTTCCTTTTCTTTATTTTTCTTCATTTTTTCCTTACTTTCGCATCACCATCATCACCATCATCATCTCCCACCTCCATCTCCATCTCCACAAAAAATTTCAGTTTTTTGGTCATATTACACTCCCCACCTCATTTCCCTCATTTCATTGTGAGAGAGAGCGAGAGAGAGAGCTTGCATGCTATCTGTTTTTGGTGTGTTTTTGAGCTTTTGTTGCAGGAACTAGCTGTACCACCTTCTCCAGCAGTGTGCGCAGGTATGACAGACTCTGCACAGGTCCCGGGACGACGACCTCTGTCTATCGCGACAGACAGAAAAACTTAATATTTTGTGAATGCGTGTTTGGCACGGTAACCTACACCATTAGAGCACTCCAAATCACTAGAAGTTTCTCAAAAATTTGCGTTTTTTTAGTCTATCGCGACAGACACCATCTATCGCGACAGACAGAGACCCACGATAGACCCCGTCTATCGCGACAGACACCTGTCTATCGCGACAGACCAAATTCCACGATAGACCCCGTCTATCGCGATAGACACCTGTCTATCGCGGCAGACCAAATTCCACGACAGATCCAGTCTATCGCGACAGACACCGTCTATCGCGACAGACCAAATCACGACAGACGACAGACACTATCTATCGCGACAGACCTATCTATCGCGACAGACACCGTCTATCGCGACAGACCCATCTATCGCGACAGACCCCGTCTATCGCGACAGACCCATCTATCGCGACAGACCCCGTCTATCGCGACAGACACCGTCTATCGCGACAGACCCATCTATCGCGATAGACACCGTCTATCGCGACAGACCCATCTATCGCGACAGACACCGTCTATCGCGACAGACCCATCTATCGCGACAGACACCGTCTATCGCGATAGACCCATCTATCGCGACAGACACCGTCTATCACGACAGACCCATCTATCGCGACAGACACCGTCTATCGCGACAGACCCATCTATCGCGACAGACACCGTCTATCGTGACAGACAGACATTTTTGGCAAAAATTAAGGGGTAAATTTTTTGGAAATTTAGGCTAATTTTGGGCATATTTGCACTCTCAAATACTCACACACTTGCAAAGGCCTTAGAAAAATGCATTAAAACTCTTGAAAGGTTCTGTTTGTCTGTCTAACCCCCTAAACCCTGAACGGTTATAACTTTTTCATACGAAATCCATTTTTTGAGCTCTAGGGCTTGTCGGAAAGCTCGTGGCATATACTACACGCCCTCAACTGTTTTTTATAAGAATAATGTGTTGATTTTCAGATAGGATATTTGGAAGTTGACACACTGAGGGGTAGGAACACCAAGGGAGCTCTAGAGGAAATTTTTAGCAATACAAAAGGGGGAACAAGGGTCATTAAAAAGGTGTCTGAAATAAATTGTCTGTCAATTGAAGGATCAAATTGAAGCTAAACTTGGGATTCTTACAGGATCATCGAGAGCTCTTGGAGAAAGCAAAGTAAGCGTCAGGGCGAACAAGCTTGGGAACATGCTTCCTGGGTAGACCAGCATCGCCAGGAGGAGCGACTTGAGGTTGGAACATCACTTAACCCCCTCAGCCTATTCTTAGCATAGGCTAAGTGCGAGTAGTTGTTCTGATTGACTGGGGGTACGATAGGAACACTCAAGTTCGAAGAGCCCTTAATTTCTCAAGTGCAAGGGTAGGCTAAATCGTAGTCAAGGGATAACTTAAAGGAAAAGAACTTAAACTAAGCGGACGCAAAACATCAAGTACGACCCACGAAAGTGCTCCTGATGACGCTTAATTAAAAACAAGAAAACACATCCAAAGGAACTTAAAAGGAATAAGTGACTGGTACCAAAGAATCAGCAACGTACAAATGGCATATGAACCTTAGGTCAGGTAGACACCTAGGGAGAGACAGACAAAGTCTTAGATCTTCAGAGGCTAGTGTCAATCATACTGTGAGGTCTTGGGCCCAGCAGTTGAGCCATCATTCGTATTACCCTAGTTCTAAACCCCGACCAATCCATTGGACTAGAGCGCCCAGCTGTCAAGTTTGAAAATGGAGCATACTTGGACAAGGAAGGGACAATATATGTAGTCACCAGTCATCCCGATAGGACAGATGAATTTGGGAATATGGTCCCGGAAACGGACTTAGGTGACCTAGAGCAAGGAAACATGGGCGAAGAACCTAGAACCCCCCAAGGCAAATCTGTTCTCACGAAGATTATCACACCAGAGTGGATTCCCCAAGATAATAAGAGCATAGATCTCCTCTTGAACCGAGAGACGGATGAAGCCTTTTGGAGATATAGACCTAGTCAGCCGAGTGAGGTAGGAACAATCATGATATATGAGTTCAAAGATCCTGATATTCCAGGAAGAGTGACCTACTTAGATCACTCTTCAGAGAGGATCTTTGGGGTTACAGAAAATGATAGGCATGCGTACACTTGGAAAGGAGAATTTATTTTCCCCCAACCAAGATCGAATGTGTCCTTTGGTCGCCAAGGAGCTGGAACATCTCAAGCTCAGGGGACTCAAAGAGAAAGGAGTCGAGAGAGACCTGAGGTAAGCTTTGCCAACTCTTGGGGAAGAGAAAGAACGAGAATGGAAACGAATAGAGGGGAACCTGAGGGACATAGAGCCCCAGGGAACCGAAGAAATGCCGATGATTTCCCTTTGCCAAGACCAAGAGAGCACACGAGGACCTTGAGACTGACCCAGCTAGTTAAGTCCATGAAAAACTACTTCGATGGCACTGGAGACCCCTTTGATCATGTAGCTGAGTTTAAGCAAGTCTTGAGAGCTGAACAAGTTGAAGACCTGTTCACGCAGTACAATGCGTTTGGTTTAACCCTTAGGAACACCGCCCTGACATGGTTTCAGCCACTAAACGAGAGGCAATTTAGAAGCATAGATCAACTTTTAGAGGCATTCATTATCGAATTCTCTAAAAGTGGCATAAGGCATAATACTTCCTCATTGATATATAGCTTCAAGCAGACCCCACAAGAGACTGTGAGACTTGCAGGAAGAAGATTTAGGCAATATCTTGAGCGATGTCCTGGTCCTGAGTTACCCACGGCCGCTAAGCAAGTGGCTTTATTCTTGGATGGATTGCTAAGTACCAAATTGAGATCATATGTGTACTTGAAGACCCCCGGACTATAGAAGAATGTGTACGCATGTGCATCGATATTGAGGAGGAAAGTCTACGAGAAACCAAGGCCAAAATCATAGAGATCACATCTCAACCGCACTCTCACACATTCCCACCGTTACCATTCCCATCATTCTCCATCCCTCCACCCTGTAATACACCCCACGTAACCCACCCACCACCCCGAGTAGGATCAGTATTAGCTGATCCCACTCCTGAAGACATAGACATGATGCTTAAAGCATATCAGGCCAGAATCCAAGAAGGGCCAAATGTAACGGATCATGACAAGTGCTACCCTATAGCTGACCTAGAGATAGAAAGAACCAAGCTTTGCGCGAAAATGGTCGCATTGGCCCAGACTATGTTTGAAGCCAGTTGCCTTTTCAATTACTCGGGCTCAGCCAAGACGCAATTACACTTGGATGGACTTCTAGAGAAGTTAGAGGGCATAATTGCAAGATCTGCCAAGGAAGAAAAAAATCAAGAAAGAGATAAAGCAAGCAAAAACATGACCCATCCCCCACCGAAAGCTCATGTGCCCAATTCCACTGAACCAGACAACCCCCCCTCCCTAGAAAGAATAGAGAAGCTAATTGCACAATCACAAAAGGAACCCGCCCCTCAACACCATGACAAGACTAGTGAAAGAGCAGGTCTTCCTACCCAGAAAGCCTATGTGCCTGAGGCCTACGTGCCTAACTCTACGGAGCCAGACACCTCTTCTTCTATGAATCAATACACACCAGAATTCTTGCGAGAGATTCAAGAAGAGAAATGGGCTAAAGAGAGTGAAGTTCCTCCTCCCATTGAACTTGTGGATGACACACACGATCAATTCCCACAAGACCTTCCTTCCATTTATGGAGAGCAGGAGAGTGCCCAATCCCAAGAAAGATTAGACTTCGAGTCTAATTCTTTACAAGAACTACCCCATTTCACAGGCCAATGGGAAGCAAAGTCCACTTGTATGAGAGCACCTACAGTCATGGTAAGAAACGAAGATTCAGTCATACCTAGGAACACAGAGGTAGTGAAGAACACCAAAGTGCAGTGCAATCTCACTTTGGAAGAGCTGCTTAAGGTTAGACCAGAAGTGTGGAAACATGTAGCCAATCAAGTGCCCAAGATAGCAAAACCTCGTTCCCAGGTAGGATCCCAGAGAACAGTGCCAGAAATACCCTTAGACAAGATAGGAGACATGAGTGAGGGCGAAGAGGGAAACACATATCTCCCCATCACTCATCAGGGATACACAACCAAGGCCATCTTGGACTCAGGTGCAGGAGTTGCAATTGTTACCACGTCCTTATGGAAACGATGGGGTAAGCCAGCTCTCAGGCCAACGAGAATGAAATTGCAGATGGCTGACGGGCACATAGAAAGACCCTTAGGACTACTAGAGGGGATAACTCTCACTACTTGTGGTGTAGAGTTTGAGCACACATTTGCTATCTGTGACTTTAGCAAAAATCAAGCCTATGAGATGATTTTGGGAAGACCATTTATGCGGCAGTTGCAAGTGGTACAGGATTGGGGAACCAATTCCTTGTATTTGCAGCACTTAGGTGTTACAACCAAAGTCAATCTCAAGGATTACTCTCATAGAGATGTCCCTCCTATCCAATGGAACCCCATCCATAGAGCCAAAGATGATACGAAATCGGTGCATTCCCTAGGATCAGGATCCTCATGGATGCATGAAGACACTCACTTATGGATGTGTAAGGTAGCAGTAGAAGAAGAGAAGAGAGAAAAAGCCAGGGAGATAGGTGCCAAAGAGACCCATAGATCAATCCAAGACCCAGCCTATGCACCTGTAGTCTTTCCAGACGAAGGATTCGAACCTCACGGCTGGGCAGAAATTCTAGCAACAATGGATGTAGCCATCAATGAAGAACAATGGGCACCTCACTGTGATGAGGATGGCTATGACATTTCAGTCTTCTCCATAGAGCCGATCATGGGAGAGCCAGTTTTAGAAGAGTGTGAACCTAGCCCTGATGCATTTGAGGATGCGAGTGACTCCGATCTAGAGTCAATCATTATGGACCCACCTTTTGCATTAGATGAGGAATACTTCTATGAAGTAGAATTTCAACCCCAGAAGCACGGAGAGCTTACAAAGGATGTAAGGCTAGCCACACATGTAACCTCTAAGGAAGAAGGAAAGGAAAGAAAGAAGAGAGAAGTCACACCAGAAGAGGAAGAATCTTTGTTTGAGGTCCCGGAAAATTTTAAGAAGTATGAGATAGATGACAGGAGAGTCATGATTAGAATGCCTAAACGAGAGGCACAATCGGGAGAGGCCTATGATAACAAAGAAACCACCAAGAAAATAGTGGTAGCCATAGAAGAAGGAGAAGAGAGGTGCACTTACATAGGACATGACCTCACTGAGGAAGAAGAGCATGAGCTGATAGCCTTGCTAAGAGAATACAGAGATGTATTTGCTTGGAGTTACAAGGATTTGAAAGGAGTGGACCCGGACATATGCTCACATACGATTCCCATGACTACAGAGGCCAGACCCTCAAAACAAAAGCCATACACATACAATGACAACTATGCTGCCAAGATCAAAGAAGAGATAGACCGCTTGGTTGAAGCTGGATTTATCTATGAAATTGAGCACACTGAATGGGTATCCCCCATTGTGGTGGTGCCCAAGAAGAACGGCAAATTACGAGTATGCATTAACTTGAAGAAGGTTAACGCAACCACGATCAGGGATAATTACCCGCTTCCTATCACTGAGCATCTATTAGAAAGGGTGGCAGGCAAGGAAGTGTACAACTTACTAGATGGGTTCTCTGGCTACAATCAAGTGGCCATTGCACTAGAAGATCAGCATAAAACGGCTTTTGCCACAGAGTGGGGTATATTTGCTTTTAGGGTAATGCCATTCGGGCTGACCAATGCTCCCGCAACCTTCCAAAGGCTGATGTGCCATGTATTTAAGGAGTTCTTGAGGAAGAACCTAGAAGTCTATGTTGATGATCTTTGTGCTCATTCCAACATTAGACAAACCCATATTCCTGAACTCAGACAAATCTTTGACAAATGTAGAGAATATCAAGTCTGCCTAAACCCAGAAAAATGTGTTTTTATGGTCAGGCAAGGCAAAATTCTAGGACACATAGTGTCAAAGAATGGCATATCTACGGATGAAGAGAAAGTAAGAGCTGTAGCCAAATTACCTAGGCCAAAGAATGTCAAGGAAGTACAAGCTTTCATGGGGCATTGTGGTTATTACCGACGATTTATACACATGTATGCCATCATTGCAAAGCCTCTGTACGGATTTCTGACAAACTTTGAGTGGACTGAGGAATGTGAGAATTCCTTCAATGAGCTTAAACGGCAATTATGTTCAGCACCAATCTTGACCACACCAGATTGGAATAAGTCTTTCCATGTTCATGTGGATGCATCCAATTATGCCATTGGATGTGTGCTTGCACAACCTACTGGTGAAGGTAATATGGATCTTCCAATTGCCTATGCGAGTAGACAGTTGAATGCAGCTGAGCGAAACTATACCACTACCGAACGAGAGGGGTTGGGCATGGTGTATGCGGTTAAAAAGTTTAGACATTATTTGCTTGCAAATAAGTTTAAATTTTTTACTGATCATCAACCTCTACTATACTTGGTAAACAAGCCATGCAACACAGGTAGATTGGTGAGATGGTTCCTCTTACTAATGGAATATGACTTTGAGGTAGTGGTGAGAAAAGGCAAGACTCATTTGAGAGCAGATCATCTCTCTAGGCTCACATCCGGAGAAGCCCCACAAGGAGTATCAGATGATCTTCTTGATGCTTACTTGTTTAATTTGGAAGTAATACCTCAGTGGGCTAAACCATTAGTGCCAGTATTGACATACGGGCCTAACCACCCAGTAATAAACACTCAAGGTAGAGAGGTAGTAAAAGCCCAGAAGTACCATATCATGGCAAGAAGCATGTACAAACAGACAGATCAAGGGATCTTGGCTTGTTGTGTAGAAGAGGACGAGTACACTAAATGGTTGCATTTAGCACATGTAGGTGCATTAGAGCAACACTACTCAAAGCAACGAACCTTACAGACACTAAGGAGACTCGGAGTGCATTGGCCGACTATGGAGGCTGATGTCCAAAAGTTGTGCAAGGAATGCCCAATCTGCTGCACTAAACCACCTGTGGAACATGCCACTCTTTATCAAGTGTCCATAGTGCCAGATTGGAGTGAACCTCTAGTATCCTTCTTAAGGACGAAAACATTCCCTCCAGACATGACTCTGGCTAGGCAAAGGAGTTTAGAACAAGAAGCCCAGGATTATTCACTCATTGGCGATAATCTATACAAGCGTGGTAAAGATGGTTACCTGAGACTATGTGTCCATGAGAGTCAATATCTCAAAATCTTGGATACTACTCACCAAGGTGTAGCAGGGGGACACTTTGGACCAGATCGGGTAATCAAGGCAATACTATTTGCGGGCTTTTGGTGGCCAACCCTTCACATGGATGCACATACCTATGTGAAACGGTGTGATGTTTGTCAGAGAACTCAGTACCCTATACGCAAGGATGAGATGCCACTGAAGCCTATGATGGGCAGACGTGCGTTCTCTAAATGGGGAATAGACTTTGTTGGTCCTATTAATCCCCCAGCTAAGGGTTCACATGCTGAATATATCATCGTGGCCACAGACTATCTAACCAAGTGGGTAGAAGCGAAAGCTGCTACAAAAAATGATGCTCAAACAACAGCAAAGTTCTTATTTGAAAATGTATTCACGAGGTACGGATTGCCAATAGAGTTGGTGAGTGATAGAGGCACACACTTCTTGAATGAAGTCATAGAAAACCTTCTCCAAGAATTCTTGGTGATACATAAGAAATCGGCCCCCTATCATCCACAAGCTAATGGCCAGGCTGAGAGCACTAATAAGATCTTATGCAATGTGCTGACTAAACTAGTGAACAATAAACGCTCTGATTGGGACAAACAGCTACACCATGCTGTTTGGGCATACCGGGTTGCCTATAAAACGGTACTCCAAGCCACCCCCTTTCAGATGGTATTTGGCCAAAATGCTGTGCTACCTCTGGACTTTTTGATACCTACATTGAAGGTAGCACAAGAGCATGACTGGACAGGCCATGAACTCTCCTCTCGAATCTTTGATCTTGAACGTCTAGGCGAAACACCATTGAGAGCTGCAGCAGGAATCTATGCAGCGAAGAAGAGGCAAAAGGCATATTTTGATACACATGTGAAGCATAAAGGCTTGAAAGCAGGCGACCTAGTCCTAGTCTACACATTGAAGCAGCATGCACGGAAATTAGAGAAAAGAGGTTACGGGCCAATGATTATCAATAGAATCTCCACAAGTGGCGCAGTTCAACTGGCCACTTTAGAGGGCAATATTCTACCAAGTTACATAAGTGGATGCAGAGTCAAGTTATATCAGGAACCCCTCACTGAAGAGATGCTAAATCGACTCAACACTGCCAAGAAACGTAAAGAAGAAGAGAAACGAATTAGAGAAGAAGCACAGGCAGAAGCTTTAGAACGCATCCGACGAATGAAATTGAGGAGACAAGGCAGAGACCCGCCTATGCTTGACACTCAAGAATCTGTAGGCTATCCTATGGCCATGTGCGAGACTTCAGGTGGGCATTCCCATAGAATAATCGACCGACGGCCTTTTGTAACCCTAGGAGTAGGACAAGGAAAGGGTGCAACGATTGTAAGAGCTTTGATTGACTCAGGTGCATCCACTAGTGCTGTCAAGTTGTCTTACTGTCAAGAATTGAACTTAACTGTCGATCCTATAGAAGCATATCTCATAGGATTGGGAGGTGTGGAAACCCCTTGCATGGGCGAGGTGGATCTTCCCATCTCCATTCAAGACGAAGTGATGATAGTCAAAGTACTAGTGTGTCAAGATGAGGACCTCACTGAGCCTCTTGTCTTGGGTCAGGACTCGATCTATGATCATGCAGTCAACCTCAACCTAAGAAGTGGACTTCTTCAGGTATGGGTAGATCATAGCCGAATCACAGTTGAATTGGAAAATGAGGCACTCAAGGAACTAGGCAAGGCACAAACTCCTGGTCCTTCCAGGGGCGCACATGAAGTTGACAATGCTATTTTTGTCCAAAACTGTATGATGCAGAAAGAGGCTTGTCCCAACAACGGAGCCAGGGAGAGGACGGAACTCCCTTCTTTTCCAAAGACCAGAAGGTTGCAACAACCAACGACAGATCAAATACAGAAGAAGCAGAACACTACCGATACTGGATGCCAAAAAAAGGAGCAAAGCAGATTGTTTCAGCCATGGAAGCAAGTATGGAGGCGAAAAGGCGAATACCCTGTTCAGACCAAGCCGACCCCACGGCCAAAACCTCTTATTAGTAGTCAACAACATGACACTAATGAGAAGTCCTTCATTAATTCTTCTGCGAAGGTGAAGTCTATTTGGGTACCCAAGAAGTCAATGAAGGCCAGCCCACAATCACGACAAATCTGGGTGCCTAAGGCTTGCTTGCGGGCTCAAATAGCTACACCAAGGCCGCAACCGGTACAACATGTTTCACTCACTCGAACATCTGAGGCCCAGTCTTACACATCACGCACGGACACATATTCTTCCATGAGCACTAGTAGAATCACTTGTAAATGGGTCTCTAAAAAGCCTCATCTTCAAGCAGATACCCCTATCAAACTCTTCAGAGTCTCCACAAAATCAAGATCAAAGCCCATCCACTGCATTTGGCAACCTAAAACTTGTAATAAACCCCCGGACCCCAGTTGTAAATCCATGCCCACCTACTAACTACGTCACTCTCACACTACATCATTCCACTTAGTTCTTAGGTCCAACCAATTCCTAACTACACACACAAGCATCGAGCACTTATTAACCTACTAATCTCTACCGAACCTTGTGATAATGTTGTAATGGGGACAAAAAAACGGTTCTAACTTGTCCTTTACAATGTTAACACATGTTTCTTCAGGAGGCAAGAAGTAACATGGCAGAAGCGACAGGTCCGAGCTCACAAGTAGGAATACTTACTGCAGGAATCGATGTGGATAGTCTACCTGTGGATGTGCCACCAACTGAACGACCTGTGGAGCTGCAACACCTTCAGCAGATCCCGGTACCGGATCCACCCACAGGGATCACAGAAAGAGTCCATGCCAATTCTTATTGGTTCAATGGCATGCCAGGTCCATTAGGAGAGGCCAAGTATATATGGGAGTCTAAGTGCGAGTATGACAGATCATGGGTTCGATTCCAATTTTTCTCCAAGGAGTTTGAGACTCTACAGAACACCGAGGATCTCCAGACCATATGGCAACGTGCAGGGCTAGCAGAATACTTTGAAGCACCACTACCTAAACCGGATCTCCTCTGATGCTATTATTTGGTCTCCACATTACAAGCTAATGAAGAAAAGGACAAACCAGGATCATTTGTTCTTCCTTCCTTGCTGGGCAACAACGAGTTAAAGAGGTTTGAACTTACTGTGGAGTTGGTGAGCGCTGCTTTGAATATGCACCGCACACATGTACCTTCTGAGAAGGATGCTCTCGTTCCTACTAACATGAAGGATAGGAAACTACTGAAGCTTAAAGACATGGCAGCACTCACACCAAACGTGTCCATCCCTCTCCGTATGTGCATGCAACATTTTGCTTTCCCCGGCCAAGACCGCTTCACACAACCACACAAAAGAATCTGGTTTGCTCTCTACTTAGCGGAGGCAAGTGCGTTACCAATTAAGCTACCGGTATGGATTATAGATCAATTGTATGAAGCAAATAAAAGGTCTTCTAGGAAATTAGTGGTGAACGGTTGCTGTGCAATCACACGCATTATTTACCGGTGCCTAGCATACGATGTTCCCATTGAACGTGCCTTAACTTGGGCAATTACAAATGTTTAAGAAGCTCAAGACGTCCACACATCAATCCAAGCGCATGAGGGGTGCGATCCCTTGTGTCCAGACAAGGGAAGTTCTGACTACTCTTGAAGTATCGCCATGAGGGGAGACCACTGTACCTCCCTTTACCATTAGGATACCCAGGTCTGGATCTGAAACTACGACACAAGCTGCCCCTTCAGCTCCTCCTGCTCCATCTGAATTTGAATTTGCTACAACTGGAGATGCTGAAGGAATGGATCCCCAGGACTTCGAAGCATTCTTACAAAGTACACAACTCTCTGATGTAGAGTTTTATTCAGATGCAGAAAAGCAAGGCACATCTTCACAAAGAAGAAGAAAATCTACAGACGGCCGCCATGTACATTGGAGTGACGCTCAGCAAGGTCAACAACAAGGACACCTAGAAGAAGAAGGAGCATATGAAGAGGAGACCACTGAAGCCCCAGCCTATACAACAGAACTCCGAAGGCTGTATCAAATTATGGAACGAGTGCGATCGCAACAACTGCTCACCGAACAGAGCAGTAGAGTACTCATGATTCAGCTGTTGGAAGAAGCAGGAGTTGACTCAGAATATAGTGAAGGTCTCTTATTGATGGCAGAAACATATGGGGTAGTAGAAGCAGTGCGGACCGCCATTAGAAGGTCTCCAGTTCAATATGATCCACGAAGATTCCAGACACGACCACGCTCAGGTAAGAATATCCAGATCCCCATTACAATGGCAGAAGGGCCAATTATTACATCCGAACCCATCAGGACAACCTCCCAAGCAACAGAAACTGCTAGCCAAGAGCACCCAGTCACCCATGAGGAATCCACCGAGCCACTACCACCCACACCCCCACCATCGCCTCCTAGAGCAGAAACCGTGGAAATCAGCTCGACCACCCAACCCACCGAACCAACCTTCATCTTCCATACTCCCATCTCTAGTTCAACCCTATTCTCCACCTCTGATAACCCAATCTATGAAGCAACCCCCATCACTACACAATCCACCGAATCGCTCATAGAGCCTGCCCTAGGACAACCATCCCCCATGCCCTCAGCCATAGGCCATCCTGACCCTAGATCCATATTCATGGGTTTCCCTGCTACCACACAACCTTCATGCCCTCCTCAACTCTACAACCTCAACCCCCAACCTCCATCTCTCCACTTCTCCAATCCCTCCATGACTTCCTTGCTAGAACTTTTCAACCCAGGTCTCAACCACTCCCTTTATTTTCAGCTCCCCACCCCACTTCTCATCTATTCACCACTTTCACACACACACCACCTACCATTCCAATGTATATGGTAGACCCCACACTCGCACCCACTCATGAAAGTATGGACATTTCACCACCCACGGCACCTCCCCCTCCCCCCACGCTTCCACCTCCTCCCATTCCCCCTCCACCAATTTCACCCACACTCACGTCTTCAATAGACACATCATTCACTCTTCCCCTTCCCCAATTCCCTTCCCATGCATCTTCCATTGTAAACACCACCCCCTCATCTATAGGAAATGCATTGCACACCATGCTAGCTTGTATATCAAACTTAAGGACACATTACAATCAGCTCCAGCAATAGAATGAATGCCTGCAAGAGCACTCGGAGACACTACAACACCGCCTTGCTGCACTAGAGGAGGAAAATGCTCGCCTCCACACACAATTCCAAACTCTCCAAGAGGCTCATAGCATATTGGAGGTACAGTTACAGAACACAGATCAGGAAGCAATACAAGTGGTAGAAGGTCATCTACGGACACAGCTGGAACGCAATTCAAAGCTCCAGCGAAATATGGCCCTACTCAAGCGACATCTTGCTGCCGCTCATGAAGAGAATCGACGCCTGCAATTACAAAATCAGGAAAACCTAGAAGCAGCTATCGAAAGCACACCTGGGGCACCCATCAGCCCATCAAAGTTTCAAGCAGTGACCCCCGACAATATCAAGATCATATTGGAAGACTATGCCATGTTGCTTGAAGCACATGACCTGCTATCAGAGGAACTGGGTTAACTGAAGCAGAAACACCAAAAAGCAACAACAGCAGCCTCTCAAACCACCTCCTCCGCGGCTTCACTTCTCACAGACTGAGAGGCCTTAAAAGATCTCCAGAATCAGGTCACCGAATTGCAAGCATGTCTACTACAATATGAGAGACCACCTTCCCCTCCAGAGGCTCCCACCGACGAAGAAGTAGTACAAATTCCTGTGGAACAGACATTTGAAGAAGAATACGACCCACAACCCTTCCCAGGAGGCCAACAAACGGAAGAAGCTCAGGACACATTCGAAGCACCACGGCCTCCATGGCTACGTCAAGTGGAGGAAATCGGGAGTTCTCACGAAGAGCGCACAGTAGTGCAAAATCAGGCCATGAGGGTCATAGAGGAAACTGTGCTACAATCTGCTTACTTCAAGAACCTGTCATCGAGACACCTTATCCTCTCATCTGAACTCCAATACAGGCCTTATTATATTATCCTGGCTGATTATAATGCAGAAATACAGAGAGTCACGGGTAAGATTCCTACCTTTGCTACCCAATTTCAACCCGAAGACCTTCCTCCAGAGGTGCAAAAAGGCAAAATTCGTCAACCCACCTGGCGGCAGAAACTTCTAGAGACATATCCAGAAATGCTACGCACATGGAACAATGCGCCTTTACATCTCCTATACAATCCATGCTACGGTCCAGTTCCACGCCGCAGGTCTTGGAAGGCATTCAATATCAAAGTGCAGAACAACGCGCAATGCAAGGAATGGCTAAACTACCCGTACATTGCGCCACCACAGGGACCACCGTCGGTAGCATACATGATGGGAACAATTCGCCATTGGATGCCGCGATTGAAGCCCATGCCAGATGTGGCAGCTCAAATGATGCTTAAGATTTTAGATATGATGCAGGTAGTCCTGAAAACCTTTAAAAATGCAGCCGCACCACAGGTACGTCTACCGGGGTTTACCAATGGAAATTATGATTTAGTGTATGACATGAGCACCACCCCCAGTATTCGTGTGGCTTACGCCTGGCATGCACGCATCAAATACCTCCCTGCATGTTACAAACAGACCTTCGAAGAAATGTTCAGATCAGGTTTCTGGGAGTATCACTCGGAGGTCTTCGCATCGAAGCCAACACACCTTCTCCATCTCTTTGCTTGTGAACAAGCAATGTACTCTGAGTACTACACCACACCGCAACCAGAGGTCCCTGGCGCAATAAATTGGGATGCATTGGAAGCTGATCTAGCAAGAGGCTTAAGGATAGGAGAACACGAACTTGCCACCAATGTCATCCAATACTATATCGACCACCCGATAGAACAGAGGTCTGTCAGGGGCGACAGACGCTAGGAAGGTGGGCGTGTTGGCATACAAGTCAGATGAAGAGCATACTAGCGCAACGGAGGAGTCATGCACAATACGGCAACAAGGCCCAATCATTTTTTCCATGGACCATTTACAACTCAAGTGATTTTAATCACTACACAAACATTGTAAATTTTGTTTTTGGTAGAATAGACTCCATTTTGTGCAAGCCGAGGAGTCCTCGAGCTTGAGGAGTATTAGAACTAGCTACATATCAATTTTCATAATTTTTAGACTCTGTTTGAGCCCTCAAATAGGCTCTAGAACCTAATTTTAACTAGGCCGGACACTAGGTCTGGACAAGACCAAAGCTAGTTAGAAAACTATAAAAAGAGCTAGAGAGCTCATTTTTGGGGGGAGATTGTTTGTGAATTGAGCTTATGTAAGAGACTTTTTGACTAATGCAAAGAACTCCATTGTTCCTCTCCTTGTTCTTGCCTTGTGTGCGCGTGTGTGTGTATGTGTGTGCATGCTTGTGTGCTTCTCACTCACACACTTGTGCCTTCACTTGCTCATAGTCTTCATACTAGTCCTCACGTCTCCACGGATTGACAATTATGAGGTGAATCTTCTCACGTTGGTACTCACCATTGTGCTAGAGTGACAGTCATCCTTCTTTGAGCCTTAGTGGTGTTTTGACTCTTCTAGCTCCGTTATCATTCTATTCAGCTATCTACCATCATGGCATCAGAGGTCTCAGGTACATCTAGTGGATCAGGGTCTAGTGCTAGTGTTCCGAGGAGGAGCTATAACTTGCAGGGCAAAGACCATTTTGAGATCCAAAAATTTGATGGCAAAAACTTTGCTCTATGGAAGAATTAGATTAAAGATGTGCTGATTCAAAGGAGGCAATGGAAGCCAATAAATGGAATCCCAAAGAAGCCTGCTGACATGGATGAAGATGATTGTGATGAGTTAGATGAAATGGCCAAGTCTACCATTCGATTGCACTTGGAAGATAATGTTTACTTTATAGTATTAGACTATGAAAGTGAAGAGGAGCTTTGGAAGAAGTTATGCAACACATATGAAAAAGAGACAACATCAAATAAAGTGTATCTGATGAGAAAGTTATATGACCTTCGCATGAAGGACACATATAGTGTTGCTTCTCATCTAAATGAGTTTGATGCTATATTCTCCCAGTTATAGGCTCAAAAAATGGATATGGAAATGAAATGAAAGCAGTCTTGTGGTTGTGCACCTTGCCATCATCATGGGACATGTTTTGCACAACTATTAGCAATAGTGCGCTTGGTGGTAGACTGGTATGATGACATATGTGGAGCACCCTTGAGTGAGGAGATTTATAGAAAATGTATGGTTGGCACTTAGAGTGGATATATATTATAATGTTCGTGATTCTTACAAAGGAAAGAATCAACAATGTGGTAGGAGCAAGAACAAGGAAAATAATGGTCAACGGAATAAGAGTAGAAGTAAATAAAGGAAGAGGGATATCGAATGCCATTATTATCATAAGAAAGGGCACATGAAGAAAGAATGTTATGCATTAAAGAATGCTAAAGGTAAAGAACTGAATGTTGATGGGCATATTAAACAATTATCTACACCATCTACTTCGACTATGAAGATTGAAGAAATCAATGCTTTTTCTGATGATGCTGATGTGTTGACACTTGATAGTATTCTGCCAATTGAGGCTCTTATAGCTGATAATCTTTCCCACACGTGGCTACTAGATTCTGGTGCTTCTTTCCATGTGACACCACACAGAGAATGGTTCTCTAATTATGTAGCAAAGTCTCTTGGTACCGTGAGACTTGGTGACTCTTACCAGGGTGACATTGTGGGGATTGGAGATGTGGTTGTGCAATTCATTGATGGTTCAAAGTTTATTGTGCATAATGTATCACACAGTTTGATGTCAGTTAGTCAGCTTGATGAACTTGGTCACAAGGTGGTCTTCTATGCTTATTCCTTTTGCATATCAAAGGGAAATATGGTTATTGCAAAAGGAAGCAAAGTTGGCTTACTTTATCCTTTATTTGTATCACAGAAAGAACACTTGCTAGCTGTTATTGAATAGCCTATGGCTTGTATTTGGCATGGTTGTTTGGACCATCTATCTTGTAGTGGAATGGAAAATCTTTCTCGTTCTGGCTACTTACATGTGTTATCTTTCTCTCATTTTTCATTTTGTGAGCATTGTCAATATGGAAAGCAAACCAAAAATCTGCATAGAATGCACATTGACTCTTCAATTCAGACTTTCAATCTTGTTCATACAAATGTGTGTGGTCCTATGCCCACAAGGTCATTAGGTGGTTCTCTTTACTTTGTCACTTTCATAGATGATGCTACAAGAAAAGTTTGGGTATATCGTATCAAATCGAAGGATGAGGTATTCCCTACTTTCAAAAAATGGCTTGCTTCAGTTGAGACTAAAAAAGGAACTAAGCTCAAAGCTTTACGTTGAGATAATGGGGGTGAGTAAAACTCACATGAATTCAACCTTTTGTGACAGTCTAGAGGAATTCGTAGAGAGTTTACGGCTCCTTATACACCACTACATAATGGTGAGATGAAAGGATGAATATAACTATTCAGGATAGAGTAGTCTCTATGCTGCATCATGCAAACCTTTCACAAGTCTTTTGGGCAAAAGCAATATTGATTGTAGTTCATGTGATTATCCTTTCACCTAGTACTGCCAAAGGTATGAAAGTGGTACAAGATTTATGGATAGGGAAGCCACCATATTATGATCATCTTCAAGTTTTTGGGTGTGAAGCATATGTTCATATACCCAAAAATCTTAGAAATACATATGTTCATATGTTCAAAGAAATGCATTTTTCTTGGATATGGTCCTGAAGGACAAGTTGGATATCACTTATGGGATCTTGAAACAAGATTAGTGATCAAAAGTAGTGATGTCGTTTTCAGTGAGTCTAAGATGCGTAAATAGCCCATTAAGGAGGTTGAAGTGAGAAGAGTGGTATTTGAGGATACTAATCCTCTAGTTAGCATGCATAAAAATGCTACACATAGGGACATTCAAGAGAATGTTCGATCAGATTAGTCTACAAATGATCATCTTCAGCAACCATTGAGATGGTCTACATGTGTCTCACATCCACCTAATAGATATGTTCCAGGTTTAGATTATGTTATGCTAACAGATGCTGGTGAGCCTTCTTGTTACAAAGAGGCTATGCAAACAGAGGATCATGTCAAGTGGGAGCGTGCCATGAAGAGTGAGCTAGATTCTATTTAGAAGAATGGCACTTGGGATTTAGTACCTTTGCCAAAGGGCAGGAAATATTTACCATGTAAATGGGTATATAAGCTGAAATTCACATCAGATAGTGCTTCTCCAAAGCATAAAGCATGACTTTTTGCAAAGGGTTTTAAGCAACAACATGGTGTTGATTTCGAGGAAATCTTCTCTCAAGTGGTCAAGATGACTACCCTACACATGTTGCTTGGATTTGTTGCAATTGAGGACTTAGAGCTGGTCCAAATGGATGTGAAAACTGCTTTCTTGCATGGAGATCTTATAGACGAGATCTATATGGAACAACTAAAGGTTTATGTAGTTCCCGACAAGGAAATTCTAGTTTGTAAGCTTAAGAAGAGCTTGTATGGACTTAAAAACTCCCCTAGACAATGGTACCAAAATTTTGATGCTTTTATGAAGTCTCAAGGCTATTCTCAAAGCAACAAGGATCATTATCTCTATTGTTGCACAGCAAAGAGAGCACAAAGGCAGAAAAAAACAAGGGCCCCAAATTTTTTCCGAGTTGGACACCCAATTTTTGTATTATAACCATTCTTGTAATATATTTTCCGATGTAAATGCACTAGAGGAGTCCTCTAGATGCATACCCACAGAAGATTAGAAGCTTACCCATGTAAATTAGTAGGAAATTAGCCTTTTAGTGAATAAAGTGCCGGTCTCTTGTGTGAAAGGACCATTTTTAGGGCACATGTATATAAATCAAATTCTAACTCTTTGTAGAGACTTTTTGCCATTGTGAGAATGAAGAGCACAGAAATTCGAATTTGTGTCTTCTCCTCTCTGTATCATCTTCTTTGTGAGCTGGTGTGCATGTGTGTTGCTTGGAAAGAGTGTTAGGAAGTGTTGTCTGTCCATGAAAGTGCTTGTTTGCTATAGTTAAGGTGTGTGTGAAGTGTAGGAAGTGCTGAAGTGTAGGAAGGTCATTCCCGCGACTCAATATTTTGCTCATAACTTGAAGTAGAAGCGTCAGAATTGAGTCAAAATACCGCCATTGATGCGTCTTCTCGAGAGCTTCGAAACACATATGTTATTCGCTATATTTGGAGCTCGAAGTTGAGAGAAAAGCTCAATTTACTGTTGGCTGCTGCACCAAGTATCGTGACACCATGACTGACAGTTGAACCTTGTTTGGTTTAGTCTTTGCCTTGCTTGCACTCTTTGGGAAGCACATTTGCATTGATCATAATTTGAATGCACGTCTTCATACACTCGGCTAGGTTTTGATGCTCATCGGATTGATAATTAAAGAATGAATCCCCACTATATGCACTTGAGGGGGATTGAGGTATAGTCTCTTTCTCCACAAGTCCCTAAGTTGGTTCTTAGGTACACATCTACACAAAGAGATGTTTAGATGGCAGCTTGATATGCTTGATACTTTATGTTGATGATATGTTTATTTTTGGGAATTCCTCTTATGGCTTGTCAATTCTCAAAAAGAAGTTGAGTTAGAAATTTGATATGAAGGATTTGGGGGATGCCAAAAATATTCTTGGCATGCCCATTACTCATGATAGGAGTAAAAGATGCATATACTTGTCTCAAACTGAGTACATATCCAAAGTACTTCAAAGGTTCAATATGCAGGGTGGAAAGGCATTGAGTACACCTCTACCCACATATGTGAAATTTAGCAAGGATGATTGCCCCAAATCAAATTAGGAAAAGGAATTTATGACCAAAATTCCCTATCAGTCTACTGTTGGTAGTCTCATGTATGCTTGATAGCTACGAGACCAGATATTGCATTTGCAGTGGGAGTTTTGGGCAGATATATATCTAATCCTAGTAAGAAAGATTGGGAAGTGGTCAAGATGATTTTGAGATATCTGAGTGGCACTAAGGACAAGTGTCTATGCTCATGTAGAGGGAAAACATCCATTATTGGTTACACAAATTCTAACTACGCTGGTTGTGTAGATAATCATAAGTCCACATCAAGTTACATTTTTCATTTTGCTAGAGGTGTTATCTCTTGGAGATCTCGTCTTCAAGAATGTACATCTATTTCCACCACAGAAGTAGAGTATGTTGCAGCAAGTGAGGCATGTAAGGAAGCATTATGGCTTTCTCTTCTTGCTTGTGATATGGGTTTACCTCAGCATGGACCTCGTTTGCCTAGTGATAGTCAGAGTGCCATTGCTCGTTGTTGGTATGGTTGTTGGTAGTTTTGCCTAACCACTTGCTTGTTGTAAGGGAAATCCTGCACAATGTGATTAGAGTACCTTCTTTCTATTGTGCAATACTAGTTATTAGGGTCCCTTAGTTCTAAGTCATGATGGAGAAAACATTGGCCACATGGTCCCCTCCATAGTTATAACATCTTTTCACTGAAACCATTCTAGGGGTGTGTTTGTTTGAGACTCCTAATTTTGAGCTACTTATTTTTGGTAGTTCATCAATTGATGTGGAAGGTAGAACTATCTAAATATTTGTAGATCTTTGAAAGTGTAAGTCATATTTATCCTCATTATCTATGCACATTTGCACACATTGCTCCTAGGTTCCTTCAAATACACATATGATCATAACTTTGCACTTAGCAAGCCATTCAAAAACAATTCCAATTGCTTGGCCAGTGTGGGTAACTCTAGAATGGGCATCTCTCAAATTATTGTCAGAATCTACATCCATCTAGTCTAACAATTTCATGAGGTGTTTGCTTAAAGCTATGGATTAGGGATGAAGTATTGTGTCTGATACCACTCTTAGAGAACTCCATGATAAATGCTTCTAACAACTAGTTGATGTTCCAAAACTAACCTTGATGCAATGGCTAAAACCATGTCAGGGTTGTATTCTTTAAGGTTAGACCAAAGGCATTGTATTGAGTGAACAAGTCATCTACTTATTGAACTCTTAGCACTTGTCTAAATTCAGCTATGTGATCATATGGGTCTCTTGTTCCATCGAAGTAATTTTTCATTGATTTCACTAATTGAGTAGGTCTCAATATTCTAGGGTGTTCTCTCATTCTAGGCAAAGGAAACTTAAGCCTATTAATCGAGAATAGCAATAGGATCTAGTCTTGAGTGACATGATAAGTGTTATTCAAGAGTAGACTTGGAGAAGGAAAGATTAGAAATCTATAAAAGGTTGATTGAAGCTGCTCAAATTATGCTATAAAAAACATCAACTCCCATTCTAGAAACAAGGATTCCTAATGAAAAATTCTAGGAATGTTTGGAAGTTGAATGACATGATGAATTGCCAAAAGAGAAACCTATTAGTTCTAGTAAAGAACTAGTGGCAAATGCTAAAGATAGTGAAATCAACTCCTTGATTCTTGAAGTGGGACCATCTTGGCCACAAGATCTTTTGGCTAAGGTCCAAGAATCTAGGTGAAGGAAGGAAGAGGAAGGAAAAAATCTTTTTACAAAACTCAATTCTTCTAAAGATCACCAAATGATAGATTTGGATGAGAATCTAAAAGAACAATTGAATCTAAATGTAGTGGAAGAAGATGCAATCAATTCTACAACTCGTCCTTATTACACAAGAGATTATGGGCATAAATTTGACTACCTTCATGCTCCTACCTCGAGATATGAGGGGTAAAGATCATCAACGCAGAGATCCAAGACCATTCAAGAGATGAAAAAGAAAAAATTGTGATGCGAGTTGACCTTAGAAGAACTATTAACAATTAAACCTCATCTTTCAGAACGGCTTGCCAACCAAATGGGAAATGTAATTTCTACTAGAGAGACTGAGTCTACCAAGTAAGAGCAGCCTACACTAAAGGTTCTAGTGGATAAAGTGGGAGATTTTAGTGAAAGGGACAACTAAAGTACTTGTCTCCCATTCATTTTCAATGGATATATGAATAAGGCCATTCTAGATATAGGTGCAGGTGTAGGTATGGCCATCAAGGAGATTTGGGTATCCCTTGTTTGTGAATAGTTGATTGTGAGATTTCCCAAACCAACATGCACTGCACTTGTAAATCATATGTTTCTTTGAGATTTTAGGTAGTTCATACAAACTTTGATCTCTACCGATTCGCTATCAGGATCTCTCTCCAATGTGAGCCAACCTTTTATGCCAAACCTCTAACTCTCATAGGGTTTGTGTTGGGAATTGAACTCACAACCTCCTAGCTAGGAGTATGATGGGCTAACCACTTGCCCCAAAGAGCCATGGTTGAGTACTAATACGTAATGCTCTCTCTTAAGGTGTGGTTCGTCCACCTCTTGCTATGATTATGTGACAATATTTCCACCTTAGTTGAGCATAGTCCTCAATGCTCACTTGTGGACCCTCTATGTGACCTGGTACGATCCTCCCCATGACTGAGCACCTCCACTAGCCTCAAATTCTAGCATGTTGACGTATTTTGGGCCTATCCAACCCTCCATTGGTACCCAAATGGCCATGGGCCTTCATTCTTGGCCACCTTTAGACTTATCTAAAGTCAACCACTTCCCGTGCTCACGATTGAGGCTTCCAACCTCCACGTTGCCCAAGTTCCTCAACTGGGCTATAACACCAATTTTGGGATTTGAACTCACAATCTCCCAGCTAGGAGTATTATGGGCTAACCATGACCCAAAAGCCATGCTTGAGGATTACCTCCTAATCCTCTCTCTTAAGGTGTGTTTCATTCAATGCTTGCTAGCATTATGTGACAATTTGAGTACCATAATTGAACAATGCTATGATCCTAGTGTCTTGGATCTCAAAGGTGAACAATATTTTCTCCTTTGGCTATCTCTTGAAATCTTGGTATGGATCCTCTACCTTGGCTCCATGCTTTTTGAACCTCACCTGAAAACCTTTCTCCACAATCTATCCTATGTTTCTCAAGCTTTTAGTAATGCTAGGTACATAGAGACCTCTTCTCAATAGATTAATATTACCATTGGAAGTCTTTAGATTTTCAAGCTTATCCATAGGGTGACTTGTGTGATCTCTTGTTTGGGCCTCATCTTTTTTTCTTGGGATCATCCAAGTCTGATAGTAGCATTACACTCCCTGGTACATGCTTTGAGCACCAAGAATCAATATAGAACGCATGTTCATCTGATTTACATCCTTTGATTGTCATGTTCATGAGCACGAGTGAATCCTTTTAAGATTGATCGTGAGTGTAGTTGCTGCAATCTCCTCTTCCTTTTTAGCCTCTTTGATAGTTGTTCTTGTTGTTGTTGTAGCCATTGTTATTGTTGTATCCATATGAGTTGTTGTATCTACCTCTAGGAACTCTATACCCGCTTCTGTTGTATCCTCATCCTCTATCATTTCTTGGATTCTTGGAACAATGCTCTACAATGTGGTTGGTTAATCCAAAGATGGCACAAGATGAGGAGCTTTGAGATCTCCCCTTGCCTTGACTACCACCTTTGCCTTTTCCTCTTGAGCTTCTACCTCTACTCGCAAAGTCAGCTTGGGAGGTGCTTCCTTCATCATCAAACTTTTTGCCTTTGGCATCTTTACCTTTACTTTTATCTATGTAAAGGGCAGAGGATTTATTGTCTTTTTAATTCTCACCATTGTTCATAAGTTTGGCCACATGAGTGAAGAGTTGTCCCATGAGTGTTGAAGTCTTGCACCTACATATCCATGTAAAAATCCATGGTAGTGGTGAATGCTTCCCACTTGTCATCAACCTTGATTCGATTGATAAACTGTCTTAGAATTTGTTCCTCATCTATAATCTCTCGAATGCTTCCTGGAGTCATTTATTGAACGACAAGCCATAATAATAGATATGTGCCAAGTGCAATACAATGCAAATCCTAAAAAATATAGAAGGCCTTATATAGTCATTGAACTAGGGCACTACCCTCACCACATGGTCAAATTTCTCAAACCCCAGTATCATTAGCTAATGTGATACGAATAACATTTAGAAACTAAAGGCCAGGATTAAGTCATTCTAGCCGATTTGATAGTGCTTAGGTGGAACTTGGACCCATGTGTTGGAGAAGTCACACTTCCCATGCATTTGGGAATGTTCATATTATAGGTCAATTTTTTAGTCTATAAAGACAATGATTAGAAGTAACAAAAAATCCTAGGACAAGATTGGAAATCCGAAAATTCAGTAAGCTTAAACCTAAACAATGTCACATTGTTGCTCAAGTATGAAGTAAAAGATGTATCAATACCTCTTTTCACTTCTTTATCAACTAATGGCGTTATTCCCAAACAAGCTCCAAAATTCTTTCGATTCTTCCTCTACTTTGAGCCCAACACTGAACCTATCACAAGACAAACATACTAGAGTCACACATAAATCTAGGCAACAAAAACAAAGACAATTGAAACATGGAAAACCCAACACTCAAGTGGTGACACAATGCTAGTTACCTAAGTCTAGTATTTCAAACATGGCAATCATGCATAGGAGTGCCCAAGATATATTCAAATGATTCGAGGATTCTTCTCTTTTCAAAAAGATTTAAAAGCCACTTCAAACATTTAGAACACAACACAATGAACCCAAACCATTCAAGACACAAATTTGGATCCCTAAGATCATGAGAGCGATTCAAAATCACTCCACTCAGCTATTGGTTCTTAAATATCTACTTATAGGTCAAACCACACATGTATCCAAGAACACCAAGGACTTAAAATTAGTAGCACACCTAGCATCTAGAGCATCATAGAGAGAGCAACTAGTGATATGAAAGTTTAGGATCACTTAACAAAAGATACCCAAGAAATCTCAACCACTACCTCAAGAGAAAATAATGTGTACTATGTGGGTTTCGAAGAGACAAATAATTCATCTTCCAAATCCCATAGTCACTTCTCCACCAATTAAGGACAAACAACTATCCATGAGCATGCATGGCAGTCGAATGTAATACTTTTTAGACTAAATTGAATTAATCAATCCCATGTGCACTTCATACTCTTGTGTATCATGCATATGTATTTGAAAGAGCACCCCATCACATTGTATATGTGTACATGCATTTTCTTGTATATTTTCCTTTCAAGATAACACTAGTCATCTAGAGCAAGCTCTCATCAAAGAATTTGATTAGAAAATATTGCATGCATAAGTCATTTTGACACTAACAAAAGGAGTATTGCACAACTTGCAACAAAGATCTATGTGGATTACATTGAGAAAAACATTATCATGCAAAAACCATGTGCTTGGAGCACAACCATCTCTTTCCCACCATAATCAAGATCAATTGCACTTCAAAGTATGCATCTAAAATAGGACCATATTGCATGGACATGCTTTAGGTGATCATTAATCAAAGAGCAGACACCTCTCGGTGTTATCTTGGACAAATTCATGATAGATGGACTACAAATCTTATTTTGGGATAACTTTTTCAACTTCAGCTACTTGACAACCAGCTTTAAAGGAATTTGCTCTTCTGATCTCTATATGTGAGCCATATTGAAATCAAAGGAGGGGCAACAAATCATGTGAAATATTTCCTACCTCTGAAGAAATCATTATCTTGGCCAAATCATTAAGAGAGAGAGAGAGAGAAGATTACCAATAGTTTAGGAAACCTCATTGTTAGTTAGCTCTTGGACATATCATCCAAGACCCGCATCCTTGGCACATTTTTCCAATTAATGCATCTACAATTGCATTCATAGGGCCACCCTACAGGTCCATGCATTAGACACTCTTTTCCTTCTAAACCATGTGCCGCACTAGGTAGTCACCCTATGACTACTTCCACATATCCATTTCTAATAAACTCTCTTTTTTTTTCAAGTTGTGGAATCATGCTTATTTAAATATTATTTTTCACTACACACACCCTCGAAGCCAAAATATATTGTTTTCCTTCTCCATAATCTTTTCTTTTTCTTTTTAATGGATCACCTTTCACCCATGCACACCCTCACTCTAATATCCTTTTATTTTCTTTTTAGCACATGTTCTATTTTTGCACTTTAAAACAACATGTAAAGAATTTATGAAAGAGGGCATATGAACCTTTCATAATTCATAGGATATCCAAAATTTTGGCAACTATGCTAGCAATAAGGGGAGGAATCATCCAAATATATTAGTGGATGTAAATTAAAAAAGTATCTTGAACCATGGACACATAACATGTTAGAAAACTTTGTACTACTGATAATTAAGAGAAAGGAAAAAAACAGATAAAAGAAATGATCACGGACAAGTAGAAGGAAAAATAACAAGAGAAAGGGAAGAAATCTAAAAAAAAGTAATAGAGATGAACTCAAGGATGGAGCATTCAGAAGTTATTCTAGTCTACAAAACTAAAAATGTACACGGTTTTAAATAGATGAGCACATGAAACAATACATTAAAATCAAAATTTATGAACAAAAGCCAATATGCTAGAAAAATTTAATGAATTCATATGTGGCTAGAAATGTGGTTATTTTGTCATTAGATCTTGAAATCCATAGGGTTATCTTCAAGACTAACATGTACATAAAGGGTATTGACAATAGTAAGATACCACATGTGGATGAAATTGAGTCACCACTTCATTTTGGAGGATGAGTAATACAAGAAATTTTTTCAGTGTGCAAGGATAAGGACCTCTAAAACCTTTGATTTTAGCACATAAACCTTGCAAGTTCTCTTTTGATTGCTTGTGTGGATATAAGCACTTTTTTTGTTCCACTTTATATCCAACATCTATGCATTGAACCTAGTGGCACCTGAATCATCTTACCTAGACATCCTCATCCAACACTCCAAATGTAAAATTGAACACATCTTTAGGGAGTGATTATGAGCATCCTAAGGCGTGCATGTCAATAGATCTAATGATTGTCCATGCATATGCACATAAGAGGTTTCTAATGCACAAGAAACACCCTACTTTAAAATCCATTCAATTCTCTCTAGATACTAGTGATCTAACTAACATAGTAACTAATGAGTTAATGGATTTTTCAAGCATCACTCATAGTATTTCTCAAATTTTCAAATGGCGTCATCATAAAGGACACTCTTTAGACAAGAGTGATGGCTTCTTTACAAGTAAAATCATGAGAGTTTCCAAGTGAAAGTATTACCTACCCATCAACCTTGGATGAAAACTCTAGAAAATAGTCATATCCACCTAGAGGACCAAAGTCTTTATTTCTTGCAAATGCGTCTCTAATCATTCTAGATTACTCTATTTTGCCAAACTATTCCAGAAGGTTCATATAGTGGTGTAGGTCAAGAAGATTTTGAAAGATGTAAGCATAAAGCCATTTGCAAAATCAATCAATCATACATGTTAATTATGAAATGTATGAATAGAGGGAGACAAAAAAGGATGAAATAGTTGATTGAGCTATGTCAGAAAACTTCAATGGACAAAAAATATTAGGGTTACGAAGGGTATGATTAAGCAAGCATTACATATTCAAGGTATGACAATGAGTAAGTAGGAGAAAGAGCAAGAAAATCAAAAGCTTAAGAGGGCTTAGAGACCTTTATGCAAAGTAATAGACTTGATCTCAACAAGTAATTAATTTATTCCACATCCATTTCACAATGGATCACATAAATAGCCAGAAGGGGGAATTCATAGTATTTTCTCACGGGACTCTTTAAAAATGTGAGATCTAATTTTTTCCTTATATTTTTAATTAGTTGGAGCATGTGGGCACAATCCTTCAAACAACATGGGTTCATCAACGCATGAAATCCATTATTAGATTAATTTATATATTTCACAAACATTAATCTCAAGGTTTAGAGTGCATGATAGTTATTCATTAGCAATCATCGCTAGAACCCACAATAGACCAAATCAAAGAGAAAATAGAAGGAACTCCCATGGATTTGGAATAAGAAGATGAAGATGAGGAAATTGAGGGAGTGCAACGGGTTGTATTCAATAGACTAGAAATAAGAGAGAAATTCTATAGAGAACATTATAATAAACACCTTGCAAGTCTTAGGATCTAATCACCTCACATAGCCTAAGGGATTGAGATATAAGTAACTAAGTCAGATGCCTAAGCAAACACCCAAGAGGGCAAAAAGAGGAATAATGAAAAATGCCCTAAGAGAAAACACAAAACCTCACTAAGAAGTCAACACAAGAATTTGGAACTACATAAATCTCATTGGACCAATTAACTCACTAGCATGAGGTTTCTATGATGAGTATAGCATTATGGTTGCAGACTATCTAAACAAGTGGGAAGAGCCCAAGACCACGAGGAGAAATAATCCATATAGCATTGCAAAGTTTCTGTTTGAGAAAATATTCACTAGATTTGGACTCCCCATAAAGATTGTGAGTGACAAAGGCACCCATTTCATCAATAAAGTGGCAAAATAATTTCTTAATGAATTATTGGTTATTTGCAAGAAATTTGCACTCTATCACCCACAAGATAACAAGCAAGCAAAGAGTTCCAATAAAATACTTCGCACCA
Source organism: Ceratopteris richardii (assembly GCA_020310875.1). NCBI lineage: Eukaryota > Viridiplantae > Streptophyta > Polypodiopsida > Polypodiales > Pteridaceae > Ceratopteris > Ceratopteris richardii. The sequence goes on along the minus strand of CM035409.1, from coordinate 29,490,354 downwards.
TCCTAACCAAGATATTCAACAATGGCATGTCAAATTGGGATGAACAATTACACCATATATTTACATTATTTGTGCATTTAGACTAGCCGTAAAGATATCCATAAGAACCACCCCATTTGACTTGGTGTATTGTCCAAACACTATCCTCCGAATCAATTTCTTGATGTTGACATAAGATTTTCTAAAGACTATGAATGGATGGGACATGAGTTATCACAGCAAATAGATCAAATTGAAAATTTCCATGAAACATTTCTATCATCAATAGCATGAAATGATGCTGGCAAACATAGATAGAAAGCATATTATGATGCACATATCAAGAGTAAGGGATTCAAATTGGGTTTGGTATTTCTATATGTGGCAACAACATGCAAAGAAGCTCCATAAGAAAGGGTACAAGCCCTTAGTGATAAACTAGACCTCTTCAAGAGGGGCCATTACTCCAACCGCTCTAAATGGGGATGTACTACCCAATTACATTAGCGGGTGTAGAGTGAATCTATATAAAGAATCCCTCTTGGAAGAAAAACTCCCATATGTGCTTCAAGCTCAAAATAGAAAAGAAGCAAAAGAACAAGTTTGAGAAGAGGTGAGACAACAAGCATTGGAAAGAATCAAAGAATGGAAAGAGTGGAAAAGAAATGCAAACAAAAGACAAGCACACTATATTCAAGGGATTCTCATGAAAAATTAACAGAGTTGGATAGAACATAAGAAAACCTTTGTCGATCAAAGGTCATACTTAAAGTTAGGTGTTTGAGATGGTGAATGTATTTTAATTCATTCCTCAGTAGAAGTGGCTTTTAGTACAATTAGGACCTCTAAATTTATAGAGCTTGGACTTAATGTCTCTGCTAATGAAGCATACATGATTGGAATGGGGCATAATCAAATAGTTTGTTTTGTTGAAATATATATTGCCATTCTTCTTGGCATCCCAAGCATGAAGGCTATCCTTTTGGTATGTAATTATACAAATCTCTTAGAAGATATTATCCTGGTACAAGAATGGTTGTATGAATTTATTTTCACATTTAATTTAACTCAAGGGGCATTGACTTCTTAGGCATTTGAAGGTAGAGAGATCTTGAGCTTTTTAGAAGAGCGGATGATGTCTATAGAGAGGTTGAAGCATAAGAAATATTTTGTTTGCAAATTGCATGAATTTCTTCACGATTCCATCATGAATGAACACTATTCTGAAATGCCCTCTTCTAATCCTTTGTTTTCCACCCTATCATCTTCTCACATCAAATTAATCCCATCAACAATTCCTTCTAAAACATATCCACCAGATCATCAACGTACTCTTATTACATCCATACCTAATGAGGCACATCATGGGAGAGATACATCTAGAGAGGTGAATCAACAGGTAGCCCTTAAAAAGAGTAGTTGGAACCAAAATCAATGTTCAACTTTCCCTTTAGTGCCACCTGACTTCAAACAAGTATGGGCATGAAGAATGAAATTAGACAACATCATTCACCCCTCCCATCTCCATTCTCATCCATGCATTAGAATGAACTATGGAAGCTTCATCAATCGTCGTCTATTCCAAACTTTAGGAAGGCCAACATCTAGAAAATTTAGATCCTTAACAAGTTCATACGTGCTCAACAAAGTTGACAATGGAACTAGGTATCCATAACCATCATCAAGGGTCAACTTCAAGGGGATAACTATGAGAGAGTTAATTATAAGTTCATATCTTAAGTCCAACCAACCAAACACACATCCTTAGCTACTAATTTCCAAGTCCCTTTCAACGACTTCAATAAGAAAACAGGATTATTAATTCTTACTGCAATTCATCTCAGCTTGTCATCAATGTGGCCTAATGAGTTTCTACACTTGAACATCAAACATATATATAAATTTGGAGAGCCGAATATTCAGAGAGCATCAGTACAGTGTCATAGAAAGATATTTCTTGTACGTGATGCACACATGAAGTATAATGCACTTGAAGAATGCATCAATAGGGCCACATTCGATGACTTTGCACCTAGACACATGGATTTTGACATGTACATAGTGTTGCACATCCTTACGAAAACAGGCTCTTTGTACATAGAATTCGTCAAGTGTTAGTAGGTATTTCTCTTTATAAGAAATGAAAACAAAAGAGAGAAAACAAAAAGAAAAAAATAAAATTTCAGGGATTTTTTGCAACTCAAAAGGTACATAAATCTCTTTGGAAACAGATTTCAAGCAACATGGTTCAACTCTTATGTGACAAGCAATAGCAAGCAATCTAGTGACATAATGACTATTCATCACACAGATTAAGAATGTCACTTAAGATTGCTTGAACATATTCATGATGGATGGTTAGAATATTGTTTTTACTCATGGAAAAAGCTAACAATTTTCAAGCAATGTTGATGAAATACATGGCATATCAACATGGTGAAAGCTCCCCTATTCCCTCCAGAAAGTATCAGCAAACTCGAGGAATATTGGATGGGTTAGAAACATTAGATACATCAATTCATTTTCTAGTAAATCATAGATATTATGGGCACAAATCATCAATTTGTGACTCTTCTACAAGACTTTGCTCAAATGTATAAGGACTCTAAAGTGGAATTGGCCTACAAGGTAGCATGCATCCGTAGATTCTTAGTGCTTCCAATCCATCATATGCATCATGTAAGATGTGCTCAAGTTATGAAAACTATTTACTTACCAAATTAGGCGTATTCATCAGTTGTAGGAATGATGACCAGGTTTGACAAAAGCCACAAAAACATAGTGTTTACTCATGATTCATTAAAAGAGTTTTTGAATGGAATACAAATAAACCTGTAGAAATTAAAGGAGAAGATCATAATGCAAAGCACAAGACTTTTTAAGAGACTAAAAGACCAGATATTGAATTGTTGATCAAGTTGATGCATCAAATTTTGTGTTTCCCACACATGAACCATTATATCCAATGTCAAAATTTGATCATGCACCTTATACCTTATACAAAGAATAATATGGGAACTAGGTCAACCTAACAACTTATGTACAAGAATGATTGATGGAGGGAACACAACAATGGGAACATAAGCACTATTTGATCAAACCAATGTATCTAATAATGTTAATTTATCATGCTTTGAAAGGAAGGTAGCATCTAAGAGTATCCCCACCAATAGAGGTCATCATGAATTATATGAAATCCTTAACGATTCCGTGAGAGTTTGAAAAATGACAAAAGGCTAAAGCCAAGATCAATTCCACATATAAGTGGGTCTAAAAGAGTAAGAGGTGGAAGTGCCACAACCCCCAACAAAAAGACTTCACCAATTTTTGAGAACATCACTTGCTCAACCTCCACCTTTCATGATGGAAGATATACGTGGGGCTGTCTTAGCAACAAGGCAACCTGTGTATGGGCAAATCAATTCCGATGCACAAAAAATCTTACATACATGCAAAATTGGGATCCCATAGTAGAAGTAAGATGATGAAAATAGAGGAATTACCCTCATGTAAATAAGAAGAAGAAGACATACCATCACATTCATCCTCTTACTCGGGGTAGTGATGATGAAGGTGAAGGGGATTCCTCCACAAGATCCCTTGTGATGACAGACCTCAATCAGGAGATGAGTCGAAAGAGATGAATCGAATACCTAATCTTTCCAGCCTAGAAAAAGATCCCATAGTTGAGCCCAATCACTCCCATTTCTATTGCAACTACAACTCACATGCAGACTCATCTAACCACAATATCAATGGACATCTCCATCAATTGTTCTACCCCTGATGTAACATTTTCTATAGAAACTATCATGCACATTACTTTGGCACTAGTAAAAAGCGCTCTGTTAATCTTAGACACCACTCCTTTATCTTAGAATATGATACACTAACAATACACTAATACAAGAACCCTTAATGACATTGAAGTTTAAGCAGCCATTCAACAAGCTCATACATGGACAAGAAGGTTTAGGTGTAGGATAATCATTTGTACAATCTATTTCAGTAGCAACCTGGCTCCAAGAAAATGTCAATCAACAAAAACCATTAGTGAAATTGATGATACAGAGAGCCACAAACATGCAATTGTCACTCTTCTAGGAATGAACAAGATCTTGAGGCTACAAAAATAGAGACCTTGCAATTCAAACAACACAATGAGGTGTTGCAAGATGTTGGAGTTCAAGGTATGTGTATTAGGACAAAAAGTGAAAAAATATAGGTTGTTTACGTGGTTCATGATCTGATTAGGTTTATAAGAGATGGTGAATATTGTTAAAGGCTCTCTGAGTTGTCAAACATGTGCATTACACTAGCTATCTACAAAATATATTACATCAGAAGGATTTACATTTTAAAAAACTAGAGAAAGAGTTTGTGCTTTTGACTTCTGAGATAGAAAGCTAAAAATAAATCAAATAAACTCCCATTGGATTGAGAATGCTTTTAAAATGAATTAAGCCTTTTTTAGGTTTTACTAAAAGATTTGGCATAAAGGATAAGCGGATGAAAATTGCTATAGATCATGTAACATGATGAGCATTTCTGAATGTGTACATTTTTGTAATGAATTTATGAATCAACATGATGTTTTAACCATGATGAAGTTATGAATCAACATGATGTTTTAACCATGTTGGAATTGGAGGAGAGTGAATGATTAAAATGTTCATTTTTCAAAAACTCAAAAAGAATTTGAAATTTTTGTTGGATCCATCTCAAATAAATGTCTCATGTTCTTAATTTTGATGCTCTTTACAACATATTATTTATCTGCATGGCCCATAATTTGCAAAAAAAGGACCAACTTTCACATGGAACACTTAGGGGATGGAAAATTCACATTGTCAAGCATGCACAAGGTTCTTCATATGTACAAGAAATGAAGGTGAAGTGACAAAAATAAATCCACTAAAGGAGCTTTTTTATTGGTTTTTTAGAAGATAGATACAAATGAATACAAGATAAATATTATCAGCAGCTTGAAACTACAAAGATCATGGCATTACAATAGCTCATGATATGTTAATAACAAAATTACATCCAAGAGTATAAGAGGTCTTGTAGAAAGAAGAATCACAACTGATTTCAATTTGAAGGTATAGAGACCAAAGCCAAAACGATTTGCTATATCTATGTGTATTTTTAGACTAAAATTAGATGTGTATGTGTATACAAAATCATTTTTTGTAATAAGAAGTTCTATGTTCTGATACAAGATCGTTACTCTCTTTCCAATCTTTTGAATGAGCTTGATTATGGCAAATCTTCTCTATATTTAAGATATTGTTTCCTCCTATAACCACCAAGACTTTTTAAATTTGACACCTTAGCAGGTAGTGCATACTTAGAATAGCATAAAAAGTAACCAGCTCTTGAAGCACTAAGCTCTAGGGCATGCTCAAAATATCCTTAATGTAAATGTTATCTTTAGAAGAAAGATTTTGAATGCATTAAATGGGAATGGGGCAATAACCCATATATATTGATAATGTATTTAGATAGGATAATCCAAAATCTCATTCTTCATTGTACAATCCATGCACAACAAAAAGCAAATTTGGACTGATCTTTTGAAGATGTCGGACCATTTCTCCTTTTCTTCTAGTCTCTAACTTCTTGTTTGATGCCTTCCCTTTGTTTAGATGATTATCTTCATCTGAGATAGATGGCTACAAAAGGAATAATCACTCCTTACCAATTTTCTATTTTTTTATGAGAAAATAGATGATTGTAAAAGAAATAAGAAAAATAGCCTAGTATATCTTATAATTCTAAGACATGACCAATGAAAAATTTAAGACTCATTAGAAAAAATTGGATGGGCCTAATCTCTTGCATTGGTCATGTCTCAAAGATGAACCTAAATTACAACCCTAATGGTTTTCTCTACACGTTTACTTCATGCTCCTCTTTAATCAAGTCCTCTCTATCAATTCTTATTGTGTCCTTGTCCTCATCAACATCTACAAAAGATATCTTCTTCCAAAGGAGTAAATTCCAAGCTTCTTCTACCTATTCTCAAAAGCTTCATCTTTAAATATTGACTTCACTTCAAGTGCCCTCTGAAAGCACGTAGACATTGCTATGGAATAATCTTTAAATAAATCAATTGACGAGCACAAGTCAAGGCAAGAGAAGTAATTTTTAGAGATATTTACATCCTTTGGAGGATTTTTTATGGTTGTCTATCCTCTAAAAGTTGGAACATCAAAATTTTTTGCCATTTGTGACTCTTCTTCAAAGTTGGTCCCTTAAAAAATTTCCTTTACATCAATATCTGAGGTGTTCTCAACACAAAGGTTTTATGATGTTTCCTTTCATCAAGGTCCTTCTATCATCTGTTTCACTTGATATATAATTAAGCCAAAACAAAAGACATCATTCATTTCTTTCCTCCATCCTAACCACTTTGAGTGTATTAAGCTAAGAATCCAATGGATGACCAATGCAAGAGAATAGGGGAAGTCAAATCTAGTCCAAGCACTATGACTTGCATTGATCGTGTATAAAATGCAAGCCTAAGAGTGCAAGGTATCGGTGGAGAAAAATCTTGAAGGTAGAAAATGGACAAAGGCCAAGGCAATTGATATTTGTAAGGGAAATAGACATCGCGGAATCCATGTGGAACAGTGAGAAAATGTTAGGTGTATTTGTATCTCAGATTCTTGACAATCAATACCAAGAAAAGGGTCAAATATCATTTCAATCATTGAGAAATAAAGAAAGGATAGAAGTTTGTGGGACCTCTCATCCCTAGGCTTCCATTCATGAAAGTGGTAAAAGAAATCTCCTTCAAGCTTTGCTCTTTAATGTGCACAACCTCATCATGAGATGGCAAACCCAAGATCTTCTATGCTTGCAACATTATCTTGTCCCTAAAGATAGTATATATGTAATGGTTGTTTCTAAGTTGAAATCATTGCTTCTAGATCTATAGCTTGGTGTCTACTTCTATATCTTGGTGTCCTTATAGTTTTCTAAACTTGAGCAAGATTTAAGTGGTATACACATTTATGAGATCTATTGATCTCTAAAGTGGCGTCCATTGAAAACCATTCTTAGTGTTTATTAGTTTTTACTGAGTGTTATAAATATCTTCTTATTGATTTATGTTTCTAATTGCTTATTGTACACTTGTTTGGAGGAGAAAACAAGACACAACCAATTAAATCAATTAGGGTGATTGGAGAAGCTCCGATGTCCCTAATCACTTGAATTGTTCATGTCTCATATCTGCTCCAAGCTTTGCCATTTTGATAACTATTTCTTTTCTCAAATGCTATAATTAGATCTATTAAACTTTGAAGTGAAGTGTGTGACCTCTATTAGATCTATTTTTTCTTCTTTATGTCTATCCATTTTCTTAAGTTGTAATCATTGTTATTGTCTACGAAAAACTTATGTGATGTAAATAATCTAACCTTAATGAATGATGTAAAACACTTAAAACAAAGGTACTATGAACTTAAACCAATTGCAATCATTGAAAACCCAAAAAAATGACGAGTTAACAAAAAGAAAGATTAATCACACTCAAGATGTTCTAATTGTTTTCATTCAAGATGGAATGTAATTATTTTTGGTAGATACAAAAAATTGCAAGGGTGATTGTTACATTCTCATAGATTGGAACTTGATCACCTTATGTGGAAAGCAAGTAATACAAGGTAATCTTTTCTTTGACCTTACGTTCACCCTTGCACCATCAATTGAGAATCTAAATTATGGAGAAACACCATCAAGATACTCTAAAAGTTCTCAGACATTTTTTTGTTTCCAATTCACGATGACAATTATTTTCTTAGGTTCAAAATATGGATTAAATAAGCACCTTTAATTTGAATTATCAACAATTCTCTTCTAAATCAAATTCTTAGATATACAGTCTCTAAGCTTTTTTTTCCACCTTCTTCAATCATATCCTCCCACACATGGCCTTGGTTACAAGATGGTCTTCTATGCTCATTCCTTTCATATATAAAAAGGGCAATATTGTTACCACAAAAGGAAGCAAAATTAGCTCACTTTATCCTTTATTTGCATCACATAAAGAACAGTTGTTAGCTAATACGAAATACCCTATGGCTTGTATTTGGCATGGTCATTTGGGCCATATATCACGTAGTGAATGAAAAATCTTTCTCATTCTAGCTACTTACCTATGTTATATTTCTCTCATTTTTCATTTTGTGAGCATTGTCAATATGGAAATCAAACTAGGAATGTGCCATGATGCACATTGACTCTTCAATTCAATCTTTCGATCTCATTCGTACAAATCTGTGTGGTCCTATGCCCACAAGGTCATTAGGTGTTGCTCTTCACTTTGTCGCTTTCATAGATGATGCTACTAGTAAAGTTTGGATATATCCTATCAAAGCAAAGGATGAGGTATGTCCTACTTTCAGAAAATGGCTTGCTTTAGTTGAGATTGAAAAAGGAATTAAGATTAAGGCTTTACATTCAAATAATGGGGGTGAGTATACCTCACATGAATTCAACCTTTTCTATTAGTCTAGAGGAATTCGTAGATAGTTTACAACTCCTTATAGCTAAGTACAAAATGGTGTAGCTGAAATGATGAATAAAACTATTCAAGATGGAGTAGTTTCTATGTTGCATCATGCAAACCTTTCACAAGGCTTTTGGGTAGAAGTAGTATTAACTGCAGTTCATGTGATTAACCTTTCACCTAGTACTAGCAAAGTTTGAAAGTGGCACAAGAGTTATGGACAAGGAAGCCATCATATTATGATCATCTTCGAGTTTTTGGGTGTGAAGCATATGTTCATATACCCAAGAATCTTAGATAAAAGTTGGACCATAAGTCAAAGATATGCTTTTTTTTTTGGATATGGTCGAGAAGGACAATTTGGATATCGCTTATGGGATCCTGAAACACCGTGATCGATCAAAAGTAGTGATGTCAATTTTCAATGATTCTAAGATGCATAAACAACCTATTAAGGAGGTCGAAGTGAGAAAAGTGGTGTTTGAGGATACTAGTCCTCCAATTAGCATGCATAAAAATATTGCACATAGGATGTTCAAGAGAATGTCCGATCAGGTCAGTCTGCAAATGTTCTTGTTCAGCAACCATTGAGACTGCACGTTTCTCGCATCCACCTGATAGATATGTTCCAAGTTTGGATTTTGTAATGCTAATAGATGCTGGTGAGCCTTCTTAGTACAAAGAGGCTATGCAGACAGAGGATCATGTGAAGAGGGAACATGCCATGAAGAGTGAGTTGGATAATATTGACAAGAATGGTACTTGGGATTTAGTACCTTTACCAAAGGGCAAGAAAGCTTTACCATGTGAATGAGTATATAAATTGAATTTCACATCAGATAGTGCTTCTCCAAAGTATAAAGCACGACTTATTGCAAAGGGATTATAAGCAACAACATGGTGTTGATTTCGATGAAATCTTCTCTCCAATGATCAAGATGATTGCCCTTCGAATGTTGCTTGGATCTAGTGCAATGAAGGGCTTAGAGATAGTCCAAACAGATATGAAAGCTGCATTATTGCATGGAGATCTTATAGATGAGATCTATATGGAACAACTAGAGGGTTATGTAGTTCCTAGCAAAGAAAGTCTAGTTTTTAAGCTGAAGAAGAGCTTATATGGACTTAAACAGCCCCCTAGACAATGGTACCAAAAGCTTGATGCTTTTATGAAGTCTCAAGGCTATTCTCGAAGCAATGAGGATCATTGTCTCTACACAAAGAGATGCTCGGATGGAAGCTTGATATGCTTGATACTTTATGTTGATGATGTGTTGATTGCAGGGAAGTCCTCTTATGACTTGTCAATTCTCAAAAAGAAGTTAAGTCAAAGATTTGATATGAAGGATTCGGGGGTGCCAAACATATTCTTGGCATGCACATCACTGGTGATAAGAGTAAAAGATGCATATAGTTGTCTCAAAGTGAGTACATATCCAAAGTACTTCATAGGCTTAATATGCAAGGTGGAAAGGCATTGAGTACATGTTTACCCACATATGTGAAATTAAGAAAGGTTGAAATGCCCCAAATTAGATGAGGAAAACAAATTCATGACCAAATTCCTTATTAGTCTGTTGTTGGTAGTCTCATGTATGCTATGGTAGCTACGAGGCAAGACATTGCTTTTGCAATGGGAGTTGTGAGCAAATATATGTCAAATCCTTGCACGCCACATTGGGAAGCAATCAAGATGATTTTGAGATATTTGAGTGGCACTAAGGACAAGTGTCTATGCATAGGTAGAGGGAAAGCATCCATTATTGCTTACACAAGTTTTGACTATGCTGATAGTGTAGACAATCGTAAGTCTACATCAAGGTACATTATTCATTTTGTTGGAGGGGCTATCTCTTGGAGATCTCATCTTCAAGAATGTACAGCTATTTCCTAAGCCGAACAAATTGAAACCTCGTATCATCTTCAAGCAATCGATCCATCTAACCCCTGCTTTGTGGGATTCGAGGGGTCTCATGAATACTATGCCCACCTTCACTTGTATTTTCAATTCATTCAAGCTAAGCCGGACAATTTGAAACATAGTATCATCTTCAGGCAATCAATTTGTCTAAATTGACTTTGCTCCATGGATACTATGCCCACCTTCACTTCTATTTTCAATTCATTTAAGCTAAGCCGAACTTCCTTCAAAAGAAGTCTTACCTGTTGTATCAAAAGTTTCTGATACGATTTATTTTCTTAATTAAAAAAAAACTTTAAAAATTGACATCGTATAAGATTGATTGTCACCGACCACAATGTTTTGAATCCTCTTATATATCGGACAGCTAAATGACCTGCTTTTGTATTTTAGATATTGATCATGATTAACGTTACATGGCAAGTCTATGGTGCTAATAGTATCATATATCGGGAAAGATTAATGGCTATACGTACAGCATCTGCTTAGTATGACCAGTCCATACTGTTAATCAATATTATGTCTGCAACAGCAAGTGATTAATCCAAAAATAGCACTTCGGACTGATATTTTCTCCTTCACTAATCGTTCTCAGCTACGGCAGGGCAATATTGTTGTGCTCAGCTAGCACTACATTTGTAATGAAACTACAACATTGGCAGCGGCGGCTGTTTATTTTGATGAAATGCTTGTAGTTAAGAACTCCACGAAATTTGTCATATATCAAATCTAAACTGCTATTCAGGATTCACCTGCGACAGCTAGTCTTCATTTGAGAATAATTCGGAAAGATCTCATCTTCATTAGTGATCGTTGTCAGCTGCTCCTGGTAATGATGGAGTATTTTGCTGACACGTACTAATACGACGGGCGCCAACACTAATCCATTGAAATCACTTTGGAGTATTCTAATAATCTGTATTAGATTCCAATGATAAATGAATTTACAACAATGGGTAGGTGGGTGTACAGAAATTACCTGCTTGGAAGGAGCTCCACCGTGGTCCCTGACGAACATATCATGTGCCAAGACTATGTTGCTGGTCTGGATCATGTATGCAACAGAGAGTAATTCATCCAAAGAACACTTGGACTGTTTTCGCCTGCACTAGTACTCGCTACACATCGGAATACGTCAATGGCTGTACTTGTGACCTACTTGTAATTGAAAGCTCCCCCATGACAAACGTATAACACGACAAATCTATGCTGCTAGTCAGATTAGTTACCAAAAGAAAAGCAGTTTGGTCTCTTTGTGTCTGTTTCAGTAAACATTCTCAGCCACTAGTGGTTCTAAATATGTACTTAAATTACAATATTTGGGTTAGTCAATGGTTGTAATTATGCAAATTACCTTAAATCAAGAGCTCCGTGGTGCAGACATAACACATATAAAATATATGCCGCTAATAAGCATCATAATCGCAAAAACCGAGTAATTCATCCAAATAACAGCATTTCAGACTTATGTCGACTGCTTTAATAATCGTCCTCAGATACTAGTACTGATGGAGTATCAGTTATAAACTCCATCGCAAACACCCATAACATGGCAAATATATGCTACTACTCAGAATTATGTATGCGATAGTGAGTGATTCATTCAGTAAACAATATCTCGGATTGAAATACTTCTCAGCTACAGGTGATCTTAATAGAATAATCTGCTAATCTGTATTAAGGTTCCAACACTGCTTCTGCATTGCAAGCATTCTGCCTCTAGAGCCAATTGCAGTTCTCTTCATATACACTTGATACAAATATTTGCTACTAATCAGAATTATGTATGCGATAGCGAGTGATCCATCCAATAAACCATATTTTGGATTGAAATACTTCTCAGCTACTGGTGATCTTAATGGAATAATCTGCTAATCTGTATTAAGGTTCCAACACTACTTCTGCATTGCAAGCATTCTGCCTCTTCAGTCAATTGGAGTTCTCTTCATATACACTTCTCATACTTTGCACCACAGTCGTCCCGATGCCTGGAGAGTTCTGAGTTAAGAACGATAACACAATACGGACATCACAGCATAAGTCCTAAAGACCATTCTTCGCAATCATATATGGGACCACTCACATCCCAATTCCCATCCAGAAACCACCATATGAAACAGTGGATAATGAAAGAAGCCAACAATTCTTCACGTATGCAACTTATCCGATAATGTATTGCCCTTCGATCCAGTGATACCACATGGTGAATAAAAATCCAGAATTTAAGTTCTTCCTTGCTTCGAAATCCTTCGAAGTACATATCTTTAACAAAAAATTCTGATCTATGTCAAGTTCTTCAAACGAACTGATAAGACGATGTAGAAATGAAGGCATATAACCTGCTTATCTTCTAACCTTTCAGTCACAGGCTCCTTAAACTGCTGCATAATGCCATAAATTGAGCTAGGGTGACATAATCACATCTACACTTTAGGACTAACTGAATGAGGTGTTTTCCATGGTCATGATTATGAATTTTAAGGAGATGAAGGTACCATAAGGTAAACCATAATATATTTAGTCCAAGCCCACATAGCCTAGTGGTTTGATGCCTTGAGTCTTTGGGAGGAAGTCCTGAGTTCAAGTCTTGGATGGACATATCTTGAGTTCCTCAAGGATGGGTGCCTCTACCTTACGCGGTCAGGTGTGTGACTGTGTTTTCAATTCATAGTACTCTCAAAAAAAATATTAATAATAAAATGAAATAAAATAAAAACCATAATATATCACAGCACAATGAGGAAGCAAAGAGGCCTCACTGGCCTTTTTAAGAACACATTACTTGTCGAAGCCCGAACCACAAGCGCTCTTGACTCCTGCCAGTCCAAGGCCAGGCTACAGAGGTATCTGAACTCAAACAACATAAATCTAGCTCCGAAAGAAAACTGCCACAAGCAGATAAATAGGTCTCCCGTAAAGACCACAATCAAGCCAAGTCAACTGTAACAAAGGTCACTGTTCACCAGCTGTAAGTGTTTTAAATTTTGTGTTCGTAAACTGCTGGAACATAAACGGCTAGTTTTATTACGGCATTCTCAAGTGGTATAACAATGATATTAACAGCCAAATCTAGCGCAATCAATTAGCCTGTCAACAATTCATGCCTTGCAAATAAATAAAAGCCTTCAAGGTGAGCTTTGAGATCTGTATTATGCATGTTTTGCCTGCATTCCCGATAGATAATAATGCTAGAAAACAAGCTCCATAAACTCCATACAAATGGGCATACCATCTCCGATAGTGGTAGTCTAGAGAATAAGAATCAAAACTTTTTATGGATTCGGAAAATCAAATAAATAAATGGAGTGAGACCATGGGCAAGAGAAGGACTCGGCCCCTATAATATGATCTCCTTATTGCAAACATACTTTTATTAATCATGAATCTCCTGCTTCCTCTTTCCCCTTCTTCCTTTTTCACCCTTCATTGATTTGAGTGCAAGAATGACACCTCACATCTCAGGACATCCTCAGCAAGCACTTCCACGTCAGGTTTGATTAAGCTTTGTTTGTGGCTGCATTGGAGTGAAGTTTGCTAAGGTGAGAATATGCCTAGGCCAACTGTCTTTCCCTTCCAAACATCCTGCTTCCCCTGGGTGGCCATGTGTTCATCAAATGGACCATAGATATAATTGGATCTCCACTTCTGCTGTGCAATCTTCATTCACGGACATGGTTAAAGACTGCTAAACCAACAGACAGATCAAGGCAAGCACTCTTCTGGATTAGCATAGAAGTAATCTTCTTCCTTAGGTCTGTCAGGAATCATCCTCCTCCTGGTGGCCTTACCCATACGATGTTTGTGTGCCTCTTGTACAGCTAAGGAAAACTCTTTCCATTCTAAAGAACCATTTTGGTACTCATCTATGAGTTGAACTAGACGTTTGCGATCAAGAAGGATGGTCTTACGGAAACCCAAATACCTGCATAATCATTCAAATAATAAGCATATCAACAATTTCACATGACCAGAAGTTAACATTCTTCAAAGATCAGAAATAAAGGAAGCTAGCGGAGACAGATAGTCCAATAATAAGAATTACCTCCTGTGGCCCTCAACCAATTTCGCCATATTCCCATCATATGTTGGCATGAATGCATCACTTTCAATGGCCACTAAGTAATCCAAGGCTGCCATTTGGGATGAGTGATTCTGGAAGTGTCTCAATTCATTTGAGCTCAAAAGCATCTCCTTTCGAACCTGAAAAGGATTGTGGCAAGCAAGGTGAAACGGTACATTAGGTTCGGTACGTACGGTTCGCATACGGTTCGAGATCCGAAACCGAATCTTGGGGTTCGGTACGTTTGGTACGTTGTTCCATAATTTTACAATTCATAAATGACAAAAATATACAGATATTATATGTTGCATATTCATGAATCAAGTTATCTAAACACTAATATCAACATTAAACAATGAATTATGACAAAAAAGAGTCGGGCCATGCTCAAATCGAGGGAAAAAATATGAAAATGTTACATAAATTTAAAAATACATTGAACACGTACAGTACGGTTCGGTACGTTCCATACGTACCGTACGTACAATACGTATGGAGAAAGTGTATGGTTCGAGTTTTGATCCTACTTTGGTGGCAAGATAAGTGTAAAAACAATGGCTATAAATGGCTCTTCAAAAGTATACAACACTTTTTAGAGGGCATAGGTAGAACTGGATAAGAACTGCCACTGTCCCACCCTGTCAGAGTTCGAGCTATACCAAAGTACAGTTCCACCCTCTAGGAGTGAGATCTGATTATCTACTTTCAGTTCAAACACGTGCACACATAGTTGAAACTTCAGGGAAAAAGGAACAACAGTAAAGAACATAATTCGCATGATTTATACTCTTGAAAACCACAGCAGATAAAGACTTAAAATTATTGGAATACACAAAAACAAGTAAAAGATCTTGTAAGATTTTGAATGTTCAAAGAAATCCAAGCAAGGAGCTCTTCATAGGTAGCAACTTAAAAGAAAAATAGTAGAAAGATAAGAGCTAGCATGGACATCATGGATGTTGCCAGAAATCAGCATGTATGCAATGAATAATGCCAGAAACTCCATATTATTAATGACATATATTTCATACAAACTCAAAAGACAAGCCAAACCAATCATCTGCGGAATTCGAGCCATGCGCAGCCAGAGTTTCACATCAAAGTGGAAAGGAAAGGAGCTGAATTCAGGCAAGTATCAGGAATCATGATCAATGGATCTTAATCTGCTCTATCAATAGTATGTTCCTGTTCACCATTTCCGACAATCTTGGAGCTAGCATCAGTGAATATCTTGGCAGAAAATCTGTTTCAGCTTTCCTACCACTGATGAATACCTTAGCAAAAAAATAATAAAGAAAAAAATCTAAATGATTGCTAGTGTGACTATTTCACAATGCACATGATACGTCTAAAGGCAGGACAGTCTCCTATAGATCAAGATGAAACACAATGTGACGTTGCATTAGGACATGTAGCATATTGCCCCCTCAATATAGGAACAAACCACCTCCAGTTAATAACTTACAATCAAACGTCTTGAAGTGGATTGATAACTTACAATATTAGGATAGGCAGCATGCAAGCTTGCCATTCGTCTATCACTGCCATAAATCTCCCCTGCTGCAATGTAGATTTGAGTTTCTTCTCCGTAACCCAATGCTCTCAAGATGAGTAGAGTCTCCTCAGGAGTTAGTGGACAGAGACCATCTAGCCGCTTCTGCTTGGAATCGATTATCTTTTCTTTCCACCAGGGATAAGCATACCTAAAATCAGTACAGCATTGAGGTGGTAGGATTTATATACTTGATAAAAAGAACTTTTCTGTACTGCAGTTCTGTGATCTATGTGAATGTAGGGGAATGTAACAACTTGACCTATTACTTATTTGAAAGTCTTATGATAATCTTCACACTCAATCAGACTCACCTCATTCTGGTAAGTTCTTCTTCTTCCTCCTCTGTACATCCATGTGTGCACCCAGAAAATGCAAGCATGTCCATTTCATATCTAAGATGGAGCACCAAAAATGGACCTTTCTGCTGGAGAATCTGGATCAATCTGGAACCTAATTCTTCTATATGTGGGGTAAATTGAAGGGCCTTATAATTTACCCTACATCTGAGCTTCTGAAAATCCTCTGAGAAGCCACTATTAGCAACACGTGCATCAGTCTTGCTGAAGCGGACAATTTTGTGCTTCTTGATTAGTGGGAGAATCTGAACCAGATCATGCTTCGACTTCAGATTAGCTTTCTTATATGGATGTCTCATAAGAAGAAAGTACAGGAAAAAGCCCAACCTGGTGGAGGTAGTAAGATTCATTCGACCAACTGACTGGAGGCAAGGAAAGAATTGAACCCCTTTTAACCCTTGACCGGAATTTCTCAGGAACCTCCTTGATGATCCGAAGCTCATCTCTCAAGGATGCAATAAAATGCTTGGTATCAAAGATATCCCCAAAGTCACTGATACCAAAAAGTGGAGACAATGAAATGATCAATCTCAATCTAAAATTAAATAACCATAGAATTTAACTAAGTACACGTGGTGAGCACGCACGTCACATGTGTCAACAGAGACGTTCACTAATCGCCTCTCTAAATGGCTTGGTATGTCTTACAGTACACATTGCACAAGACAGTCTTCTCTACCAGCATGGAATCATAATTGAAAATTATTCTTCATGACAAATTCCTGTTTCTGTTCTACACATTTAATCTGCCATCAATACATGTCCGATAATTAGCTTCTTCGAGTCCATGGATGCATGCAGATGATAACGGCTATCATGATCGGACTCTTCACATGCATGGCAGACATGGAATTATTGTCTGTCGACTCTGTAAGTTTAGAATACATGTTTCATAGTTGCACTTGGTACAAGTATAATTTTACATACTTTTTCGATCGGAATAAATTGTACCTTGGATCATTCCAGAAGGAAGTTTTATCAAGCTCTGGAACAATCAAGGTCAAATTCAGAAGCCTCGCAACAGCAACCATGTCACATATCTGCCCAGAGAAGAAATGTGCAGGAGGAAAACGTTCAGAGGCAGCGCCTTAGATTACTTGCAACTCAGTAGCAGAACTCTGTAGAAGCGAGGGGTGCACTTGTCATGATGGCAATAAACGAGCATATGGAAATACATACCGCAGCCCGCATTTGATTGAGACCACCATTGCAAGACACGAGCAGGTATCCGTTGTTTACGTAAGATCCTGTAAGTGAAGGACGCAACTGTTCAGATCAGCTTCACAAACATTATTTCTCACGTTAAAAAAAAAACCAGGATCTTAAAAAATCCCTGAGGTAAGCTTCTTACTCCCGCTTATCTATCTCAGAGAAGGCATGAAATTATCAAATCAAATACATCATGGCATTAAATTCCATATAAATCCTTGATATGATGCCCGATGACATATGCAGCCATTGCTAATTTTCACTGTGACCTTCAGTGCACGACCTTTTACGAGCAGATTAGAAACGTGAACTTACTTGGAGACAACGCGGGAGAGATTTTCTCAGAAGAACGATTATGCTGCGAGAAAGGTAATGATGCTGCTAAAACAGCAGCATGGTTATGCGACTCGATCTCTCGACGATCATTCAGACATGGGGGCCAGCTCCCGTGTAGCAGGAGATAATAGGGACGCCAAAGCTCACCGCCAAGTGCAAGCAGCTGTAAGAGGCAAGTCCACACCAGAATGCTTGTGCTTAGCCTCACCAACCATACCTGCATTCTACTCCGAGGAAAAAGCAAGACTTTTGCGACTTTTAACTTCTTTGACAAAGCATTCCCTCCACCATAGCTGCCTTCAGAAGCAGTTCTGTAATCCTCCAACAAAGTGAGGGTCGGTGCAGATGAGCTCGACAAGACTTTCGTCATGATGCAGGGAAGCCTCTCTCTCTCTCTCTCTCTCTCTCTCTCTCTCTCTCTCTCTCTCTCTCTCTCTCTCTCTCTCTCTCTCTCTCTCTCTCTCTCTCTCTCTCTCTCTCTCTCTCTCTCTCTCTCTCTCTCTCTCTCTCTGTGTGCGCGCGCCTTATGCAGAATGGTTTCTCGATTTATCCGCCTAATGCGCTTCCAAGGCACGATATATTTTCGAGTGTCTGCACTGTCGATTATTTGTCTTAACAGTAAGTGTCAATGCATCCGTCCATTACTTCTGCGGAATGCAACAGCTGATAGCAAGGAGGGGAGAAAATGTGCGCAGGAAAGACAAATGGAATATGGCTGGGGAGAAAAAAATAATCGGGCATGGAATGCAAGAAATCCACAGGGTCAGTGAGGTCCTCTATTATGGACAAATAACATGGCTACAAACCAAGGTCAGTACAGGGGATAGAAGTTCCTGGGCCAGGGAGAACAGTCTGTGCAGGTAGAGCAAAGGATGGCAGCCTGCAGGTCGGAGGAAGAAGATGAGAGAGTCTAGAGAGAAAAAGCCTCCTGCTTCCACTTTGTGTGTAGCGGAAAAAGGGGGTGAGGAGAAGCGGAGAAGAGAAGATGTTGGGATCTGTTCTTTTGCTTTCGCTGCTGAGTAGGCCTTCCACCACCTCCACCAATGCAGCTTTTGGTTGTACCTCTGCCTCACACGGAGGAGCTCTTAATTATGAGGTGCGTGGATCTATTGTTGCCATGGCCACATCATCAAATGGACAGCATCAGCACAATGCCATGCTTCCTACAGCGCCTTTCGCTGCCCAAGCCGCTGAGACCTCAGACAGAAACAAAAGCCATAAGGGAATTAGAAAGCTCTACACACCTAGAATGGCTGAAGTTGAAGAGTGGGCATTGATCATTGAAGAGAGGAGGGACGGGGGCGTCGGGGGCCCCTGGATTTAGAACTAAAAGGCGGGCAACTACAGAGAGATGGCAGCGCTTTCTTTGTCTACATCTGCCCAGTGCCCATCATCGCAGAATACAGAAGAGCGCATACGCGTTCACGGTTCTATGTATGCAGGAAAAGAAACGTTCAGAATTGGAACAAGCGGGAAGAGATAGGGACCATGTTGGGAAAAAGAAGCAGCCGCTCACTTGTAGCTGAAGACTTCACTGTTGGGGGCCAAGCCTTTATACTGTGCGATAATCAAGGACGCATTGGAGAAGACGTACTTCCGCATTCTTCAACGCAGAAGAGATGCAGATGCCTTTACCTTGAAAAACATGATGCCTTTGAGGTATCAAGCGTTTTTCTTTACTGTCTTTTAACACGAACATCCCCAACTACATAAAGGCTTTTCTACAAAAGCTTAAAGAGCAAGAGAATACAAAGCTTAAGGATTACGTCCTCACCTCCTCCTCTCGAGATGCACTTCAATTTCAGTTTAGAATTTTAGCAGGCAAAGGTGCATTCATGTGGAAGTGGTACCCATCTACACGTGAGTGCCACATGGCGAAAGATCTATGGTCGTCACTTTGCATTTAGGTGAATTCATGTGGAGTCTTAGGCTGTGTTCAGATAGGGCAGCAGAGTTTTACTGAGGTCCACCATGTTTAGTTCATATGAGCGGCGATAATCTTTCGAAAGTAGATCATAGACCTGATATTATTGGTTGAATCATGGGATTGGCCAATGAGCATGACTTGTTTGAGTGGAACAAGTTTGTTGTGGGGGGGAGCACAAGCAACCCTAGAAAAGACTATCCCAGCCCTTCCAGAGACTAGGATAGCAGATGATCAATACAAGGAGTGTGGTGTGAATCCAGCCTTTGGGTGGTTTCAGACGAGGGCACCAAAACATACATGGAAAAACTTCAATTTCTAGTGAGAAATTATAAAAATTAGACAATGTTGCTAGCCAGCTTTTCACATATATGGCGGAACATTGAGAAAATCTCTTACGAGGTGCCACCTTATCTGAATACATAAATAGTAAAAGAGCTTGGAACTAAGGATCCTATTTATCACAATTTTATGAATTAAAAAAAAAGATAAATTTCCATGTATTCAAATATCCACAAAGGAACTACCCAAGGACCGGGAAGGAGATGATAGAGGGAGATGATAGATTTGCCCGCCTCATTTGCCACATGATAGATTCAAATATCCACATGAGGGAGATGATAGATTTGCCTGCCTCATTTGTAACCCCCTCTAGCTTACTAAAAATGTCCCTGCTTTGTGGGATTTGGGGGGTCCCATGGGCACTAGTCCCATTCACTTGTAACTTTTCTCATTTATTATAATTAAAGTCCGAGAGAATAGGCCAATGCCGAACTTCCTCTAAAAAAAAAGGGACGGGGAAGGAGGGGGGGGGGGGGGGGGGGGGTCGATACTTTATTCAGCAAATTGTTCTACGAGCTGGCAGAGGAGCGACCAAGGTCCTCCACCCTTGTGTGAAGGACATAGTCACGTGGCAACTAATAGAAGATGGATGCATTTTTCTGTTACCTCTACCCTATCTAAAACCCACCTTACTTTAGTCTAAACTCTGCCCTGCATCTCTCGGAGGAAGTCTTGAGTTCAACTCTTTGCTTTAGACTTGAGTTCAAGTCTAAAACTCCGCCTTGCATCTTTGAGAGGAAGTCTTGACTTCAAGTCTTTGCTAGACATAAGATGCTTACAGAGATGGTCAAGTCTAGATCATGGAGGACGAAATACCTACTCATTCATTGAATCGTTGAAACCATAGCTCTCTTACACTCATTGTACGTTAAGGATGTTGAGTTTGTATTCAATAGAGCTTTAACTACAATGTCAATCGTTGGCCTAACTTAGGGGTTATGGGTTCAAATCTTGTTGGTTGTGTTGATAGGGCATTCCTCAACATATGATATGATGAGACATTAAACCAACTTTCTTTAGGCAAACTTTGGCTTTCAGATGCTCTTGGTGAACAATGTCATCTATCGCAAGCACTGTGCTTGTTGTGGCAAGATCGACTCTAGTTCAAACCAGTTGTCTTGTATGGTCTTAAAGCCATCCCTATCCAGTTATTACCCTTAGTGAGACTTCACGATCTCTTTAGGTGTTAGACATTCTACACTTGTTTATGAGGCATTCATAGGTTCCTATGGTAATATGCCCTTCACATTGTACTTTCAATTAATTCTAACTATGAGAAAGAGTAGATCATACGATCGGACTTCCTTTAAAGAAAATATTGATGAATCTAACACACACACATATATATATATATATAGAGAGAGAGAGAGATTTTGCTACAATGCCTTCCTTCATTAACCTAAAAAGTATATGAATTTCCTAATGAAGGTGGAAATGTGTTTTCTTTATATGTCATACCTTGATTAATGAGGGCAATATATGTTTCAACGTGTTTGATAGCCATGTCCACTTCAAGCATATGTTCCCCTCTTCAATTTTCAACAATCAAAATATTTCAAAAGGTCAATCAAAATATTTCAAAAGGTCTTAGAAAAAGATTGGGTACTAGAGTTTTATTTTGTATGTATTTAAAGGTGATGTTTATCAGTTCAAATGTAGGTTTTTTAGAAGGAATGGAGTAGATTATCACCATAACAAGAATACCCATGGAGCTCTATTTCTAAAATAAATAAGTATAAATCCATGAATACATCATCAGTCCTTTAAATATAAGGTTTTCAACAAAAATTACAAATGTTTCTAAACGTATAAGAGGTCAATTGGATCAGATTTAGTGATTATCAAAATGCTTTCAAGTATAGAGGTCAAGGATATTTCAAGGGAGATTCTATGTACTTGGAATAATAAAACAATCTTTGTATCCAACAAATGGATACAAAGAACATTAGCATATAAATGTCTTATTATAGAATAGTTAACCTACATATTGTTCATTCTATGGACGGTCTAGGCATTCAGTTTCAAAGAAGATACTCGATTTTGTGATTTTAAATGTAGGTGTTTGAAGTTATCTGAGTTTTTCTTCTTAAAGAGGAAGTGTGGCTGAACTTACTTTCCCTTCCTTGAATTAATTGAAAGGGCAATTGTACAAGTGAAAGGGCATAGTATCTATGGGACCCCCCGTATCTCATAGAGTAGGGGTTAATATAGCTTGAAGGCAATACAATGAAGACTGCCCAAAAGCGACATGAAAACAAATTTGAAAGTTGACCTAAGACCCGTCACATGTCAACTATCGCTAGCAAGGATTGAACCCTCCACCCTTGCCTCAAGAGGCAAAAGTTCCACCAGCTAAACCAATGCATGTTTATGGAAGCTATCTAAATTGCTATAATAAATTGTGAGTTTTAAATAATATTGGTATAAGAATATTTTTTATATGGACATTAAAAATCATTGATCATCAACCCATCCACCTCCATTCTATCATCAAACAGATATCATCAACCACTTATCGCCACCCCCTCCCCTCATCAACATGAGTGATTCATCCTCACCACCAAAGATCATTTAACCTTTTGAAAAACATCAAAGACCTTCCAAGCCTATCATCTACCAAACACCAAATAACTACACATCTTTATCACGTATCAAGAATCAGCTATCCTTCCAAAGGCATATCTATTGAGATATCAATGCAATTCCCTTTTGTATCCACATATATTGTCATACATTCATATAATCCCACATGCAAGGGATCCTCTCACGAACTCTCATGCAAGCTCCAATTATCCACATGTAATGTATTTTGCCATCTACATATAAGGAGGACCTCACTTCACCTCTCCTCATTGATTCATTTACTCCCCATGAAGATCTCTCCATAAGCACCAAGGTCCATGTTTTTCATGTTATTTATTATTTCAATATTTAGTTCATTTCTTTCACCTTTCATCATTATGTTGTTTTGAGTTTATTTTGATCCATCATAGCTTGTTTTAGCTTGCGTGCTATCTTGCACCATGTTTCTCAACATGGTATCAGAGCATAGATATTATGTTTTAATTTCTTTTAGGTATTATGTTTTATTTTCTCTTGTGTTCATTTTTCTTTTTCATTAGTATAAATCCAATTCTTATCCTTCCCTCCTCCCTCCCACATTTGTAACAAGAGTGCTTTTAAACACTATGCTCATCTTTCATTAAACATGATTAGTATCATTTTTTATTTATTATCGCCATAATCTTCATCAGTAGCATAAGTTAATTATAATTTTTTTTTAATTCCCTCCCTCCTTCCCATCCATAATGGTTGGGTTTGTCATGATCATCTTACGATGCACCTCTAGCAATCTGTATAGAACTACTCATTATATATGCACAAAAGACAGTCGCAATGATGGTATCATGACGAGTAATCTGAAGCTGCTCATGACCAATAAATTGAGGCTTCTCTGAGGAAAATAGTTGCCAAATTCGGTACGGCTTTTGCTGCAGTTCTCCTTATTCCGCCTCTGTTTTGCGCAATCGCTATGGCTATGGTGCCAACACTGTTTATCAGATAATAGCGCAATTACCCATGATGTCCTATTGGTTCAGCCTTGTCGCCAATAGATAAGTCCTCCTCTACTATGGCTGCGTTGGCTTGACATGCAGCTAATCTTAGTGCTTCCATGGATGTACTTAACAGTACACAGATATGTGCTGCTGCGAGCTTTCTCATCTCAACATGATTGAGTGGTTCAAGGTTGAGCCGCCATTATGATGGGACTGGCATACAGAAGCAACCCTGGTAATTCACCATGATGATATTACATAAGCGAATCAAGCTAGTCTTGCAGTATAATATTGATGGCAAGTTGGGCATCTTCCATATCCACACAGATGTTGGTTTCCTTGGAGGCTTAATGACAGGGATCTTTGCACAGCAAGCTTTTTCTAGCTGTGATCAAATCCAGAAGAGCTACTCCTTGCGCATGCATCAACTCCAACATGGGCGAACACATGTGTTTCAAGATCGCCCAACCGGCCTTCTCCAGAATCTTTGTGCGTGATAAACTACAAAGAGTGAAAGAAGCAGTTTTCTTGGTACACATCAAACGAAGAGCTTCTTCCTCTATGAATTGAAGTATCGCATCATTCCATGTGTGTGTGTGTGTGTGTGTGTGTGAGAGAGAGAGAGAGAGAGAGAGAGAGAGAGATTCCCATTATAGAGATGTTTTTCCACCGCCATAAGGCCGAGATAATTCTCATTGACATCAACACTCATGTTATTGTAATGTCGAAGGGCATTGCACTAATAAGGTGCTTTTGGAAGCGGGAGAATCATAAAGTTTTATTGGCATGTCATGCATGGACCATTCCTAAAGAATTTCCTTCTATTATGTTGTATCAAAGAGAGAAGTTTGAGTTATTTGAGTGCCATTTTAAGTAGAAGGGGGTTAAGAAGAGAGTGTTCACAAGATAAAATCATCATAGATGTGTACACACCATGATATCCATAACTTATCTTTTTTGGGATGATCATTTTGGAGAAGTGCTATTGTGATGCCTTTATTATGTAATATCTAGGTCCAATTTTAACTTAAATAATGGATGTATCTATCACTCTAGCACAATGGCAAGTACCAACTTGAGGAGATCCACCTCATAATTGTCAATCCGTGGATACATGAGGACTAGTATGAAGACTATGAGCAAGTGAAGGCACAAGTGCGTGAGTGAGAAGCACACAAACATGCACACGCATACACACACACGCGCAAGGCAAAAACAAAGAGAGGAACAATGGAGTCCTTTGCATTAGTCAAAAATTCACTTACATAAGCTCAAATCACTAACAATCTAACCTCAAAAATGAGCTCTCTAGCTCTTTTTATAGTTTTTTGACTAGCTTTGGCCTTGTCCAAACCTAGTGTCCGACCTAGTTAAAAATTAGGTTCTAGAGCCTATTTGAGGGCTCAAACAGAGTCTAAAAATTATGAAAATTGGTATGTAGCTAGCTCTAATACTTCTCAAGCTTGAGGACTCCTCGGGTTGAACAAAATGGAGTCTATTCTACCAAAAATGGGATTTACAATGTATGTGTAGTGATAAAAATCACTTGAGTTGGAAATAGTTTATGGAAAAAAATGATTGGGCCTTGTTGCCGTATTGTGCATGACTGCTCCTTTATGCTTGTATGCTTTTCTTATGACTTGTATGCCAACACTCCCCCCTCTCTAGCGTCTGTCACCCCTGACAGACCTCTGCTCTGTTATAGGGTGGTCGATATAGTATTGGAGGATGTTCGTGGCTAGCTCGTGTTCACCTAGGCATAGTCCTCTTGCTAGATCAGCTTGCAGTGCATCCCAATTTATTGCACCTGGGACATCTGGTTGCGGTGTCGTATAGAACTCGGAGTACATGGCTTGTTCACATGCAAAGAGATGAAGCAGGTGTGCGGGCTTAGGTGCGAAGAACTCCGAGTGATACTCCCAAAAACCTATTCTGAACATGTCTTCGAATGTTTGTTTGTAACAGGTGGGAAGGTATTTGATTTGTGCATGCCAAGCATAAGCCACACGAATGCTGGGGGTGGTGCTCATGTCATACACCAAATCATAATTTCCATTGGTAAACCCCGGTAGACGTACCTGTGGTGCTTCTGCATTTCTAAAAGTTTTGAGCACGACTTGCATCATATCCAAAATCTTAAGCATCATTTGACCAGTGACATCTGGCATCGGTTTCAATCGAGGGATCCAATGTTGAATTGTTGCCATCATGTAGGCTGTTGAGGGTGGTCCCTGCGGTGGCACTATGTACGGATAATTGAGCCACTCCTTACATTGAGCATTATTCTGTACCTTTATGTTGAACGCTTTCCATGATCTACGTCGTGGAATGGGGCCGTAGCATGGATTGTAGAGTAGATGTAAAGGCGCATTGTTCCATGTGCGCAACATTTCGGGATATGTCTCTAGAAGTTTCTGCCGCCATGTCGGTTGATGGATTTTGCCTTTCTGCACCTCTAGAGGAAGGTCTTCGGGTTGGAACTGGGTAGCGAAAGAAGGAATCTTACCCGTGACTCTCTGTATTTCTGCATTGTAATCGGCTAGAATAACATAGTAAGGCCTGTATTGGAGTTCTGATGAGAGGATGAGGCATCTAGATGACAAGTTCTTGAAGTAATTGGATTATAACATGGTTTCTTCTATGACTCTCATGGCCTGCTTTTGCATTATTGTGCGCTCTTCATGAGGACTCCCCATTTCTTCCACTTGTCGTAGCCATGGGGGTCGTGATGCTTCGAAAGTATCCTGACCTTCTTCCATTTGTCGTCCCCCTGGGAAGGGTTGTGGATCATATTCCTCTTCAAACGTTTGTTCCACCGGAATGGAGACTGTCTCTTCATCTGTGGGTGCCTCAGGGAGGGATGGTGGTCTTTCGTATTGTAGTAGACGTGTCTGCAATTATGTGACTTGTTTTTGGAGATCTTGAAGGGCCTCCGAGTCCGTGATAAGTGAAGTGGTTGAGTCAGTAGCTTGGGGACCCGCTATCATTTGTTTTTGTATTGTCTGCTTCAGTTGACCAATTTCTTCTAATAACTGGTCATGTGCATCGAGTAAAGTGGCATAGTCTTCAAGAATGATTTTGATTCTCTCTCGGGTCATCGCTTGAAACTTGGAGGGACTAATGGGTGCCCCGAGTGTGCTTTCGATGGCTGCCTCTAAGTTTTCCTGGTTCTGTTGTTGGAGACGTTTATTTTCCTCGTGTGCTACTGCAAGATGTCGTTTGAGCAGGGCCATATTGCGCTGGAGTTTGGAATTTCTTTCCAATTGTATCTGCAAATGGCTTTCCAACCCTTGGATCACTTCCTGATCTATGTTCTAAAATTGTGTCTCCAACATGTCGTGAGCCTCTTGTAAGGTTTGAAATTGAGTTTGGAGACGAGCTTTGTCCTCTTCCAGTGTATCGAGGCATTGTTGTAATGCTTCAGAGTGTTCTTGTAACCTTTGGTTATGTGCCTACAACTGATTGTATTCTGTCCTTAACTATGACATACATGCAATCATGGTGTCAAATGCATTACCTATGGATGAAGTTGTGGTTTGTACAATGGAAGATGCAAGGGAAGGGAATTGGGAAATGGGAAGTGTGAATGTTGTGTCTACAGGAGATGTGTGTGCAGGTGAGATTGGTGGAGGGGGGATGGGGGAAGGTGGGAGTGTGGGGGGAGGTGCAGATGTTGTTGGTGGTGAAATGTCCATACCCTCAGGGGTGGATGGGAGTGTAGTGTCTACCATGTATATAGGAATGGTAGGTGATGTGTGTGTGATCGTGGTGAATAAGTGTGTTGTGGATGTTGGGAATGGGCTTGACTAGAGGGGTTGGGTGGTGGTTTGAAGCATTCTACAAAAGTAGTCATGGGCGAGTTGAAGGATTGGTGGTATGGGGGGTGGGAAGTGAGAACCTGGAGGTGGAAAGGTCATGAAGGGAGATGGGGTGATAGGGAATCCGAGAAATGTGGATCTAGTGTCAGGATGTCCTATGACAGAGGTTGTGGAGGCTTCTTGTCTTATGGCTATCTCCATGAGCAATTCGGCTGATTGGCTTGTGATGGTGGTGGCTTGATAGACAGGGTTTTCAAAGGTGGAGAACAAAGTTGAACCAGAGGTGGAAGTACGGAAGATGAAGGTTTGCTCTGTGGGTTGGGCAGTCGAGGTGGTGCCTCCAGCTTGAGTTTGAGGAGATGATGGTGGGGGTGTGGGTGGTAGTGGCTCGGTATACTCTTCAGTGGTGATTGTGTGTTCTTGGCCAGGAGTTGTTGCTTCTTGGGAGGTTGTCTCAATTGGTTCAGATGTAATAATAGGTTCCTCCGCGATCGTAATGGGAATCTGGATGTTTTTACTGGACCGTGGTCATGTTTGGAATCTTCACGGATCATATTGAATGGGAGGTCTCTGTATCGCTGATCGAACTGCTTCCAATACATCATAAGTCTCTGCCATCAATAAGAGACCCTCACTGTATTCAGAGTTGACTCCAACTTCTTCCAAGAGCTGAGCCATGAGCATTCTACTATTTTGTTCGTTGAGCAATTGTTGAGCCCAAAATCACTCCATGATCTGATACAGCATTCGGAGTTCTGCTGTATATGTCGGGGCTCCAGTGGTTTCTTCTTCTTCTGCTTCTTCTTCATCCCCTTCTTCACCTTCTGCGAGTTCTAGTTGTTGAGATAAAGTTCTCTGTTGAGCATCATCCCAATGTACATGGCGGCCTTCTGTGGATTTCCTCCATCTTTGGAAAGAGGTGCCCTGTTCTTCTGTGTCTAAAAGGAATTCTACATCAGAGAGTTGTGTATTCTGCAAGAATGATTCAAAGTTGAAGGTGCTCATCCCCTCAACATCTTCGATAGTAGCAAATTCAAATTCAAGTGGGACAGGAGGAGCCGATGGGGTAGCTTGTGATGTGCCTTCGGATCCAGGTCTGGGTATTCGAATGGCAAAGGGGGGCACAATGGCATCCCCTCGTGGCGAGACTTCTGGAGTCGTCAGAACTTCACGTGTTTGGACACAAGGAATCTAGCCCCTCATGTGCTTGGATTGATGTGTGGTAGTTTTGAGTCTCTTAAACATTTGTACTTGTGCCCAAGTTAAAGCATGTTCAATGCGTACATCATATGCTAAGCATCTGTAGATAATGCGTGTGATTGCACAACAACCATTCACCACTAGCTTTCTAGATGACCTTTTATTTGCCTCATATAGCTGCTCCATAATCCATATAGGAAGCTTAATCGGTAATGCACCTGTTTTCGCCAAGTAAAGAGCAAACCATATTCGTTTGTGGGGCTGGGTGAATCGATCTTGACGAGGAAATGCAAAATGTTGCATGCACATACGAAGAGGGATGGACACGTTTGGTGTGAGTGCCACCATATCTTTCAACTTTTGTAGCTTCCGGTTCTTCATGTTAGTGGGAATGAGAGCATCCTTCTCAGAGGGCACATGCGTGCCATGCATGTTCAAAGTAGAGCTCACCAATTCCAATGTAACTTTGAACCTTTTCAACTCATTGTTGCCCAATAAAGAAGGAAGGACAAATGTTCCTGGTTTATCTTTTTCTTCATGCGCCTATAATGTTGAGACCAAGTAGTAACATCGTAGGAGATCAGGTTTGGGTAAGGGTGCTGCAAAGTACTCTGCCAGCCCTGCACGTTGCCATATAGTTTGGAGTTCTTGTGTGTTGTGGAGAGTCTTAAACTCCTTGGAAAAGAATTGGAATCGGACCCATGATTTGTCATGCTCACACTTGGACTCCCATATATATTTCGCCTCTCCTAAGGGCCCTGGCATGCCATTGAACCATTGAGAATTTGCATGGACTCTCTCTATTATTCTTGTGGGAGGGTCTAGTATTGGTATTTGCTGGAGGTGTTGCAGCTCTAGAGGTCGTTCAGTTGGTGGCACATCAATAGGTAGACTCTCCACATTAATCCCTGCAGTACTTATGCCTGCCTGTGAGCTCGAGCTTGCTCCTTCTGCCATGAG
This sequence comes from Ceratopteris richardii, assembly GCA_020310875.1. Classification (NCBI taxonomy): domain Eukaryota; kingdom Viridiplantae; phylum Streptophyta; class Polypodiopsida; order Polypodiales; family Pteridaceae; genus Ceratopteris; species Ceratopteris richardii. The sequence goes on along the minus strand of CM035409.1, from coordinate 29,460,619 downwards.
ACTACTTGTTGTTGATGTTTATCTGCTAGAAGAAGAGAAGCTCATTAGCATTGCATAGGAAATAGGATGTTATGGTGTCCCCTCCACAATACTAACATGACATTCGGAGTGGTTAGGGGTTAGTGGGTGAAGTGTTTGTGATGTGTGTAGTTAGTGTTCACCCTAGATGCATACTTTTGGATATGCAATGTACTCACAATGCACCTACCATAGAGTGGGTTGATTTACAAAGGTGGATCAGGGGTTTTGATATGGGGTTTAAGTCTCTAAACTTTGATTGTGGAATCGTAGATTCTAGTGCTGATGACATGTAAAGGTTTGTGGACTGGATTGTGTTGGATTTGGGACCTCTTGGGTACCCATTTCCCGACATTCCTAGTTGTGACCGAAGATGTAATGGTGTGGAGTGTAGGTGTTTGCCCTAGGATTTGTGCCAAGAGTGCCTGTGAATGTTGACTCACTCTTGTGACTCGAGTTGAAACTATTTGAGCTTGTAAGCAGGTCTTTGGCACCCATATTTGTTTAGCATTTGGGATAGCCTTCATTGACTGCTTCGGGACCCATTTAGAAATGGTATGTCTAGAGTGTTGCCTAGGGTACTCCTTTGTTGTAATCCTCGACCATGTAGCTTGTTTGGTGCATCTTTGAGAACTATCTCTGGAGCCGTGGGTTTTCCACCCTTGCGTATCCAGATCTCCTTCATGCCAAGAGGTACTTTATATTGCACAGGTTGGTGCTCATGCTTCTTGATCATCAGCCTCCTCTGTATCGTGTGTTGCCCGGCTTGCTTTCCTCGAACCCTCTTTGGAAAAGAAGGGAAGTCCTCATTGACTTTTGCACCTTTGTCAAGAGTGAGAATCTTCTGCACCATAGAACTTCAGACAAGAATAGCATCGTTATCTTCATGTGGGTTCTTGGAGGGACCACGATTTGGTGCCTTTTCTAGTGGACTGAGTGCTTGATTTTCTAATTCAATCGTGATGCGGTTTTGGCCTACCCAAGCCTTAAGAAATCCATTTCTTAGGTTGGGGTTGATTGCATGATCATAGATCCAGTCTTGGCCCAAGACAAGAGGCTCGATAAGATCCTCGTCTTCACATACTAGCACTTTGACTTCCATTAGAACCTCTTGAACGTAGAGGGGAAGTTCCACCTCTCCCATGCAAGGGGTTTCCACACCTCCCAATCCTATGAGATATGCCTCGATAGGATTGACCTTCAATTGCAATTCTTGGCAGTAAGAAAGTCGAACTGCACTAGTGGTTGCTCCTGATTCAATTAAAGCTCTCACGGTCCTTGCATTCTCTCCTTGTCCTACCTCTAGGGTCACAAAAGATCACCGATCAACTATCCTATGAACGTTCACCTGAAGCCTTGCACATGGCCATGTGATGACCTAGAGCTTCCTGAGTGTTCGGCATGGGCTGATCTCTACCTTGTATTCTCAATTTCATTCGTTGCATGCGTTCTAAAGCTTCTGTCTATGCTTCTTCTCGAATTCAATTTTCTGCTTTCTTGCGTTTCTTAGCAATGTTGAGTGAATTTAGCATCTCTTCCGTCAGGGGTTCTTGATATAACTTGACTTTGTATCCACTTATGTAACTTGGTAGAATATCACCTTCTAGAGTGGCTAGTTGAACTGCTCCACTTGTGGAGATCCTATTGATAATCATTGGTCCATAGCCCCTCTTCTCTAATTTCCATGCATGTTGCTTCAAGGTGTAGACTAGGACTAAGTCTCCTGCTTTCAAGCCCTTATCCTTCACATGTGCATCAAAATATGCTTTTTGTCTCTTTTTGGCTGCGTAAATTCCTGCTGTAGCTCTCAATCATGTTTCACCTAATCATTCAAGATTGAAGATTCTAGAGGAGAGATCATGGCCTGTCCAATCATGCTCTTTTGCTACTTTCAATGTAGGTATCAAAAAGTCCAATGATAGCATTGCATTTTGGCCGAACACCATATGAAAGGGTGTGGCTTGGAGTACCGTTTTATAGGCAACTCTGTATGCCCAAACAACATGGTGTAGCTGTTTGTCCCAATCAGAGTGTTTATTATTAACCAATTTTGTTGATACATTGCATAGAATCTTATTTGTGCTCTCAGCCTGTCCATTAGCTTATGGATGATAGGGGGCAGACTTCTTATGTATCACCAAGAATTCTTGGAGAAGATTTTCTATGGCTTCATTCAAGAAGTGTGTGCCTCTATCACTTACTAGCTCTATTGGAAGTCCGTATCTTGTGAACACATTCTCGAATAAGAACTTAGCTGTTCTTTGGGCGCCGTTCTTCGTGGAACCTTTTACTTCTACCCATTTGGTTAGATAGTCAGTGGCCACAATAATGTATTCAGCATGGGAACCCTTAGCTGGGGGATTAATAGGACCTACAAAGTCTATTCCCTACTTAGAGAATGCACGTCCACCCATCATAGGTTTCAATGGAATCTCATCTTTACGTATAGGATACTGAGTTCGCTGACAAACATCACACGTCTTTACATACGTATGTGCATCCATGTGAAGGTTTGGCCACCAAAGACCTACAAAAAGTATTCCCTTGATCACTCTATCTGGTCCAAAGTGCCCTCCTTCTACACCTTGGTGATCAGTTTCCAAGATCCTCAGATATTCGCTCTCGTGGACACATAATCTAAGATACCCATCTTTCCCTCGTTTGTATAGATTATCTCCAATGAGAGTATAGTCTAACGCTTCTTGTTCTAAGCTCCTTTGTCTAGCTAGGGTCATTTCTAGAGGGAACGTTTTCGTCTTTAGGAAGTCTACTAATGGTTCACTCCAATCTGGCACTAAAGACACTCGATAAAGAGTGGCATGTTCCACTGGTGGTTTAGTGCGGCATATTGGGCATTCCTTGCACATATTATGGACATCTGCTTCCATAGTTGGCCAGTGCACTCAAAGTCTCCTCAGTGTCTGTAGAGTTCTTTGCCTTGAGTAGTGTTGCTCTAATGCACCCACATGTGCTAATTGCAACCATTTTGCATACTCATCCTCTTCCACACAACAAGCTAATATTACCTGATTCGTATGCTTGTACATACTCCCTGCCATGATATGGTACTTCTAAGCCTTCACTACCTCCCTATCTTGAGTGTTTACTACTGGATGTTTAGGCCCATATGTCAGTACTGGCACTAAGGTCTTGGCCCACTGTGGTACCACTTCCAAATTAAACAAGTAAGCATCAGGAAGGTCATCTAATATTCCTAGTGGGGCCTCTCCAGTTGTGAGCTTCGAGAGATGATCTGCTCTCAAGTGAGTCTTGCCCTTCCTCACCACTACCTCAAAGTCATATTCCATTAGTAAGAGGAACCATCTTACTAATCTACCTGTATTGCATGGCTTATTTACCAACTACAATAGAGCGTGATGATCAGTAAAAAAATTTAAACTTATTTGCAAGCAAATAGTGTCTAAACTTTTTAATTGCATATACCATGCCTAATCCTTCTCTTTCAGTAGTGGTATAATTTCATTCAACTACATTCAATTGTCTACTAGCATAAGCTATTGGAAGATCCATGTTACCTTTGCCCATAGATTGTGCGACTACACACCCAATAACATAATTGGATGCATCCACATGGACATGGAATGGCTTGTTCCAATCTCGTGTAGTCAAGATTGGGGCTAAACATAATCATTGTTTAAGCTCATTGAAAGATTTCTCACATTCATCAGTCCACGCAAAACTGGTCAAAAGTCTGTACAGAGGCTTTGCAATGATGGCATACATGTGTATAAAGCATCGGTAATAGCCACAATGCCCCATGAAAGTTTGCAATTCCTTGACATTCTTTGGCCTAGCTAATTTTGCAATAGCTCTCACTTTCTCTTCGTCAGTGGATATGCCGTTTTTGACACTATGTGTCCCAGAATCTTGCATTGCCTGACCATGAAAACACACTTTTCTGGGTTCAGGCAGACTTGATATTCTCTACATTTGTCAAAGATTTGCCTGAGTTCAGGTATATGTGTGTGTCTAATGTGGAATGAGCATAGAGACCATCAACATAGACTTCCAAATTCTTCCTCAGGAACTCTTTAAACACATGGCACATCAGTCTCTAGAAGGTTGCGGGCGCATTGGTTAGACCAAATGGCATTACCTGAAAAGCAAATATGCCCCACTCTGTGGCAAAAGCCATCTTATGCTAATCTTCTGGTGCAATGGCCACTTGATTATAACCAGAGAACCATCTAGGAAGTTGTACACTTCCTTGCCTGCTACCCTTTCTAATAGATGCTTAGTGATATGAAGCAGATAACTATCTTTGATAGTGGTTGCGTTAACCTTCTTCAAGTTAATGCATACACGTAATTTTCCATTCTTTTTTGGGCACCACTACAATGGGGGATACACATTCAGTGTGCTCGATTTCATAGATAAATCCAGCTTCAATCAAGCGATCTATCTCTTCTTTGATCTTGTCAGCATAGTTGTCATTGTATGTGTATGGCTTCTGTTTTGAGGGTCTGGCATCTGAGGTCATGGGCCCATTTCTCTTCTTGAATCTCTCGCAAGAATTCTGGTGAATACCGATTCATAGAAGAAGAGGTGTCTGGTTCAGTGGAGTTAGGCACATAAGCTTCCTGGGGGGGAATGCTTATTCTATCACTTGCCCTCTCCTTAGCCTGGGAGGTGGCTCCTTTTCCAGACTTTGCAAGTAACCTCTCCAATATATCTAATAGACCATCAAAATGCAATGGTGTTCTAGTGGAGCTAGAGCAATTGAACAGACGACTGGCTTCAAACATGGCTTGAGCCAATTCCACCAACTTGGCACAAAGTTTTGTTCGTTCGAGCTCTAGGTCCGCTCTAGGGTAATACTTTTCATGATCTGTTACATTTGGCCCTTCCTAGATTCTGGCCTGATATGCCCTAAGCATTATGTCTATCCTCAGGAGTGGGATCTGCTAAAACTGATCCTACTCGGGGTGGTGGCTGGGTTACATGTGGTGGATTAGAAGGTTGGGAAATGGAAGGTGATGGGGATGGTAGTGGGGGTGATGTGTGAGAGTGCATTTGAGATGTGATTTCTATTATCTTGGCTTTTGTTTCTCTCATACTTTCCTCAAGTTCACTCATCTTCTTTGCCAATTGCCTTTTCATGCGGTCACGACTTTCTCTCCAAGCTCTTGTCCTCTTCTTATTCCGACTTTCAGTCTCGCTAACCTCAGAGTTTCATTCCTGGCCAAAGTCTTGGTTTTGCTTAAGTGTCAGACCTCTCATGATGACTTGCACTGGGGTCGTGGAAGTCACACTTCCCGTGGGGTCTACCACTAATCCAATAACATTGATAGGAGCAATTTTTGGCATGTTGGTGGGGTTCTTGGGACACTCTCATAACAAATGCTCCTTTCCACAATCTGGGCAAAAGCCTTGAATTGTCAGAGATTGGGTTTGTGTAGGTGGTGGTAGAGGGCAATCATGAATGAGGTGATCTCCTTGACATTGGAAGCATGGCCATCTAGGAAATGGAGGTCTAATCTGCCTAGGCTGAGGTCTAGAGTTGGGGTTTGTGTACATGACATTCACATATTCCAGCTCCCAACTAGATTCACTGGGTTCTTCATAATAGTACGACTCATTATGCTCGGGTGACTGCATGTAGTAAGCATGTGGGCTATCAATATGGGTAGAGTCAAAACTATGATCACTTGGATCACTTTCTGAAAGAAATGGTGTCATTGGCACTAAAGCTCTATTTGGATTTTCTTCTGCAGCTGCATACTTCACTGGAATCACATTGGCTGGAGGAGGGGGTTGATGCGCTAGGACTGGTTGAGGTCTTTGCTTCCCTTGATATGGTCAGGGCCTACCATACTGCTATTGTGGGTACTGATTCTGGTATTTTCCTTGCTGTGGGTAAGTCTGAGGATAGTTTTGTCTAATAGCTTGTTTGTTATATGGGCAGTCTTGTGCACTGTGATTAGTGTATCTCCTTTCTATGGTGCAGTATTGGCTGTTAGGATTAACTTGGGGTTGAGCCATGATAGGGCACACATTAGCCATATGGTCTCCTCCACATGTGTAGCGTCGTTTTCCTGGGGTGAATTTAGGAATCTGCTTGCTAGAGATGCCTAATTTTTGAGCTACCTTTTCTGCTAGATCCTCAATTCATGTGGATTGTTAGGAAGCGAGGCTAATAGAACTATCTGAATCTTTATAGATCCTTGAGAGCTCTAATTCCTCCCCTAGATTATCCTCAATGTCTATGCACATGCGTACACATTCTTCTATGGATCTAGGGTCCTTTAAGTACACATATGATCTTAGTTTGGTACTTAACAATCCGTCTAGAAATAAGGCCACTTGCTTGGCTGGAGTGAGTAACTCTCGAACAGGGCATCTCTCTAGGTATTGCCTAAACCTTCTTCCTTCGAGCCTTACTATCTCTTGAGATGTTTGCTTGAAGCTGTATATAAGGGAGGATGTGTTATGTAGAATACCATTCTTGTAAAGCTCAGTGATGAATGCTTCAAGAAGTTGATCTATAGATCTAAACTCACCTTGGTGAAGCAGTTGAAACCAAGTCAAGGCAGTGTTTTTGAGAGTTAGACCAAAAGCATTGTATTGAGTGAACAAGTCTTAAACTTGCTCTGCTCTCAAAACTTGCCTAAACTCTGCTACATGGTCATACGGGTCTCCAGTGCCATCGAAGCAATTCTTCATGGACTTAACCAATTGTGTAGGCCTTAAGGTTCTAGCGTTTTCTCTAGGCCTTGGCAGAGGGAATTCGTCTGCATTTCTTGGATTCCTTGGGTTCCTATGTCTCTCCTTGTCCATCCTATCCATCTCTATCCTCATTCTTTCTCTTCCCAGTGGGTTAGCAAAACTCACCTCGTGTCTATCTCTACTCCTCTCTCTTTGCGTTCCATGAGCCTGAGATGTTCCAGCTCCTTGGTGACCATAAGACACAGTGGATCGAAGTTGGGGAAAAACAAATTCACCCTTCCAAGTATATGTGTATCTTCCATGCTCTGAGGCCACAAAGATCCTTTCCGAAGCATCATCTAAGTAGGTCACTTTGCCTGGGCTATCAGGATTTGAATTCATAGATGGTAAGTGCTCCCACTTCATTAGGTTTCTCATGCTTATACCTCCAAAAAGCCTCATCTGTCTCTCGATTCACGAGCAAATCTATGCTCCTATTGTCCTGGGGAACCCACTCTGGAGTGATTATTCTAGTCAGGACCGACTTGCCTCAAGGGGTTTTTTGCTCTTTTCCTAAATTCCCTTGCTCTATGTCACCTATTTTAGATTAGAGATTACGTTGCCAAATTCATCCGTCCTTTCTGGTTGGCTGATGACCACATACATAATTCCCTATTTATCTATGTAGGAGCCATTTTCGAACTTGACTACAGGGTGTTCTAGTCCAATGGGCTGATCCGGGTTTTTAATTTGGACAACTGATCTTCTCAGACCATCCTCATAGATGCATGCACCTAAGCAGTTGATCTGGATATATTCCAATTGAGTCTTGTAGGGACCTTCTGGTTTTTCTAGGTACACAACTCCTGAGCTACCCATGGGTCTCTCCATGTTGTAAGACATCTCCGAGTCAGTGGTTTCTGAGTCTAGAGCGTAGGGATAATCACTCAACTGTTGGTCCCAAGATCTGGCTGTATGGTTGACACTAGCCTCAGATGATCTAATACTTTGACGGTCTCTCCCTAGGTGTCTTCCCAATCTAAGGTTCATATGCCCTTCCAATTAACCCAATGATCCTTGTACAACCACGTTGCTAATTCTTTGATACCAATCACTTGTTCCTTTTGAGTTCCTTTGTATGTGTTTTCTTGTCTTTAATTAAGCGCCGTCAAGAGCACTTAAGTGTGTCGTACTTGATGTTCTTCGTCCACTTAGTTTGAGTCCTTTTCCCTTAAGTTGTCCCTTGAGTGCACTTTAACCTATTATTGGACTTGAGAAATTAGAGGCTCTTAGAACTTGAGTATTCCTATCGTACCCCTAATCAATCAAGACAACTACTTGCACTTAGCCTAAGCTAAGAATAGACTGAGGGGGTTGAGAGATGTTCCAACCTCAAGTCGTTTCTCCTTGCTACACTTGTCCACCCAGGAAGCACGTTCCCAAGCTTGCACACGATGGCACTTGCTTTGATTTCTCCAAAAGCTCTCGATGATCCTGTAAAAAATTCCAAGTTTAGCTCAAATTTTTACCTTCAATTGACAGACAATTTATTTCAGACACTTTTAATGACCCTTGTTCCCCCTTTTGTATTGCCAAAAAATTTTCTCTAGAGCTCCATTGGTGTACCTACCCCATAGAGGATCAACTTCAAAATACTCTATCTGAAAATCAATGCATTATCCTTATAAAAAATAGTTGAAAGCGTGTACTATTCACCATGAGCTTTCTAACAAGCTCTAGAGCCCAAAAAACGGATTTCATATGAAAAAGTTATGATAGTTCAGGCTCTAGGGGGTTAAAACAGACAATCGGGACATTTCAGGAGTTTAATGCATTTTTCTAAGGCCTTTGTAATGGTATGGGTGATTGAATATGCAAATATGCCCAAATTTTAGCCCAAATTTTCAAAAAATTACCCCTCTATTTTTTGTCGAAAATGCCTGTCTATCGGGATAGACAGTGTCTGTCGCGATAGACACTAGCTATCACGTGGGCCTGTCTGTCATGATAGACGGGGTCTATCGTCTATCGTGTTTTGGTCTGTCACGATAGACGGTGTCTGTCGCAATAGACGGGGTCTATCATCTGTCGTGGTTTTGTCTGTCACGATAGACGGTGTCTATCGTAGGGTCCTATCTGTCGCGATAGATGGAGTCTGTCATCTATCGTGGATCTGTCTCTCGCGATAGACGGGTGTCTGTCATGATAGACAAGGTTTATCGTCTATCGTGGTTTTTGTTTGTCACGATAAACGGTGTTTGTCGCGATATATGCTATTTATCACGGGGCTCTGTCTGTCGCGATAGACGGGGTCTATCGTGGGGTGTTGTCTGTCGCGATAGATAGTGTCTGTCACAATAGACGGTGTCTGTCGTGATAGACTGAAAAAACATAATTTTTTTTAAACTTCTAGTGATTTGGAGTGCTCTAATGGTGTAGGTTATCGTGCCAAGCATGCATTCAAAAAATACTAAGTTTCTCTATCTATCGCGATAGATAGAGGTCTTCGTCTCGGGACCTATGCAGAGTTCTGTCGTACCTGCGCAAGCTGCTAGAGATGGTGGTACAACTAGATCCTCCAGCAAAAGCTCAAAAGACACACAAAAATAGATAGCATGCAAGCTCTCTCTCGCTCTCTCTCACAAATGAAATGAGGGAAATGAGGTGGGGAGGGGAATATGACCAAAAAACTGAAATTTTTGTGAAGATGGAGATGGAGGTGGGAGATGGTGAGGATGATGATGGTGATGATGGTGCTGCAAAAAGAAGAAAAAACAAAGAAAAATAAGGAAAAGAAAGGATATTACCTATGACTCCAATATCTCAACTCTACGTCTGACCATCACATGCTCGTCCTCGAAGCTCTCTCCCCGTCAACGACACCAAATTTGGTGTCACTCTAGCACAATGGCAAGTACCAACGTGAGGAGATCCACCTCATAATTGTCAATCCGTGGAGACATGAGGAATAGTATGAAGACTATGAGCAAGTGAAGGCACAAGTGCATGAGTGAGAAGCACACAAACATGCACACACATACACACATGCGCACACAAGGCAAGAACAAAGAGAGGAACAATGGAATTCTTTGCATTAGTCAAAAAGTCTCTTACATAAGCTCAAATCACTAACAATCTAATCTCAAAAATGAGCTCTCTAGCTCTTTTTATAGTTTTTTGACTAGCTTTGGCCTTGTCCAGACCTAGTGTCTGGCCTAGTTAAAAATTAGGTTCTAAAGCCTATTTGAGGGCTCAAACAGAGTCTAAAAATTATGAAAATTGGTATGTAGCTAATTCTAATACTCCTCAAGCTCGAGGACTCCTCAGCTTGACCAAAATGTCCTCTATTCTACCAAAAACGGGATTTACAATGTATGTGTAGTGATGAAAATCACTTGAGTTAGAAATAGTTTATGGAAAAAAATGATTAGGCCTTGTTGCCGTATTGTGCATGACTGCTCCTTTGTGCCTGTATGCTTTTCTTATGACTTGTATGCCAACAATATCCATGACCATATGTAAGGGATTAGACACTCCCACCCTAAAGAGTGGTAAGACCTTCTCCATATCCATATTTTTTGACCTATATGTACGTCATTGATATGTTCTCTTGAAGATAAAGCAAAACTTACCGGAAACATTTCAAGCAGATTTAATCAAGCTACTCCAAGAATTCACTGATGTCTTTGCATGGGACTACAAAGACATGAAAGGATTGGACCCCCGTATCTACCAACACAGGGTCATGCTGAAGCCAGAAGCAAGACCGATAAAGCAAACCAGCTACCAGATGAATCCGCACTATGCCTCCCAGGTAAAGGCAGAACTTGATAGGTTATTGAAAGTTGGATTCATCGTGCCAGTAGAGCATGCTGAATGGATCTCTCCGATTGTGATTGTGCCAAAGAAAAACAAGCAATTGAGAATTTGTGTAGATTACCGGAAATTAAATACAGCAACCGTACCGGAACCCTTTCCAATTCCCTTTTTAGATACCATGCTTGATAGAGTAGCAGGTCACGAGATGTATTCATTTCTAGATGGATACAGTGGCTACAACCAAGTAAGAATGGCCGAAGAAGATATACCGAAAACTGCATTTATTACCAATTGGGGTGTCTTTGCTTGTACGGTAATGTGGTTTGGATTAAGAAACGCACCAAGCACATTTCAAAGATGTATGCAGGAGATATTTTCTCCTTATCTCACTTCATTTATGCAAGTATATCTCGACGATTTTTCAATTTTCGGTAAGATGATAGCACATCTGTTTCATTTACGGTGTTGCTTTCAGAAATGCAGAGAATATAGACTTTGTTTGAATCCAAACAAATCGGTGTTTGCGGTCTCATGTGGAAAGTTACTTGGCCACATTGTATCTGCACAAGATATCCAAGTAGATCCAGATAAGATTTCGGCAGTATTAGAAGCTCCGGTGCCAGCTTCTCCAAAAGAAGTTATGCGCTTTATGGGCCAAGTACGGTGGCATGGAAGGCACTTACGGTGGCTTGCTCATCTGGCTATACCACTAAACAAGCTAATCAGCAAAACACCTCGACAATTTGAATGGACCCAGGAATGCCAGATAGCCTTTGATCATTTAAAGCATTTATTAACACAAGTTCCTATCTTACAACCGCCGGACTGGGATCACCCATTTCATATATTTGTTGATGCTTCAGATATAGCAATAGGAAGTGTATTGATGCAACAAATTGATAAATGGTTCAGACGAGTGTATTATGCAAGTCGAAGATTAGCATCTGCTGAGAAAAATTACTCTGTAACAAAAAGAGAATGTCTAGGGCTAGTATATTCGGTCAAGAAATTTAGACATTACTTGCTAGGCCGTAAATTCACATTTCATGTAGATCACGCTACACTTGTCTATCTAGTTCGGCAGCAGCATCTAGGTGGTTGATTAGCGCGATGGGTCTTACTCTTGCAGGAATTTGATTACGAAGTCATTCACCGGCCAAGCAGTTCACACGCCTTAACAGATTTTTTATCCCGCTTAGATTTCGGTGAAGCTCCGATGGGCATAGATGATACGACACCCGCGATTTATGTATCAGAACCAATTAATGAAGAATCTGCAGACCCACCTATCCCATTTTCATATTATGATCAGATCTTGACCTTTCTCACTGATGGTTGCCTTCCATCTTAGACTTCTAGAGCAGTATGCAGGAAAATTGCAGTTTTTAGCCATCGATTTCGGTTAATTGCTGGAGAATTATATTATGTAGATCACACCGGAATCCTACTTCGATGTATTCCACCGCATGAAGTTAACTCAGTTATCACTTTGGCTCACTCGATTCCTTCCGGTGGCCACTTTGCTGCAGATCTAACTCACCGGAAAATTCTGCAGAGTGGTCTCTGGTGGCCAACGATGTACAGAGATATATTACAGTTTGTCAAACAATGTGATACTTGTCAAAGATCGGGTCAGCCTTTACGTCATTTTTTTCCTCTGCAACCCATCTTACCAATGGAACCTTTCCAGAAGTGGGGTCTAGATTTTATCGGTCCAATTACACCACCAACAGTCTTCAGTAAAACCGTTACATACTGACCTGTACAGACTATGCAACCAGATGGGCTGAAGCCTGGGCTTTACGGTCTGCTACAGCCGTTACGGTAGCAAAGTGTCTGCTAACCGATGTCTTTCCACGTTTTGGCTTACCATTGGAAATTGTCTCAGATTAAGGCACTCATTTTGTAAACAATCTAATGAAGGCACTTACACATTCGTTCCAGGTCACACATAAATTTAGTTCTCCTTATTATCCTCGTGCTAATGGATTGGCCGAAAGTACAAACAAATCTTTGCTGAATATCCTTCGAAAATTGATCATGGAATCATCGGAAAGATGGGATCAACTGGTACCTGCAGTGTTATGGGCATACCGGACTACCTACAAGGTAACAATAGGATTGACACCTTTCAAATTAGCTTATGGCTTAGAAGCTATAGCACCAATGGAGATAGTCATACCAAGTTTACGTGTAGCAATCACTCAGAAACTTCTACCGGAAGACTCACTGTCAATTCAGTTGGACACACTCAGAGGGTTAGATGAGCACCGATGGGTCAGTTTCTTAACTATGCACGAAGTTCAACTAAGACAGGCAAGGACGCACGATAGAAACCTAAAAACTCCAGTGTTTTTGGTAGGACAGCTTGTACTTTTTTATAATGCAAAGTCAAATAGATCCGCCCGCAAATTCAAATTACGGTGGTTCGGCCCTTACAAAATCTCAGAGCAAATCGGTCCAGCAACTTTTCGGTTGACTACGTTGACCGGAAATCCACTTCCAAAAGCAATCAACGGCTCGAAGTTGCGGCCGTATCGAAGCGCTACTAGTCCGCATTAAATCATTCGGCGGTGGACCGCATTTTTTAGCTTTTGTTTTTTACTTTTCATTCTGTTCTTTCTCTTCTTTTTTAATAGCCATGTTTTGTCATAAGCCGCCCTCCTTACCAATTACTCAAGTATGCATGCCAAATTAAAAGCAATATCATTCCAGCACTGCACAATGATAACCATCACGTCCTACCCCCCCACCGTAATATCTATACTTAAGCTCTTTGGTTGCGCCAAAAAACGCTATTGTGTTCTTGTGATTGTGATTGTGTGTTCTGTGTTCTGTGTATCCGTGTGCTGTGTCCTGTGTATTCGTGTTCGCGTGCGCAATGGAAGCGTTGGCGAACTACACAGCCTTCTGTGATGGTATCCCTATCGAGGTAGGAGAATACCTGCGTATCCGAGGGTTGGCCAACTTCGCTGAGCTGCCTTGGCACTCAGTGGAAGCCCATCCCTTCTTCGCACAAATTATCCCAGCCATTGCCCAATCTCCCATCACCGAACGACAATGGCTCTTCCCCTCCCTACCATCTAGAACCGTAATAACCTTCCACGCCTTCGCTGAAGCCTTCTGCCTCACTCCACAAGGCCGCGAGAATGGCCCAAGTATCCCCGTAGCCCGCATGACCGAACTTTTCCCCCGCCATTCATCGAACGAATACGCCATTCTCTGCCGCCCCGAACCTGAAAGAACCGCATTGAAGTTCTTAGTTGCGATCCTTAATCTCCAGAAACGCACCTACGGTATCTCCCGCCCATTCTATTCCGCCATCGACCTTGCCGCACGAGAACCCGTTAATTTCGCCTCATTTTTCTTTCACCGAATCCATAGGGAGTGCGTCGCCATAGTGAAACAAGTCAACAAAGGAACCACCCCTCGATCCAAACTTCCCCACATCCTTTCTTTTCTCTTCCCAACCATACTCGCCGCTCAACCACCTCAACGAGGACCAATTTTAAGGCACGAAGAGTCAATTCAACTACTAGAAGATGAGGAAGAAGAAGATGAAGAAGAGCTCAATCAGTTGTTCCGCCGGAAACGCATTAGGATTAGCTCCTCAGAAAGTGAAGCACAAGGCTCAGCCGGAAAGGATAAAGATAATGATAAAGAAGACGAGAAGCAAGAAGAAGAGACGTTCCATGATACAACCACCTCAATGCATAATGAATCATCGATTGAGCAACAAGAACAACAAGATCAAGCAGAGACAGAAATAATTTCGACCGAAAAAGAATCAGTGCAACAGGAAAATGAGCAGCAATCTAATCAAGATGCACTAGACAGGCTACTGAAGGCAGTGGAATCCACAGAAGCACACAATGCAGAAACCGAACAAACAAACAAGGTAACAACTACTGACTCTGCCCTCCCCAAAACCCCACCTGCTAACCCCATCTCTCAACCGGAACCACCCCGCAACCCCATCAAGCCCAGTCATCCCACCGAAACTTCTGAAGCCTCTACATCCTCCCTCAATTATTCACCACCTAATTCACAACAACTGCTCACTGAAACCTCGGTGCAACCTCGCCCTCCTCTGCCACCCCACCCCATTCCAGTTTTTTTGGAATTAGAAGCCATGGGTCACCTTTTAATTAATCTATCCCAACAACTGCCGCAACACCTGAAGCAAGCCACAGACAGTGCACGAGAAGAATTCCAACGAAAATTGGAAATAATGGAGGCGGATATCACCCCTCTTCAGGAAGAATTACAAGCAGCAAGAGCGGAAAATCATGCACTACATGAGTAGATCAAGCAACTACAGGCTACACTCCAAGCACAGGAAGAACACTCAAACCAGAGAGATAAGGCACTGGCTGAAAAAGACGAACTACTGACAGCTGCCGACACCGAAATAATAAAGTTAAATCAAACAATCAAAGATACAGACGATACAAGAATAGCACTAGGAAACCTACTGGAAGAAACAAGACTCCAGTTACAGGATACAGTACAGAAATACCAAGAGCAGCAGAGAGAAGCAAAGCAGGCAGTAGAAGAGTTACAAAGAACAAAAGAATCCTTAGACGATGTCAACAACATGCTGAAACACCAACTGAACAGAGAATCTAAATATCAGAAGGACTTAGCAAATGCCCGTAGAGAACGGGATGCTTACTACCAAACCATAGAGTTCCAAAACCAACAGTTTGGAAGATTAGATAATCAGGTACGCAACTAGAAAGACAAAATCAACGAGATGCAGAAACAAGTAATAGACATGAAGACAGCAAGAAATGCGGCATTATCAAACGAATTTTATTTACAAGAGGCCTTTTTGCAAACACAGGCCGAAATTTTGCTCACCGAAGCCATTGTCCTCAGTTCCGTTAGGGTAGATGCACAGATTTTAGAACCCGACACCCTTAAGCAATTATTAGAAACCCTTAAAAAAAAATAGCCCGGACATTTAGATTAACCAGGAATATGTATTTAGAAGGTATCATAGATGAACAGTAGTTTTGTAATAAAAATCACTTGCGGGTTCGAGTCCACCGTGCGTGCCAGTGTTAGTCGGCCGCCGAGTGAGACAAATGTAATGACTGCCAGATGTAACGGAGTTCCTTGAATTACGCGCAAAAGTTGGTACGCGCACTTTGTAAATCTATATAAAGCAATGTAAGGAGAATGCTCGAGAGAGACGTCTTTCTGGAATTGTCGGATTGTTCGCTTAATTTTTTGTCAGAGTACTGTTTACACTGTTGTGGAGTCTGAGTAATGTAAATGTTGAGTTCTGTATCGGATGCTCACATTGAAGTTCACGGTAACGAGTGATTGAATGACGGATTGTGTGTCTGAGTACTGTTATCGTGTTGTATTGCTGCGTATTCTTCAGTTATTGAAGTACCCTGTGTCAGTTTGAGTAGTTATCTGGCTATGTGAATTGAATAGGTAATCTGTTGCCTTGTCGGAGTATGTTCTGTGTGTTTCCATCAGACTCATTGAATTCGGTGTAATAATTGTGACCCCGAATATGAGTACGAACTAGTATCTTCGGTAACGTGGACTTTTGAGATCACTGGCAAGTGTGGTGACGAATGAATCTGTCAGCTATAGTCTTCGCTTTGGTTGATTTACGGTATAATAGCGGAGCTGTAGAATGGATTGTTGCTCTGTTCCAATAGCAGAATAGTCTGAAGAAGTTCGATACGCAGGCGTAAAGAAACCCAATATTGTCTAGTTACCGCAAGTAACTAAGCTAAGACGTGCATTAGTGTTTTGATGTTGTGATTAAGAATTGGGAAAAGAGTACAGGGCCTCTGTCTAACAGACGCCTACCACTCCCAAGAACCCACTTGGTCTGATAACGCCTTTCGGTAATAGAAAGTTTAATACAGTTTACAATGAATCACTATTTTACGTTTAATATTTGTTCGATAATGATTTCGGCTAGTTATTAACACAGCGTAACTGTGTAACATTTAACGCCTATTGCTCATTAAAAGTAGAAGAGCAAGAGCTTCAAGGACAAGGAGTATTTGGATGCCTTGCTCGTCATTAGGTGAACCCTTGAGCTTGCAATGGTGCCTCATTAGAAGGATCCTTGAATGCTCCTAGTAGGAAGGTCATTCCTAGGAAAGGAAATGCATAAATCATTTGGTTTTACACCTCATCAACTCACTAGGTCTCTTGAATCTTATCAAGAAAGAAGCCAACCGATTCCTTAGTAATAGAGCTATCACACGCATTTATTTGCATCATAGGATGAACATTTGCTCTAAAAGAATGTTACTCTTACATATCTAAACATCATCCCTATCCAAACCAATCATCCTTTCTCTTATCATCCTCTCAAGACTTCAATCCATTCTTGGCTATGCGCTTACACACAAAAGAACGAAAAAAGAGAAACATTAAGAGTGAAAAGAAATACACACACTAGAACAAACTTTTCGACGTGTTTAATGGTAAACTAGTCAAAACAAGTGCATTTAATTGAAATATTTATTGTTTTACTACTTCACAAACTTTTGAGTTGTGTGAATTGAAATTTTCTATGCACTAAAAGAAGCATCATACCATGCCGCATC
This sequence comes from Ceratopteris richardii, assembly GCA_020310875.1. Taxonomy (NCBI): domain Eukaryota; kingdom Viridiplantae; phylum Streptophyta; class Polypodiopsida; order Polypodiales; family Pteridaceae; genus Ceratopteris; species Ceratopteris richardii. Next base: position 29,443,529 of record CM035409.1, on the reverse strand, counting down.
ACTTCTATTTGTGATAAATGTGCATCTTGTGATTAAAGCTTTGTGGAAAGTTATTTGAAAGAAAACACATGCTCACAACCCCTCCTGAAATTTCTCGAAATTCTTGCACTCTAGATATTTTGTATATGCACTTGAGATCAGGTAGGATTGTAGGCAAATGGAACGCTATGAAAATCCATATTTTAACAGTAGGAAGAAGTGGCATACATCCTAGTCACTATTGTGTGCTAAGAACTCGACTATTAGGCCCACCGTGTGCTAGAGAGATGACTCTCCTCCCAACCTTATGCCTCTATATATAGCTCCTTGTATCAACGGTGACCTCTAGATTAACTCAAGCCCACATATACATGTGCAATCTCCACCATTGCTTTAGCACCTTTCGCTAGAGTCTGGTAGTTATGGGTGTATTCACCACTCGAGTTAAGTCTCACTAAACTGGTAGTTGTGGGTGTATTCACCACTCGAGTTAAGTTTCACTAAACTCAAGTTAACTCATGTTAACTTGAGTTAGAAGGCTCTAGAGCTTTTTGGGTGAAAATCTCTCCCAATGTGCCCCACATGGGCTGAGCCCAAGACCTCCTCCTTCCCAATCTTGAGGCTTAACCACTAGGCTAAGATAATTACTTGGTTAGAGCGAACATGAACCTATGCTTAAGTCCAATCTCGAGATCATTGGCCTTACACAAACGACCAAAATGATGTCTAATTTTAGGTTTGTTTGAATGAGTGAGACACTCATATCATATACTTGCTTTATAACAGTCTTTCTCCTATGGGAAACATTTTTGTACTCAGAAATAGAGATATATATAATAAAATATAGGCATCCCCCCAAGCCTCATGTTCTAGTCTAGAAGAACATGTTTTCATCTATGTGGTGGGATTCACCTCATACTCTAAATAAACAGAGGAGATTCTAATGTCTGATCCCTACCCAAATGACTCAAATAACCATCTAGCTTTGCTCTTAATAAATTAATTTAAGCTCAAAGTAGTGAATGAACAATAAGGGTGGACCAAACAACATCCGTGGCCAATTCAATGTTTTCACTATGTGCTATATGGGCACTAACATGTGAAATGAGTGGATTCAATATACTATTCCATTATTGGGCATCACTAGTGCATAAACCCAACAGTTGGATGGAATTCTATCCCTCACAAGACTTTGAGAATTTCAATTGCATTTGCTTTTGGTTTGGAACTATAACTTTAGATTGACCCAAATATCTAACTTAGGTTTTTGTGCCATCCTATACTTCCAACCAACAATTACTTAATTTTTTCAAACGATTGAAGGACTACTTTGTCCAACTCGATTTAAAAATCCTATGGAAAATATAAGGTAAAGTTTTCCTTACACTTTTGGTTAGACTTTACTTGAAGTAGAATAAAGCAAATTCTAAGTGAACTTTGTTTGACTTACAACTCTTTTCTCAAAGACTTTAACTTTAAGTTCTTGGGAATTGTCAATATTTTTATCAATTCATAAATTTTTTCTCTTTAAAAGTGATCTAAACTCTTTTAGAGAACTATGCAATCTTTCTTCATCTATTATAGTTGTGCTAATTATCTTGAAGCAAAACGCAGACGGATGAATCAACTTAGACTTAGCATCTTTGAAGATTCTGTATAGAACATCTCCCTGAGATGTTTAATTTGATTGCCTATTCCTATTGGTTATCCCTTACCTTTATGAAAAGGAGTTAGATACTTTATCTAAGTCATTTCCAAAAGTTTTTGAGTGCGGAAGGAAGAACCAAAACTTTATGTAACCAATTCACACTTTGAAGGTACTTAAACTTGATTTGAGTCAAAATCTATGTGAATCAAAACTTTAACTTTTCAAAAATTTGTTTCAGCAAGTTACTAAAGCATTTTATCCTTAAGAAAATTAAAATGAATTCTTAGAAAGATTTCTAGAGTAAAGCTAAAACAACATCCAATCATTAGATACTAGCATGGTATCATACATTGATGTGTCAACCCACTGAGCTTCTATTGATGATATTTATTGATACTCAAAACACTAATGAGTCACCAAACTAAGTTGATCTTTTTTTTTACAATCTCTTAAGACTCCTTACTTAGAATGCAATTAATATGCATTACTAGTTGATCTCTTCAAGTTACACTATGAACTAGTTGTTGTTTTTTAACTAGCATACTCTATCTAACCTTAGTTGAAATAATCATTTCAAAGTTCCTATGCAATATTTCTAATACAAAACTTTACCTTTAAGTCATACTTGAATTCTAAATGAAGATCTTGGAAGGTAATTACTTTATGATCTTCTTATGTACTTATTCTTGATGTGTCTTATTAGGTCATTCTTTCGACCTTATTGAACTTGAATTTCTCTTTTGAAGTTTTTAATCCCCTTGAGGATTCAACCTTATTCAATATTCATTATATAACTAAAACATACCTATCATCCCATGGTCCAATGTCCCATACCATCTTTCCTACATCAATCTGAGTATAAAATCTGTTGTCCCACACCACCCTATTTTATATTCACATTGACATGTGGGTGACATATATCCTATAGTTCAAACATATCTATATGGAGTACCTTCTTGATTTTTGAAGCCAAGGAAATACCACTAACTTGAATTTTTTTAGTTTTTTTTTCCTTCACAAAATCATTTCACGATCTCATGCTCTGGCTTACACTTCTCCTTGAAAACCTTTTGATGGAACATCCATCCTTCTTTTCTAGGGTTTTTAAAAGAAACCAATTATAGTTCCAAGTTCTTGAATTTCTCATATTCAAGACCTATTACTACTATCTTAACCAATTTCTAGTGACACAAGCTTTTTAATTCTTGTCTTTAGATTCCTTTTTTATTGAAGCTTTAAGTAGCTACCTTGAGGACTTTATAGGAATCTCTCTACTTCTTAAGTCTGAGCATCCACTCATTCTTTTAGATTTCATCTTTAATAAATCCCTTTAAGGATACATAAACTTTATGTTTTACCTTCCATAGACTTAATTACCATCACCAGGGTTGCAGGCTACATACTTGGAACTTCAAACTCTTTTTGACTTTCACACGTTCCTTGTGGATAAGTGGAAACTTTGGCATGCTTTATCTATGTTTGTGGTTTACAATCACCTTTAGGGATCCCATCTTTTCTTAAGTCCAACATGGCATAACGTTGTTTTCTAAACAACTTTCTTGACTAAACATCTATATCTTGAAGATGTTTACTTTCCTTTATCTAACCCATTAGTTAGGCTTGATAGTTATGTCCTTTTTTTTAGAAAGGTATACTCAAAAAGAGATTGAGGCCTTCATCACATGATAGCTTCTATATTTAGCTAGATATATTTTATAAGGTCATCTTTATTCACTTGTCCTATCATATTCACGATCTTATATTTGTTTTGGGGAAAGTTCATGGATCAATTGATATCCATTACTTGAAAGTTTTGTTCCTTCCAAAAAGATAATTTCATCTTGAATATGGTAGGAGAATGGCTTGATTCATTTAAGTACTTTTCTTTCATAACTATATCATTTCCTAAGATCACTTGTCCATATTTCATATTGATATGAAAATCTTTTTAAATGAAACCACAAAGAAATCTCTAACTCTTATAAGAAAAGGAGGTCTTTCAAAGTTTCCATGTTTTCCTTGGCATTATGCAAACATGGAAGCTAGCATACTTCTGTTGAACTTCAAAGATCAATTTATGTTTAAGTTCAATTACTTTTCTCTGATTTTCATCTTTCCCTTGGATGGAAGCAAGTGAGAGCTCTTAATTCAAACTTCTCATGGAACTTTGAAACTAGGATGAGTTATCTTCCTACCTTGTAGACTTATAAATTTACTAAAAAGCGTGTAAGAACTCATTTAAATCTTATCTTTATGATTCATGAAGTCTACACTGAGTAATCATTAATGTTTCTAGGGTTTCAAGTTTTCATGTATTCTTGGCCATTAATACGGAAATAGACTTGACACATGTTTTTTTTTGTACTTATGCTTGCTTTCACTAAGTAGGTATCTTTGATACATAATGTAAAATGTAAACATTAAATTCTTGATACCTAAGTATCAATTTGGAAAGGAATCTACTAGTTACTTGAGTTGCAAGGTTGTGACCAACATGAATTTGCAACTAACTAGCTTTTCATCTTCAAAAATATCAAGCTTGAGCTTTACAAAGTAAGCTTACTAAAAAAATACATTCATTTATTTGATTAGCAAATAGTAATGCCCCTTTTTCATGCAAATGCATGTGATTGCATGCATATGCACATGCTTGCATGTTCTTGCATGCCCTAAACTAATCCAAGCATTCCTTGTGCTTGAAATGCATGCACTTCATGAATCTATGTTATGTATAAACATACTATCTTGGCTTTGTTTTAAGGCATCAGCATGGCTAGTACACATGCTTCAGTGCATTATATATATATATATATATATATATATATATATATATATATATATATATATATATATATATATATATATATATATATATATATATATATAAAAGAAAGCTTGTGATGTGCGAAAAGACATCCTTATTCTTAAGTCATGCATTGTAAACATTCTTTTGGAAAGAGGAATGCACAAAAAATCATTCTTTTCCATACATTAAGTGGAATCAATGGCTAATAGATGCAAGAAAAGTGCTTTGTTATGCTTGATTTCTTTTCTTGTACATTTGATCTTTTTTAAGTTTCGTTAACTTTTAAATCTTCTTATCAAAATTGAAGCCTTATGCTTACGCTTCAATAATGATTTAGTGCAAAGTATATGAAAGCAATAACAAATAAATATTGAAATCAAGCATAAATTTGGAAAATGCTTAGCTAATAAAGAAGCTACATCCATCCTTTGCCTTGGAAAGAGCCATCATTTGTCTTGAGAGAACCATATAACTTATCCTTGCCTTTGCAGGAGCTTTTCCATACCTTTCTTGGTCCTTGGCTCCTCTTTCATGGTTAAATCCTCCTTGTGGCCATGCAACAAGAAGTAGGCTACCAATTAATCCTCTTTGTCTCCCAAATGGTGTCCTCTCCATTTAATCAATGGTGAACACATGCATCCTTTAGATTCTCTTTCTTTTTTCCCTTCTTCCCCTTCATCTCCCACTTTATTTCTTAATTTTAGTGCTCCTCTAAGGTGTGTTCTATTCTTATTGGCTATGACATCTATATCATCATTGTGGTAGCTCCGGTTCAAAATTCATCTTCAATAAAATGAACCATTGCTGAACAAGAATACAGTAGAACCTTTTTGATGCGACATAGGGGCATCATGGATATGACGGCAAGATGGCTTATGAGAAATGCTTGATCTTTCTCAAGTCACAGGTTTGAACTTGTATGTGTGCAAGCTAAAGCATGCATATACAACTTTACCTTTTTGTTTTTGTTTCTTTTGATGCAAGAAACTCAAAATACATCATAATAGTAGAAATTAGACTCAAAACTTTTCCACTTCTCATGTACACTCTCCAAAAAATGTCGCAAGGTTTCAGATATTCTCAATTGGGTTCAGACCCCAAGACCTTCTTATTGTTCATAACCCAATTCCTTTCCATTACTACAAATTTGACATTGTTTAATTGCATGAAAGCAATAGAGTACTTTTGTTGCTTCTATCATATAGGTCTTGAGCTCAAATTTGAATTTTGTAAACAAAAGAAGATATATGCCAAAGGAATTTGTATCACATGCATGCATGGGAAATCAGATAGCATGGGATATTTGGATTGGTAAGTAGCAAGTTTGATTCCCACTTAGAACACCTTGAGAAAAGAAAAAGTTTTCTCGCTTTTACCAAAAGAAGTAAATAGATAAAAAAGAACTAGACAAATTTCAAGTGAGGAGCATGGTTGTCTTGGGTAGTTCAAAATCTTCGGTAAACTATGGTACTAGTTTTAATTTGATCAAAAACAATTTTGGAATCTAATAGCTTGATCAAAGAGCACTGAATTGGCAATTGTTTAGCTAACTAAAATTCTGCAATAAGATTAGAATAGTTGAGAAGGTGGTATAGTTGGCTAACATGGATGCCTTTTTACTATAATGTGCAAATTTTGATTCCCACCATCAAGAGGTTAATTATTTTTTTGCAAACTATTCCCTAAGAGAGAAAGGCACACAAACTCTTCCTTGGAAAGAGAGGCACGGACTTGTGGGAGTGAAAACAAAGAAGGGGAGATACAGACAATGAAGAAGAGGCCTCCATGAGGATAAAGAGAAAAAGAAGATGGGATTTCTTCTAAGTTATGGAGAAAATGATGAGGCATCAATGATCTCCATGGAAGCTTGTCTAAGGCTCTAGTACCAATGCTATGAACTAGAATATTAAGACACCATGTGCTAGAGAGATGATTCTCCTCCCAACCTTATGCCTCTATATATAGCTCCTTGAATCAATGGTAACATCTGGATTAATTGAAGTCCAGATATGCATGTGCTATCTCCATCACTACTTTAGCACCTTCCACTAGAGTCGACTAGTGGTAGGTATACTCGCCAATTGAGTTAAGTCTCATTGGAATCTAGTTGATGTGAACTCACATTAAGTCGCATTAGAAGGCTCTAGAGCTCTTTGGGCAAAACTCTCTCCCCATGATCCTCCATGAAGGTTGAAGCGAAGACATCCTCCTTCCCAACCTTGAGAATTAACCACTAGGTTAAGCAGATTACTTGTTTTAGAGAGCACATGAACCTATGCTTAATTTTGATCTTAAGATCTTTGGCCTTACACAGGAATATCCAAACGATGTCCTATTTTAGATCTCTGTGGACCAGTCAAATGCTCATATCTTAGACTTAATTTATAGTATGAAACATGGAAAGAAGCTCTTCAATGGAAGTGGATATGGATATAATTATAGCAATCAAGGGTGGTAGTGGAATTTTTGTTGAATGTGTGATCTTTTTTATCCAAAGGTAGGGCAACTATAATGGTATCTATGTCAGTTCTCCAAACTTTTTGACTTTATACACGAGCTTCCACAAGAATCTCTTCCTTCATTCGATTCGTTTCATCCACAAATAGTCTCATGATCATCTGGCCTTGACTTAGAGGAAGCGAGAGACCTTGAATATGGCCTAATTACATATAATGCTTCACAAGGTAGCTGAGCCCCTCTATAGCAATAGCAAAAAGTAGAGGGGCCAAAGGGCATCCTTGTCTAATAGAGCATTTTAATTTGATAGCCTTCGACAACTGGCCATTGATATTTGTCTACATCAATGCATTTCCCAAGTAGGGTAGAGATCATCTTAGTGAAGTTCTGACTGCAATCAAGGTCTTTTAGAGATTGGAGGATGAAGTCCCATTCAAGCGTATCATAAGCTTTGTCGAAGTCAATCTTAAGGAAGATAACATCTTGAGCAGACTCTTCAACGAAGTCCAGAACTTCCCAAATATCAATAATAGCTTCCAAGATGGATCTAACGTTGATGAATCCTTTTTGGTCCTCTCTTAACCAACTTTGTAAGTGGTAAGAATATTTGTTGGAAATTACTTTAGCAAGGATCTTGTACCTTGTTTGTAGCATCATAATCGAGCACCAATTTTCAATCCTATTTTTGTCTCCTTTTTTGTGAATAATCTTGATGAAACCTTTATTTAGACATTTAGGTAGCGCATTGAAACACAATGCCTCTTGCCACACCAAGCGTAGTGGAGTGACCACCACCTATCTGAAGCTCTTGAAGAACTCATTGGTGATGCTGTCAGGACCTGGGCTTTTCCAGTTAGGAAGCAAATCAATAACTTCTAGAATCTCAATATCTAAAATAGGAGCTTCAAGAAGGGTCTTCAAATTATGTGGGATTCTTGTTGACTTAACTCTAGAAATGGTCGCCATGCAATCATGCATGTGGGGAGAAAGAACCACTTTTCCCAACCATCATGTACTTGTTGTCGGAACATCAAGCTTACATTATGCTTGAGGTGGATATGCTCTACATCAAATCCATCATTTGGATGGTGCCATATATGTACCTTGAAGAATAGCACTTGTGTGCACATTATTTCTTTGTATTAATTGGTTGATCACTTATGATCATTTCTTCTAAGGTTCAAGGTATTTAAATTTGTAAAATGAAAGAATAAAAGGCCTAAAAGCCATTGATTCTCAATCAATCAAGCAAGAAGTAGATATGACTTCAACTTTCTCTTTTCCTAGATTGTAGGAAAAGATTCCAATCAATCTAAACTACCAAACCTACCTAATTTCAAATTCAAATTCATAAAGAAAAGGCATAGTAATATCCAATATATAAATATTCCAATATATTTTTACATAATTAAAGTGTTGATTTGAAGCAATACATATACTCTTTGATCATATCTTGGTGCCACTTCTATTCTATGCTCCTTCTTCCTCAAACTTAGTTAACATGCTGAGATTGTTGCTCTCTATAGAGAGCTCCAAATCAAGTATCTAAACATTCATTTGAAAGATATAACTGTCTAATTTAGCTTAACAACATTTCAACTCATTTGGTACAGTAATCTGAGAGAAATCAAAGTTTTACTGTCTCAAGGTCATTGTCTGCACATCCCTAAAAAATGGAGATGACATCCAATCAATGTTAAGGTCATTGCTCCTTCATTAATTGATATAAATTAGGGCTTTATGCATTTTAGCAAGCCAAACCTATCTACAAAACTCCTCTAAGAGGATTTTTTCCAATTGTAACTGTGCTTGCTGCTCCTAGTGTTTGAAGTCATAACTTCCATCCATTTTTAGAAGGTTTTTGTCAGCTAGTCAAGGTGCAAGCTATCTATTTTGCATCAACTTGTTGTTGTTGATGTTCCAAAGCACCTATTGGGGTTTTATTGCACTAACCACAAGCCTACAAGGTCTACTCTACATATCCAAAATTCTAGGTATGGTCCTATGCTAGTTTGGTGGGCCAACTTCACCACTTGAAAACTCAACTTTGCAAGCCTCTCCAAGCTTCTCCAACTTCTTTCAGTGGTATTAGAGAAACTTCAAGATGGGAGATGGCTTTCCATCAATGATTGAGAAGCTTGATAGAAACAATTATGCTGGTTGGAAAATCGGAATGGAGACTTATTTGCAAGGAATAAATCTATATGGGATTGTATTAGGTGATGAAGCAATGCCTATTCCAAGATCCAAAAAAGGACATACTCTAGAGGAAATAGATAAGCTCACACTTTGGTGTGAAAGGGATGCTCAAGCAAGGTCATACATACTCAAGTCTATCTCTGCTTTTCCATTACCACATATTAGAGGATGCAAGACATCTCAGGATACCTGGGATGCTCTAGAGACTTTCTTTTCTACTAATACAAAAGCAAGGAAGAATCTTGGGAATGAGTTCAATCAAATGAAGAAGACTCCAAAACAGACCATCACTGAGTTTGTTCCAAAGGTCAAGTAGGTTAGTGATCAACTGGCATCCATTGGAGAGCTGATTGAAGAAGAGGCCTTCATGAGGCAAATTCCCAATGGGATTAGAGGTGACAAGAAATGACAATCTTTTGCCATTGCCTAGGATCTCATCATGGATGTGCAAACTCCAAATTTCAACATCTTTCTTGGACAACTCTTCAATCAAGAGGCCAACAATAGCATAAAGGAAGGTAACTCCTATCATGGTAACTCAAGTAGTGCTCTATATGTAGATAAGAAGGAAAAGAAGTTGAAAGGAAAGAAGAAGGAAGAAGATGAAGAGGAGACTTCTCAAGCCAACTTTGCAAGAAAGAGCAAGTGGAAAGGGAGGAAAATAAAGGACCAAAGCATGAAAAAACCAAAGCCCAAAATGTTCAACATTGTGCCATCTATGATAAGAACAACCACACCACTCATAATTGCTAGTTCAATGTGAAGACCCAAAAAGGAAGTGGAAGAGGTGGATATGGTAGCAATAGAGGCAGAGGTGGACACAACTTCAAAAATAACAATAGAGGCCATAACAGAAGGGACTACAACAATTATTTTGAAGATCAATAACATGAAGACTCATTGCTTTTGATGAATCTAAGCCACAAGGAAGGTAAAGAAGATGATCATTTATTTTCCATAGAGTCAGGATGTTCAAATCATGTTGCAAGAAACATAGCTCTCTTATTTAATTTGGAAAGTCCAAAGCATAGACATGAAGTTCAAATAGGGTATGAAACAAAGCAGAGTGTGGAGAAGATTGGTAATGCCAAAGCCTCCAATGGCATGAAAAATATTCTGAGCAAGGTACTCTATGTTCCCACTATTACAAAAAACCTAATAAGTGTAGGCCAAATAGTTGAAAAAAAAGTCTTGCAAGTTAGGCTCACCCAACATGGAGCTTTTGTGGAAGATCCATGTCAAGGCTTCAAGAAGATAGCCAGAGGTGAGAAGCATGGTAGGCTCTTTACTTTTGAAGTAGGAGAAACAATGAACATAGCTCTATTCAAATTTGGGTCTCAAACCCTAAGTTAGCTTGAAGTGTGGCATAAGAGGCTAGCTCATGTGAATGAAAGAGCCTTAAAGCATATATGCACGGATCAAAGTGTTCTTGAATTTCCAAACATATAAGAGCAACACATGATCAATAGATTGAAGTATTTTGATGGCGATGCACCATAGTGCACTCTCCTTCTGGCGCTCTCCATGACGATATCCTTGGAGTACAAAACCGCACTCCCCTAACACATGAGATTCCTCCTCTCTACAAGATTTTGGATGCTAACTTGTGATTATGTATCATAGTAATTCACTACCTATGAATCCCATCACCATGTCCTCTCTTTGAATGAGGGACCCATGATGGATTTGAAGCAAGAAGGGTGCTACTTGATTCTACAAGAATCCGCTAACAATTTTAAGAATGATCTTGTAGATAGTCGAGAAATCATGAAAATAGCCAGGCATAAGCTTCCCTTCTCCTACCTCCAAACCCACTTCCTTACTACCTCGTTTGCATCTGGACCATTTTTTACATCATGGAACAAAGTGGGCATTAGAAATAGAGAGAATGTGCAAATTTACTCTAAAACAGGTTCAACATCCTAACTATGGCAACTACACCCAAGAAGAGTCCACCAAAATCCAAATATATGCTAGACACAAAATCCAAATATATGCTAGACACAATCGAACATTGGTTAAAAAATCTTTATAAGGTCCCATATGTTGATTGTAGGAATTCTATGAAAATTTTGGAGTTTTTGAAGCTCTATTTAATGGCATTCAATAAAGAAGAAGCTCCATATCTTTGGCAGCTACAGATCCTTCATGGGGTGAGGTTGTTACTTTACGACATGAGTGAAATGCTAGATCTAGAAACCCTAATGACAATTTTTAGCAAGATTATTTACCTCCCTAGCCACTAGTTGAGGAAACATGCTTCATATGATTCTGGGAGTACAAACGTTTTTTGAAGATCAACTCAAGTTTTGGCTCCCACTTGGTTCTACTCGAAGCATATAGTGGGCATGGTACCTTCCTCAATCACTCCGTGTGCGACTCGATGGAATAAACTCATAGCCCACTTTGCAAAAATGCATAGTATACAAGGTGATACTTTGCACAAGCGAACCCTTCATCTCTGAATCCCAACAACCCCATCACATGCCTGTCGAGGATGATAGTATCTAGAGGGGAGTTGTTGGATGAAGAAGATGAAGAAGGGGGTCCCTTAAAAGTTTCTTATGGAATCTCATCTAGAATGAATGCTAAATCACTTGGAACAAGAGCCAAAGAATAAAGCTACAAGACATCTGATTATGCTTAGGGGAAAAAAGGGGTAACCTATGTCATAATCGCCTGATTCTAATACTATGCAGGCTGCATTTTGTAAAGGCCAATGAGTTATTGATCCTCATGAGCAATTTTGTAAGATAAGTGACTGTTTTTCTTCATTTTTAGAGCCTCTTTTTTAGTAGAAAGTAAGTCATGTATTTCTTTTCTTAAGTTCTGAGCACTTTTAAGTGTGGAACGGGCCATTTGTCTTGATATAAAAGATAATGGAAATCTAATACACTTTTATTTTGTGTCTTTTTTTAATGAAGCTCGTTACTTGGTTTCTAGCCTACGTTTCTCTCATCTTCAACTTCATTGTGAGCTTTCATGGTTTTCTTGAGGTGTTTCAAATCAGTGTATCTATGGAGAGTTTCTTGGAAATCATTTGGTGGACTTTTCTTCTTCCTTGTTCCACATTCATAGTGATTCCTCTTCCCTATTTCATTTGGACTCATAATTTGTGTGAAAACATGGCTACATGCACTTTTTTTTTGTTAAGGAAGTTCGATAGAGTCTACTCTTCCAAACTTTATTTAATAGAAATAACAGTTGTACAAGTGAAGGGGCCTAGCACCCATTGAACCCCCCATATCCCAAAAAGCAAGGGTTGCTTATAGATTAGTAGAAAATTTTACAAAGAAGGTTGATAACCCTCTCGTCCCCCTCATGTGGGGCCCACTTGGTTTTGATCTTTTTGCTCTCTAGGAAGAACAATCTATGATGCCTAAAGAGCAGGTGATTCTTACAATTGGAAATTCTTTTGCCTAAAGGAAAAGAAATTTTTTGATTGACCATTCTTAGGAGGGTTTTCAAAGTTTGCTTTACACCTCTCTTTCCAAATTTTCCATAGAGTCTCCCCTCTTATAGCATTCGATAGTGTTGAGGAACATCTGATAGCTGTGTTCTAGTTGACTTGTCCTTGTAACAACATGATTTCTACTGATATAGATTTGGTGCACGAATAGAAGAGGCGTCCCGAGTCATCCATGCCACAAAGGCATCGCTTGCACCATGGGGGGACCCCGCAAATTTTGCTAGCTTTTATATTGATCCAGATTTCATGATGTAGGATTTTCCACATAAGCACAAACTTTTTTATCTCGATGAGGGGTGCCAAAGGGATTGGAACTTAAAGTCCCACCTCTAGGCTAACCAGTCAAGACACAATAACTATGCAATAATAAGGATATCTAGATGCTAATTTGTTGTAGCCTTGATGCCATCTTCCCCCTGAGGACAATGGAATTGGGATAACTATGCAATAATAAGGATATCTAGGTGCTAATTTGTTGTAGCCTTGATGCCATCTTCCCCCCCTGAGGACAATGGAATTGGGATAACTATGCAATAATAAGGATATCTAGGTGCTAATTTGTTGTAGATTTGATGCCATCTTCCCCCCTTGAGGACAATGGAAATGCGTTTTTCCTTCTTTCATTGATGCCCTCCGAGGCCAGCTTAATTGGTTCAATACCGTTGGAAAATATATCGAAATAATATTTATTTTTTATTTGTTATTATTGGCCTAATTGACTCAATACCGTTGGAAAATATATCGAAATAATATTTATTTCTTATTTTTTATTATTGTCTTTTTATTGCTATCATTTATTTTATTCAAACACGCATCCTTGATTGACTCTCTTCGACAACAACAAAAGTACAACTCACGCACATGCAAGAGAACATATATGTAACACAAAATCATGCCATGGAATCATATGCTCAAACCCATCACTTTGCTACTTGTTGCTGTCCACATGTGATATTTGAGCCACTCATCAAACTTCATAATCCATACAATTTTTTGAGTGGGCACTAGCATCTTATGCATGCATGAGGTTAGCAATTTATATTCATCTTCTCATGTTTTTTTCCTTGTTATACTAATATGTACACACACAAGAATATGTTGGAGCCATGGAAAAATCTTATGCATTTCTAGCTTCCTTTTTCCAAAAGGGAGTTCATCAATAGCCTATTCTTCTAGACTTTAATTAAAAGAAAGAACAACTATACAAGAGAATGGGTGTACAAGTGAAGGGGATTGGTGCCCTTGGGACCCCTCGAATCCCACAAAGCAAGGGTAGAGTTCGGAAGAGTAGGCCTTGGCCGAACTTCCTTTTTATTAAAAAAAAAAAAGAGAATGAGCGTAGCACCCATGGGACCCCCCAAATCCCACAAAGCAAGGGTTGCTTAAAACTTGCTAGAAGACATTACAAAGAAGGTTGATAACCCTTTTCTCCCTCTCATGGGGAGCTGACTTGCTTTTAATCTTGTTTCTCAGAAGAAAAAACACTTTATGGTGTCTAAAAGGGGGGGACTTCTTATAATTGGAAATTCTTTGTCCTAAAAGGAAAAGTGATTTTTTGATTGACCATTCTTTTGGAGGGCTACCAAAGTTGGCAGCACATCTCTCTTTCCAGATCTTCCAAAGGGTCTCACCTCTTATAGCATTCCATAGTGTTGGGGAACAAACGATGGATTCACCCAATAGAGCTTGCTTCCAATTGATTCGTCCATGTAGCACCATGATTCTCCCAAGGGTTCACCAAACGAACATTGAATTGGGGCATGAAAAGAAGAGGTATCCCAATTCCTCGTTTCCATGAAGACATCTTTTGGACCATGGAGGGGCTTCACATAATTTTTTAGTTTTAACATTGGTACAAATTCCTTGGTGGAGGATTTGCCACATAAGAACCGATTTTTTAACCTCAGTGAGGGGATGCCAAAGGCATTGGGACTTGAGATCCCACCTAAAACTAGACCAATATAGACACCATCTTCTATCAAGTGTGACATGAAAATCCACATTCTTCTTGAATCTTGAAATTTTATCAAAACCATTGCCATTGTGCCATCTAAGACACCCTCAAGGTAGGGGGAGTCATGCCCAATGAGGAGGCAAGTCCTCGAGCCCTCCCAAGCAATGAATCTACTTCATAATATGAACCATTCTTCATAGTCCACTATCCTAACTCCATCAATGTCCTCAAATCTAATCCATTGGCATGTTTCTTGATTCCAAAGTTGTTTCCATAAATGGAAACCTTTGTTACAAAGATTTCTAGATTTTTCGAGGTTCCAAGGCTCAACACCTTTGATACCCTTGATAGGGAACTAGATCAAGTCATTTTGTTTAATAACAACTGACCATTTCCAATCTTCATTGAAGCAAATTGTTTCACCTTGTTCCAACTCTTCCGTAGGGAGCAGACTAGGTTTGAGCCTCTGGGAGCCACTTGATAGGGGGAGAATAGAAGAGTGAGAAGATCCAGACCCTTCCACCCTGGAGGCACTTTCAACTTTAGAAAGAAATCCTACTACGAATTCATGTCTCTTTGTCACTCTTGTCTCTCTCTCTCTCTCATGTGAGCGGATTTTCTTATATTACCATTTCGTGTACCACAATTTCGAGCATTGTCAAGGAATGGCTGCAGCCCTACCAAATAAGTGTTGAAGGAGTTGCAATCTTGGGACGATGGTAGTTTGCTTTTCTTCTTTCATCGATGGCTTGGGAACCCTTTACCTCTGAATCCCAACAGCCCCATCACATGCCTATCAAGGGTGATAGTGTGTAGGAGGGGAGTTGGGGTCCCATAAAAGTTTCATATGGACTTTCATCTAGAAGGAATGCTAAATCACTTGGAAGAAGAGCCAAAGAATAAAGCTACAAGACATCTAATTATGCTTAAGGCAAAAAAGGGGTGCTATGTCATACTCGCCCGATTCCAATACTATACAAGGTCCATTTTGTAAAGGCCAATGAGTTCTTGAGCCCCATGAGGACTTTTGGAAGCTATCTAACTATTTTTCTTCATTTTTAGAGCCTCTTTTTAAGTACAAGTTAACTCCAATATTTCTTTTTTTAAGTTGTGAGCACTTTTAAGTGTGGAAAGGGCCATTTGTCTTGATATAAAAGATAATGGAAGCCTAATACACTTTTATTTTGAGTCATTTTGAATGAAACTCGTTGCTTTTGTTTCTAGCCTACGTTTCTCTCGTCTTCAACTTCATTGTGAGCTTGCATGGTGTTGTTGAGGTTTCCGAAATCAGTGTACCTGAGGGGAGTGTCTTCGAACTCTTTATATCTTAGTTTGCTTCTAATTTTTCAGAGTTCCGATTGGAGGCAAGAAACACTATTGTTTACTTCCACTTCAATCCACCAAAGCTGAGGATAAATATTTTCCCTTCACACACGTTAAATGTTAAGAATCTCCTTTTAGGCCTTGTAAAGGAGAATTTGGGACTCCATGATAGCTAACTTCCAGCACTTAGCTAGAAAGGTGTAGCAGCTAAAGGCCTCGCTCCAAATTTTGGAGATCATCTGTTGAATAGAAGTAAGAAACATGATTGAGGGATCAACATGAAACCAAGGGGCCTTCTTGTGTCTAAGATGTAGTTTGAAATCATAGGATAGTGATTAGATAAGACCAAGTACACATTGAGAAAAGGAAGAAAAGGATGGTGTAGCTCAATGATGAGTAGCACCTCCTTTAATGTCAATCCAGGAAGACATGAGGATGGTATGAAGACCTCAAGCAAGTGAAGGCACAAATGTGTGAGTGAGAAGCACACCAACATGCACACATATACACACACACGTGCACACTCGGTAAGAACAAAGAGAGTAAGACAATGGAATCACTTCTATTACAACCAAGTTCTCATACAAGCTCAAAACTACAAGAAGCTAGCCCCAAAAATGAGCTCTCTAACTCTATTTATAGTTTTTGACTAGCTTTGGCCCTGTCCAGTCCTAGTGTCCGGCCTAGTTAAAAATTAGGTTCCAGGGCTTATTTGAGGGCTCAAACGAGATCTAAAAAATATGAAAATTGGTAGACAACTACTTCTAAGGCTCCCCAAGCTCAAGGACTCCTCCGCTTGCACAAAATGGAGCTACAAAAAGATGAAACGGTATTTACAATGGTTGTTAGTGATGAGAATCACTTTTAAAATGATGTCAGGACTGGAAAAAAATGATGGGATGCCTCAGTGCTAGATCTGCATGTCTACCCGTACTTGCTTCTTCTCGTATAATGCCAACACTCTCCCCCCCTAGCGTCTGTCGTCTCTGACAGACCTTTGCTCTGCGGTCTGATCAATGTAGTGTTGTAGTATGTCGGTGGCCAGCTCTTGTTCTCTGATTGGTAGTCCCTTGACCAGGTCTCTTTGCAAGGCATCACAATTAACTATGCCAGGCATGTCAGGTTGTGGCGTGGTGTAGAGCTCCGAATGCATTGTTTGTTCGCACGCGAATAAGTGTAGCAGATGAGTTGGGCGTGGCGCGAACACTTCTGAGTGTGATTCCCAGAGCCCCGTGGTGAACATATCATCAAAGGTTTGCTTATAGCAAGCAGGGAGATATCTGATTCTTGCGTGCCATGCATAAGCAACTCGAATACTCGGGGTCATGCTCATATCATAAAGTAAGTCATAATTACCATTTATGAAGCCCAGAATTGGCGGCTGGATGTGACGTACATTGCGGAAAGTCTTTAACACTACTTGCATCATGTCCAGTATCTTGAGCATCATCTACGCAGTGACATCAGGCATGGGGTGGAGGCGTGGCATCCAATGTCTAATGATAGCCATCATGTAAGCTACAGTAGGTGTGCCGGTTGGGGGTGCAATGGCGGGGTAATTGAGCCATTCTTTGCAATTGGCATTGTTCTTAACTTTTATGGAAAATGCCTTCCATGATCTTCTGCGTTGCACTGGCCCGAAGCAATTGTTATACTTCAAGTGCATGGACGCATGATCCCATGTTTGTAGCATCTCCGGATAGGTCTCCAGTAACTTTTGCCTCCAGGTGGGTTGGTATATGTTCCCTTTGTGGGCGTCCTCTAGAATATCCTCGGGTTCAAATTGGGTAGCGAAAGTAGGGCACTTGTTGGTTTTGCATTTGATCTCAGAGTTGTAGTCTGCCAACAGTACAAAGTATGGCTTATACTGTAACTTTGAACTGGTTATCAATCGCCTAGGAGCCAAGTGCTTGAAATATTTCGATTGAAGTATGGTCTCCTCGATAGTTTTCATGGCCAACATGTGAGTTGAGATACACTCCTCGTGAGTCACTCCCATCTCTTCTACCTGTTTCATCCATGCCGGAGGGGGTTCCTCATATGTGTCTTGTCCCTCGTCAGTGGTTGTGCCTCCTGGAAAAGGTTGAGGCTCATAAGTGTCTTCAAATGTTTCCTCCACTGGAATGGTGATGGAATCCCCTTCTGTTGGTTGATCGGGTGGAGAAGGGGGTCGTTCATATTGTAACAACTTAATCTTTAATTCTGCAACTTGTTGGCATAGCTCAAGTACCTCATTGGCCGTCGAAGATTCAGGCTCTGGTGAAGTAGAAGAATTGACCATCTCTTTAGGTTCTGATGGGTGTGGTGGGGGCACTTGGGATTCTGTAGTTCCTTTACGTGATCTGCCAATTGGTCATGTGCTTCCAAGAGGGTCGCATAATCTTCTAACACCTGCTGAATGTGTTCCGAGGGAATAGCTTGGAATTTGGAAGGGTCTATAGGTGCCCCTGGGGTGTTTTCAATGGCTGCTTCTAAGTTCTCCTGGTTTTGTTGCTGTAGTCTTCTGTTCTCTTCTTGAGCAGCTGCTAAGTGGCGGCGAAGTAAGGCCATGTTTCTTTGTAGTCTAGCATTGCGGGCCTGCTGGTCTCTGAGTTGTTCTTCCATAGCCTTACCCGTCTCTGTATACTTGGCTTCAAGCTCTACATTCCATTGTTGGAGGGTGGTAACTTCTTGTTGTAATGTTGCATTACTCCATTCCAAGGCATTGACACGTGCCTGGAGATGGGATGACATAGTACACAGCTCCTTATTGTTTTCTTCCAATAATCTGTCACTACAAGAAAAAGGGGGGCGTAGCGACGCCCCCGAATCGGAAAAAAAACGAAAACCATCGCTTATGCAACGAAATCGTCGCATAAGCGACGGTAAAAATTTTGAATTTTTTTTTTGGCCGAGCCTCGTCGCATAAGCGACGATAGCGTCGCATAAGCGACGATAGCGTCGCATAAGCGACGCTAGACCACAAGCGTCGCTAGTAGCGTCGCTGGTTAGCGACGCACTTAACGACGTTGGCAAACTGCAGAGCGTCGCATATGCGACGCTCTGGAATGTAAAAAAAAAAATTCAATTCTCCCGGCACATTTGTGCCGGGCCTTGAACGCGAGGAAGAACACAAAGACCGAGAGAGAGAGAGAGAAAGAGCGCGCGTGAGAGGGAGAGAGAGAAGCGAGACTATTGATAGGTATGCGCACACACACACTTACACACACACATGTACACACACATATACATGCATAGACACACACACACATACGCAGACACACACACACATACACACAAATACACACATAGACACACATACACAAGACGCGCACACACATACACACACATAGACGCTCACACACATACACACACATATACACACACAGACACATACACACATAATGATGCATCCACACACATACACATGCATACACACATAGACACACATATACACACACACATATGCATACACACACACATAGAGAGACATACACACACATACACATACATGCATACACATACACACATAAACACATACACACACATAGGCACATACACACATAAACACATACACACTCATAGGTACACACACATACACATAGACACACACACACATATAGTATATACACACACATGCACATAGACACACACACATATAGTATATACACACACATGCACACATAGACACATACACACATACACATGCATACACACACATACACATGCATACACACATACAGACACATATACACACACATACACACACATATATGCATACACACACATAGAGAGACATACACACATAAACACATACATGCATACATTTGCATACATAATGCATATGCATACGCATATAATGTACATACATACTTACATGCATACATAATGCACATGCATAGATACATACACACACACAGATACATACACACATAGACACATACACACACATGAACACATACATACTCATAGATACACACACATACACATAGACACACACACATACACACACATACACACATAATGATGCATACACACACATACACATGCATACACACATACAGACACATGTACACACACATACACACATAATGATGCATACACACACATACACATGCATACACACATACAGACACATGTACACACACATTCACACACACATTCACACACATTCACACACATTCACACACATATACATACATGCATACATATTGCATATGCATATGCATACATACATACTTACATGCATATGCATACACACACATATGCATACATACATACTTACATGCATATGCATACACATGCATATGCATATGCATACATAATGCATATGCATATGCATACATAATGCATATGCATATGCATACATAATGCATATGCATACATAATGCATATGCATACATAATGCATATGCATACATAATGCATATGCATACATAATGCATATGCATACATAATGCATATGCATACATAATGCATATGCATACATAATGCATATGCATACATAATGCATATGCATATGCATACATAATGCATATGCATATGCATACATAATGCATATGCATATGCATACATAATGCATATGCATATGCATACATACATACTTATATGCATACATAATGCACATGCTTACATACACTGTCATAATGTATACACACACACATACACACATAGACACATACACACATAATTATGCATACACACACATACATATGCATACACACACATATGCATACATACATGCATACATATACACACACATAGATACATACATACACATAAATACATACACACTCATAGACACACACACATACACATAGACACACACACATACACATAGACACACACACATATACACACACATACACACATAGACACATGCACATGTAATGATGCATACACACATACACATGCATACATAGACACACATAATAATGCATACACACACATACATATGCATACACACACATGCATACAAACATATACACACATATACACACACACATGCATACACACATATACACACACATATACACATATACACATACACATGCATACACACACACATGCATACACACATACAAACACATATACACACACATACACACATAGATACATACACACGTAATGATGCATACACACATACACATGCATACATAGACACACATAATAATTCATACACACACATACATATGCATACACATACATATGCATACATACATGCATACACATACACACTTAGACACATAGACACACATAGATACATACATACACATAAACACATACACACTCATAAACACACACACATACACATAGACACACACACATATACACACACATACACACATAGACACATGCACATGCAATGATGCATACACACGTACAAATGCATACATAGACACACATAATGATGCATACACACACATACATATGCATACACACACATACATATGCATACACACACATACATATGCATACACACACATATGCATACATACATGCATACACATACACACATAGATACATACACACACATAGATACATACATATACATAAACACATACACACTCATAGACACACACACATACACATAGACAACACACACATATACCTACACACATACTCACATAATGATGCATACACACACATACACATGCATGCACACACATACACATGCATACACACACATAAACGTATATATATTGATTTCTAACCATTTTGTTTTATATGTTAGGTATTATGGATCCCAATAGAGAGAGAAAGGCGAAACTCACTCTCATAAAAAGTCTTATGAGAGCAAGAGTTCCGTCAGATACTCTAGGGGCCATAATGCGGGACTACGCAGAGATGTCCGATGAGGAGTTGGATTATACGATCCAGATGCTTACGCGATCAGACGAGGGCTCTTCTGCGGATCCACATGCAGGAAGAGAGCTATCTGCTCATAGGTATGTTTTTTTTCATAAATTTTTTTAATGATATTATAGCACATATTTTTATTTATTTCTATCTATCTATTTTCAGGACACCTATACCACCTCCAGCACGTGATAGCAGAGCAGAGACGTTGCCTATGAGGACATGCATAGGCATGTTAGGACTAGAGTGCGACATAGAGCCAGAGGGGAATATTGTATACATAGGAAATGGATTGGAGTTCAAGAGGAGAATGCGTGCACTATGCGACTCTTACCTGCGCTTTATCCACTTACCGTGGAAGTAAGTAAAAGTTTTACATATAAATTGAAATATATATCTTATGTTTTATTTCTATTATGTTTTTTATTTTTGTAGTGAGCATGATGAGAGGGATAAAAAGTACGTGCTCAGTTCACTTGAGACGGAGTTTGGGACAGGGTGGTCTCTTAAATGGTGTTTAAAAGAGATGCGGACACTTATGGCGCATCGTCGTGACAATGCACGGTATGTATGTATATGAGAGAGAGAGAGAGAGAGAGACAGAGAGCACTAATCTCGATATTAGGGTTTTGAAATCCCTAATTTAAAAACTCTAATTCAACCTTTTAGCCATATGTTTGAAGTATATGTACACCTCCGACGTCCTACTAGAGAGATGTCTCTCCTCCCAACCTTATGCCTCTATATATACCTACTCGAATCAACGAGGATCATGATTCATAATATATGTAAAGATATATACACATCATGTAGATAGGATACATAAATATAAAATGGAGTAGATATATTATGCTTCACACATACATGCCTAAATGCACACATAAATATATATATACATACTAACATATTTACATGTACATATTTACACATACATGTACATGCCTACATGCACACATAAACATATATATACATGCATACATATTTACATGTACATATTTACACATAGACACATATACATATATACATGTACACAATTATAAACACTTGCATATATTACGTACATGAATACATGTATACATATATCACACACATGCAAACACATACATATACATGAAATACATATATATGCATACTAATATATGTATACCTATAATACACATGAATACACACACATATGCATACATACATGATAAAAATTTACTCCTCGAAGATAAAGCTATATATAAAATAATTAGGCATACCCCCGAGCTTCATGTTCTAACTTAGAAGAACATGATTTCATCTCTCTAGTAGGATTCATCGTTATTCAAGTTAATAAAAAAAACCTATTATCTGATATCCATTCAGAAGCTTCAAGTTACTATCTAATCTGCTCATATGTTTTCATTATTGCCATCATTTTGGTAAGACATCAATATAGTCTCATCTTCATTATCCTTATTGATTTCATTTATTTCTTCTATTGTTAAATCTATGTTCTCATGAATCACATCATCTATTGGTGGATTCATATCTATTTCTGGTAATTCCTCTTCCTCATCAGTAGAATCAGCATGTAGAGAATTATCCTCTTCATCAAAAAGATTAGTATCATTATCACGTATAATGAGTCTAATTTCTATTCCAGATGTTGATGTATCAGTATCTGATGCTGAATCATCAAGAGGACTTTCTTCAATCTCTCTAACAATAAACTGTTCAAACAATGACCTACCTCTAGGTTGCACATGAATGACTTGCCACCAAGGATGAGCATCTGGGTTTTTATAAAAAAATGCTTGTTCAATATGCCTAGGAAGAATATATGGTTCTTTAGTAGATCACATTACCTTGGAAGAATCAATTGCCCAAAACCCAGATAATTCCTTTCTTATTGTAGAATTACTACCTTTATACTCCGTTCGATACCAGTCAACCTTCAAAATGACCTATCAAAATATATAACAACAAAAACGTCCCATTATTAGGTGCTTAAAAAAATAACTAACTCTAAAAAAAATATATAAACTTTTTTCTACCTGTTTGAATGTACAAAATGAAATTTCGTAGATACCAACAATAGTTCCTACATAACCAAGTTCGCTATCTATAAGGTTCGTGTCTTTTGAGCTAGCACGTGATAGTTGCTTGAAACAAGCAACAATACTAGAATCCTCTGTTTTACGTAAAGACTCAATGGCTTTGATTCTAATATGCTGTCCAAAAGCCCACATATTAGTGAACATTCGAGCCTGCAAAATAAATTCAATTAGTAAATAGAAACTAACATACATATATGAAAAAAATAAAATATATATTTTAATAAAATTACCTTTTGTTCACAACCTATCATTAACTCTCTTTGCTCATCTGAGATTTCTTCATTATTTGCGTTGGCGCGTTGCAAACGACTATATAGCCAATCCGTGAAAGAAGGTATATCTGTAATCTCATTATTATCGAGATTACGTCTAGATCTTTTGTTTTTTCGCCTTTTACTTTGGAGACTTTGAAGTTCCTCGTACTCGCTAACGAATGCTTGCATGCATTCGCTATTATATGCTACAAAAGTAGAAACATCATTTTTTTCTTGAAATGTAAATAAGAATGGAACCCCCTTACCTGATAATACCTCATCTGTTATTTTTGAAGAAGACTCGTTGGTCCATGCACGTGGAGCTTCTTCATGAACTCTTTCAAGGTACTCACTAACGTAATACATGCACTCTTCAAGCATCCAACCCTTTGCCATGGATCCTTCTGGTTTTGCTCTTTGTCGCACATAACCTTTTAGTATTCCCATAAATCGCTCGACCCAAAACATCCATCGAGTGTTGACAACACCGGCAATCTCTATCTCATCTACAAGATGGACTAGTAAATGAACTTGAATATCAAAAAATGAAGTAGGAAGTTCTTTTTCCATCAAACATAGTAGCTCTTTGCATTCACGTTTTTTTTGTGGGATCAAATTTTTATCGATCTCTTTGGATGTAATCCACCTATACAAATCATAAAAATAATTGTAAATAAGTTAATTAAAAAATAAAAGATATCCAATATTCATACATATTAAATATAAAAGTATCATAATTACCTTATAAGTGATCCAAGACGATAGATCACATCTCGTACTCCTTTCGTTGTACATCCATCGATAACCAAAGGTAAAATATGTTTCAAAAAGTTATGCCAGTCATGGGTCTTTAATCCAGATAAGCTCTTATCATCCATAGTAAACATGTTTTGAAACGATGCTCCATATCCTGTAGGAGTCTTGATCAATTGAATTCTATTGTTGATAGTCTGTATCTCTTTTGTTGTAAGTACCCAAGGAGCAGATGCATAAGTCGTTTCTTGTCGATGTCTATCAAAAACTGGCCATAACTTTGGTTTGGATTTTTGATCTTTCAAATCATTCCTTGATGTTGTGGTATCTTTTAGTCCAAGAAGATGCTGCCATAGTGAATAACCAATATTTTTGAATAGCATAGGATCAAGAAGATGACATACTTTTAACTCTTTCCAATACTCCAAAGAATACCATATTGATATGTTCTCTGCGAGTGCCAATTTCCCTTTACCTCTGTTCACATACTCATTATCTGAATCATCACTGAAGATTTCTGCTTCTGGATCTATAAGAGGTCCATCTGTCCATTTTTTATACCAATCCATAGGCGTCATAGGTTTTGGATACTGGCCTGTTTCAAGCTTTCCATTAAAATGTATCGCTTCTCTTTTAGATCTTAATAGATGATCATCAGGCAAGAATCGTCGATGTCGAAGATAAATATTTTTGTTGAGATTCTTACTATAGATTGATCTCAACCAATCACCACAATATGGACAAGCTTTATAACCCTTAGTAGATATTCCTGCATCATGGAAAAGGATAAAATATAATTAGATTAAATCATATTTATTTACATGCATATTGAATAAAAAAATTACATCAATACCTGAACAAACGCCATATCCAGGAAAATCGTGAATAGTCCAAGCCACAATACCACGAATCGTAATATGTCTTTCATTGATGCTTTTCGATATATCAATGACATTAATACCTCTCCATAACTCTTGAAGATCGTCAATGAGAGGAGCAAGATATACATTCATATCTTTAACTTGTCTTTTGCCTGGGATTAAAAGTGAAAGCATTAAATGTTCCTTTTTAATGCTAAGATATGGCGGAAGATTGTAGTTTATGACTACCACTGGCCATGTTGACCATTTACTAGATTTCATGGAGAATGGATTAACCCCATCTAATGCAACTCCTAACTTTAGATTCTGTGGATTTTGTGCAAATTCAGGCCATGTAGAATCAATATGCTGAAAAGCAACACTATCATGAGGAATTCTGATTATTCCATCAGTACTTTTGTGATCATGTCCCCAAGTCAAAAGCTTTGATAATTCGGGGCTTTGAAACATATGTCTAATCCGTGGAGCCAATGGAAAATGTCTCAATACCTTATTCGGGATTTTACCTTCTTCACCCTTATATCGAGGAGATTGACATTTGGGACATGTCAAAGAGTCTGCATATTCACCTCTATATAAAATACAATCGTTAGGACATGCATGTATACATTGATAATCTATACCAAGATTGTTGATTATCTTCTTCATTTCATCATGTGAGGTAGGAAGAATATTTTGACTTGGTAAAAACTTTTCAGATAATAACCTGTAAGTTTATCAAAAAAAGATATATTAAAAAAGGTAAATAAATATACATACATATATACATGCAGGTTTTTATTCTTACTTTAGATAAGGTAAGAACAAGAACTTGAATTGAATAGATACTTTTTGTCCGCGCATCTTTTAAAACTATTAATGCATCTTTCAAAATATTTACGCAAAACAATCGTATCCTGTCAATTCACACATATGTTCATATAATGGTGACCTGGATGAATCGCATGCACAGAGGTTAGTCAAGATAGAGCAGGATTTCTCGGGTATGCAGTAAACCTCTTGCATGTCAATGATGAGCATCTGAACTTTAGGATACAAAGTGGACTACTCCATTATAATCAGATTGCTGTCTCTTGAGTAACCTCTGTGCATGCGACTCATCCAGGTCACCATTGCGAATATTTGGAAAGATGCATTAATAGTTTTAAAAGATGCGCGGACAAAAAGTTTCCATTCAATTCAAGTTCTTGTTCTTATAACCTTCTCTAAAGTAAGAATAAAAACCTACATGTATTTATATATGTATATATATTTATGCATATATATATATATATAAATAGATAGAAAATTGAAATTTATACCTTAATAGTGTCGAAACAGATACATTACTCCATCCAAAACGATTTTGAAGGTTGAGATTAAGTAAGCTCGCATTTAGTCGTGTCAAATGAATTCCTTCATATACATGCTTTAGACATTCCTCTCGAAGATATTTCTCATTTTTAGAAATATCCATGCTCTCACTGTCATTTTGATACCAATCCTCAATAAAATCTGCCATGCCATCATCTTCATCATTGTCACACAAATCTTGTACTTTATCATCTTTTGAATATAGATCTTTCAACTTTGCATATTGCACAGGCTTAGTTTTGCGTAGCCTCCTCATGGAAGCTTTTGATAAATGAGGTCTTATTGGTAATTGTGAATGTTGTGGACGAATATCATCAACATCATACGTTGGAATCTACACATATAAATAAAACTCATTAGTATTCCATAAATGAATAAAAATTAAACTTCAAATATAAAATTAAGTATATAACTTATTAAATATGGATAGAAAATTTTTATTCTCTCTAGCTAAAAGGTGCTCTTGGAGGTCTACGCCATCCATAATTCACTAATAGTTCATCACCAGCATGTAATGTAGTAATAGCATTGACAACTATGTATCTTGATACATCTCTACTCATGTATGGTGATTCATGACTATTTTCACGCTCCTCAAATGTGCAATTAGTCCTTGAACTATTATGTAACCCTCGACTACTATTTATTAAACCTGCTATATTTCCATGTGTGTAAGGTCTTCCATCAATATATAATCTTTCATTTTCTGCATGTAAAATCCTTCTACTAGTAAGAGATGCTGCGTTCAAGCATATTCCATAAGTACTCATGCTTTGAACATAATGTGAAAGTCGATGCCAATCTCCCCATCCATATATAGGACCACAAAATGACATAAGAGTGACTTCAGAGTTTGGAGGCACATACAAATCCTCTACAATAAAGAGACCACGACCAACATTAGTAATAGTGGATGGAGCAATCATATAGCGATTACCCCAAAAGTTGAAAACCTCTCCATCTAAAGGAAGTGGTCCTCTATTCCATCCTCCATATCTTCTTCTATCATATGTTTGTACTAAAGAACGATCACGAGCTGGCAATGGATAATCTCCAGCCGTTTCATTCTCTAAACCAGGAGGTAGAGGATTTCTAGAAACCTCTGCTTGTAATTGATGAACAGCAAGTCCATGACGTGTACAAGGTATATTAACATTATGAGAAAAATCATCATCATCATCATCGAGCAAGTATTCCTGTATATCAATAATAATTTGATTTTATACATGGTTTTTAAATAAAAAAATGACATTAATATATATAGAAAATACATACCCAAGCATTATCACGTTGACTAGGTGATGGTGCATGCTCAAAAGTACCATACTCTGCCTCATGTTGAATACATTCCAATCGTGGTCTTCGATACGTGCCATAACAAGAGTTACACCAACATATAATATGCTCTTGATAGTAAAATTCATCATAATTCCTATCGGAGGACACATGTGAAGTCGTTGCATGGGTAGGAGGTGGTGGAGTACCCTCTGATTGATCAGAATCTGCACATCATAAGAAACATAAAAAAAATATATAAGTTATGTATCCATCAAATATAGTTAAAATTAAATATTTCATATACTTACAGTATAAAGTCGTTGCACGATGAGGAGACGGTGGTGGAGTTCCATCTGATTGATCAGAATCTACATCATAAGAAACATAAAAAAAATATATAAGTTATGTATCCATCAAATATAGTTAAAATTAAATATTTCATATACTTACAGTATAAAGTCGTTGCACGATGAGGAGACGGTGGTGGAGTTCCATCTGATTGATCAGAATCTACAAATAATGGTATTTGATATTAATAATTTGATTATCTACATAAATAAAAAATTCACATATACATATTTACACATACACACATATTCACATATACACATTTATACATACACACATATTCACATATACACAACACATATTATT
Source organism: Ceratopteris richardii (assembly GCA_020310875.1). Lineage (NCBI taxonomy): Eukaryota > Viridiplantae > Streptophyta > Polypodiopsida > Polypodiales > Pteridaceae > Ceratopteris > Ceratopteris richardii. Next base: position 29,414,603 of record CM035409.1, on the reverse strand, counting down.
GTGGGATAAATGCATGTATTTTGTATGAATGAGTGTATATGCATGCATGTGTGTGTACGTATATATGTGGATATGTATATGTGTGTTTATGTTATATGTATGTATATGTGTATATATATACATATATGCATGCGTATGTGTTTGCATGTATATGTGTATGTGGCTATGTGTATGTGTATGTGTATATGTGTGTATATATGTGTATGTATTCTGACTTTTTTTTCTGTTTGAGATTAAATTAACAGGAGATATTGTATGGTCGAAAAAAATAAGAGGCGAGCTAACATACCACCTGAGTCGTGGCAGTTTTTTCGTAGACAGCTACGTCTTCAGGAGTCATTTCCTCAGCAGAAGGTACACAAATTAATAGTTTATATTTATAATTTTTAGATATTTTAGTAATTTTTTAATTTAATTTATGTATTTTTTTCTTTGAATAAACAGGCTGCTGCAAAGAAGAGAGTGGAGTCGGGCCACACATCGCACTTAGGCCAAATGGGCCATAATGGTTTTGTAGCTACGTTTGTAAGTATATGTGTTATTGTGAGTATATTTTTTATTTTAGTTAAAATGCAAGCAACTAATGTTTTTTATTTGTTTCATTGCAGCGAAAGGATTATGGCCGATATCCTACGAAACACGAGATCGAGTATGCTACACATTTTGGATATCGGCGTTTGAGCGAGTATATACAAGATCATCCTGATGCCTTTGTGAGTATTTTTAAATTTTATATAATTATTTTGTTGTTATGAATGTTTTAATTATTTTATTGATTTATGTTTGTTATATGTAATACAGGAGTATTATGGGGAGACAAATATGGATGAGGTGGAGAGATAGACACAGGAGGGACGATCTCGATCGTCACAGGGTGATCATGAGGATGAGGATGAGGAAGATCAGGATGATCATGATATTGCTGATGATGATGATTAGGATTTTAGTTGATTATGACATTGGATTATATGTATTTACATTGATATATATATATATATTTATCTATATATTTTTCATTTCAGTCATGTTTTGAATTGTGTGTATGGTATTAAGTAATGAAGAGTTTTGTTCTATTGATTGTTATTATTGTTTATATTAAGCATGTGTTTTAATACTTTAATTATATAATTCATTCATATGTGTGTACCTAAGTGTATATGTATGTGTGTGTATATGTATGTATGTGCATGTGTATGTGTGTGTATATGTATGTATGTGCATGTGCATGTATAAGTGTATATGTGTATGAGTATGTGCATGTGCATGTGTATGTGTGTATATGTATATGCATGTATATGTATAACTCTATGTGTATGTGTGTGTATGTGCATGTATATGTGTATATGTGCATGTGTATGTGTGCGTATATGTATGTATATGCATGTGCATGTATAAGTGTATATGTATGTATCAATATGTGCATGTTCTTGTGTATGTGTGTGTATATGTATAACTCTATGTGTATGTGTGTGTATGTGCATGTATATGTGTATATGTAGGTATATGCATGTGTGTGTGCTTCTTCATCATGTATAAGTGTATGAGTGCATATCAATAAGTGTGAGTATGGTATGTAATGAAAATAACACAATTCAAATGATCTACAAATAATAGAAATTGTACTTACAATTGTGATCCATAGTTTTTGCTTGGTTAGCTTCTTGAATAACCTGCAATAAAGAGAGAGAAGAGAGAGAGAGAGAGAGAGAGAGAGAGAGAGAGAGAGAGAGAGAGAGAGAGAGAGAGAGAGAGAGATCTAGAGAGAGAGAGATCTAGAGAGAGAGAGAGAGAGAGAGAGAGAGAGAGAGAGAGAGAGAGAGAGAGAGAGAGATCTAGAGAGAGAGAGAGAGATCTAGAGAGAGAGAGAATGAGATCTAGAGAGAGAGAGATCTAGAGAGAGAGAGAGAAAATTCAAAGAGAGAAAGATGTAGAAAGAGAGAAACAAAGACAGAGGGAGACAATAACAGAGAGCTTAAGCAAAACAACAATTCTGCATATACTTGCTTCAGCTCGTAAGCGTAGCGCAGTTGCGAACGTTTGAGAGCTCTTCGATCGGATGCGTGAAAATGCTGATTGCAGAGCCTCCAACGTTTTAATTTTTGTCCGTCAACAGATCGTCGTATAAGCGATGCAACGCGTCGTCGTATAAGCGACATTTGCTTAGCGTCGCGTATAGGACGGTCTGCATCGTCGCTTATACGACGGTGTGGACAGTCGCTTATGCGACGCAAAAGCGCGTCGCTTAAGCGACGCCTTTGACAAGCGTCGTTTAAGCGACGTTAGGCGGAAGCGTCGCAAAAAGGTCGCAGATACCGTCGTTTTTTGCGTCGTATAATCGACGGTTCGCGCTCGACGGTAATTCCGACGCAAGTTGCAATTTTTATAGCGACGAAATTCTGTCGCGTTAACCGTCGCTACACGCCCGTATTCCTTGTAGTGTGTATTCTTGTTTAAGCTGGGCGGCCGCTTCAAACATAGTGTCTAGTGCCTGACTAAATGAGGTGGATGCAAGGGTAGAGGTGGAAGATGCAAGGGGTCGGGAAATGGGGAGGGGAAAGGTAGATGTTGTGCCTACAGTGATTGGAAATGGTGACGTGAGTGAAGTGAAATGTGATGATGTTGGAACAACAGTGGTGGTAGGTGGTCCTGTGGATGGTGAAATGTCCACGGGATCGGACGTGATTGTGTGTGAAGTGTGAATCGTGAATACTGGAATGGTTGGTGGCATGTTAGTGGTGGCCGTGAATGTGGGGGAGGTGGGGTGGGAATGAGATTTTCTCTTATAATTCTCAATTTGTTCAACAAGGTTTGCCAAGAATGGAGGTAGGGTGGCTTGTGTAGGCTCTGAGGAGGTTAATTGGGGCTCACTGGTTTGGGGTTGGGAAAGAGGAAGAGTATTGGTGACGGGAAATGGGTGTGTTAAGGTTTGGGTATTGGCCAGTGGCTGTCCGAGAGTTGGAAAATATGAATGGTGACCTATTATAGTTTGATCAGTGGAGGAGTGACCTATAGGGGGTTCGGAAAATTGGCAAGCACTAATAAAGGTAGGGATAGGTAAGGATGGAAAAATGGGGGTGTGAGGTATAGGCTCAGTAGGGATGGCAGTGGATTGTTCCATGATGCTACTGGCTAGGGATTTGGTGGGTTGGATGGGAGGTGATGGAGGAGAGGGTATCCGTGTGCTGTCATAGGGTTCCTCAATGTTAGTCGGGCTGGCCATGTTAACATCTTCTTGAGCTGTAGTAGGGAGGGAGGTAGACACTTCCATTTGAATCATCTTTCCCCTTCGCGGTAGCGTATCCAGCCTTTGTTGATCGTATTGAGGAGGCTTGCGATGTAACATGATCCGCATAGCTTCTATAATCCCATATGTCTCAGCCAAAAGGTTCAATGATTCAACAAAGTGGGGGTCCACGTTCTCTGCTTGAAGCATTTGATTCACCATCGCTCGATTTGCCTCTTCTGATAGCTTATGCCTCTTTTGTACATGCTTGATCGTTTTGTAGAGCCATTTGAGTTGTGCAGTGTAAGCAGGGGCTTCCTCCTCACTCTCCTCTGAGTTATTTCCTTGTGCCTCTTCTTGATCATGTGTGCCTTCAGTATGAGTATGTTGTGCCTCATCTTCCCAATTTACTCTTCGTGCATCAATCTGTGGCCGTCCTCTCTAGGATGATGATCCGGGGCCGTCAGTGTCCGAGAAGAACTCACTCTCAGATAAGTGGGCTGTTTGCAAGAAGCTTTCAAAGTCAAAAGATGCATCCTCTGCCAAAGTAGCCATGGATGCCAGCTCAGCATCTGAGGGTAGTGGAGGGGCTGATGGAGTGGGTTGTACCATGCCCCTTGATTGTGGTCCTTGGGGGTGGATCGTGAAAGGGGCTACTTGTTCTTCTTCTCTACAGGAGGCTTCTGTGGTGACCTTGCGAGGAATTAAAACTTGTGAAAGTGATCCACGCATTCTTTTAGTGGGTTGAACCCCTGATTTCCGCCCCTGGAAGAATTCCAACTATGAGTACTTAAGGGCCCGTACGATCGGCACATCATAGGCAAGGCATCGGTAGACAATTCTTGTAATCTCACAACAACAATTCAAAGTAGGCTTTCTCACGCCTCGTTTGCCTGCTTCATATAACTGGTCAAGGATCCACACAGGCATTTTGATAGGTAAGCTCCCAGTCTCCGCTAGGTATAACCCATACCAGATCTTCTTATGAGGCTGTGTGAATTGGTCTTGCGCTGGAAATGCAAAATGTTGAAGACACATTCGCAATGGTATAGCAATGTTTGGGGTGAGAGCACACATTTCTTTCAACTTCTTGAGTTTATTGTTCTTCATAGACTCCGGTATCAAAGGATCTCGATCAGAGGGTACATGGGTGCCATACATATGAAGGGCCTCCTTGATTAAGGTGATGTTCAACTCAAACTTTTTCATTTCCTCCTGGTTTGATAAAGAGGGCACCAGGAATGTGCCTGAATGATCTTTGTCTCCTATCGCTTTCAAAGTGGCAATCAAGTAATAGCACCTAAGGAAATCAGGTTTAGGCAGAGATGCACTAAAATAATCCTGTAACCCCGCCTTCTGCCAGATATCTTGAAGAGAAGCTACATTTTGTAATGCTTCAAATTCTCGTGAGAAGAACTGAAAGGTCCACCAAACTCCTCCAAATTCCAACTTGGATTCCCAAATATGATCAGCATCTCCCAAATCTCCTGGCATCTCATTGAACCAATGGGAATGTCCTTTCACTCTTTCTGTTAGGCCACTCGGTGGATCCGAGATGGGAATTCTTCGCACATTCAGGAACTCTTCAGGCCTCGCTGTCAGTGGAGCCTCCATAGGCATGGTATCCCAATTGTTGTGAGTACTAGTGCCAGCTTGGGTGCTCGTGCCTGCTGCTGCTGCTGCCATGAGACTCCTTGCAGAAGTTGATGCTTATCTGCTAGAAGAAGAGAGGCACATTAGTGTTGCTTAGGAAACAAGATGTAATGGTGTTCCCTCCACAATACTAACATGACAATTCCGATGGTTAGTGGTTAGAGGTGGTGTTTGTGATAGATGTGAGTGGTGGTTAGTGGTTAGTGTCATCCTAGGTGCGTACTTTGGATATGCAATGTACTCAGAATGCACCTACATTAGAGAGGATGGATTTACAAAATTGGGTCAGGGGGTTTGATATAGGGTTTAAGTCTCCACACTTTGATTGAGGATTTGTAGCTCTTAGAGCTATTGGCAGTTAAAGATTTATGAACTAGATAGTGTTGGATTTGGGGCCTTTTGGGCGTCCATTTCCAGACATTTCTAGGTTTGACCGAAGGTGTAACAGTGTGAGGTGCAGATATCTGCCCTGAGCTGTTTGCCAAGAGTACTTGTGAGGGTTGATTTGAGCTAATGACTAGAGGTGAAGTTATTTGGGCTTGTAAGCAGGCCTTGGGCACCCATATCCATCTAGCATTAGGGATAGTCTTCATTGACCGCTTAGGGACCCAAATAGAAATGGTATGTCCAGATTACTGCCTAGGGAACTCCTTCGTTTTAGTCCTTGACGGTGTGGCTCGCTTGATGCTCTTTTGAGAACCTCCTTCTGAGGCCGTGGTTTTTTCCCCCTTGCGTATCCAGATCTGCCTCCTGCCATGAGGTATTTCATATTGCATTGGTTGGTGTGCATGCGTCTTGATCCTCGGTCTCCTTAGTGTCATGTGTTGCTGAGCCTACCCCTTTAGAATCTTCTCTGGAACAGATGGGAACTCCTCATTGACTTCTCTACCTTGGGCAAGAGTGACAATCCTCTGCACCATAGAGCTTTGGACAAGAACAACATTGTTATCTTCATGTGGGTTCGTGGAGGGCCCAGGAGTTGGTGCCTGTTCTAATGGTTTGAGTGCTTGATTTTCAAATTCTATCGTAAGGCAGCTTTGGCCTACCCAAGCCTGAAGAAGTCCACTTCTTAGGTTAAGATTGACTACGTGATCATAGATCCAGTCTTGGCCCAAGACTAGAGGTTTGGTAAGATCCTCGTCTTCACATACTAACGCTTTTGCTGACATTATGACCTCTTGAATGTAGAGGGGAAGCTCCACCTCTCCCATGCAAGGGGTTTCAACACCTCCTAATCCTATTAGATATGCTTCTAGGGGTTTTACCTCCAATTGCAATTGTTGGCAGTAAGAAAGTCGAACTGCACTAGTGGCGGCTCCTGAATCAATTAAAGCTCTCACGGTCCTTGCACTCTCTCCTTGTCCTACTTCTAGGATCACAAAAGGTCGTTGATCAACTATCTTATGGGACCGTTCACCTGAAGCCTCGCACATGGCTATGTGATAACCTAGAGCTTCATGAGTGTCAGTCATGGGTTGATCTCTACCTTGCCTTCTCAATTTCATTCGTCGAATGCGTTCTAAAGCTTCTGCCTGTGCTTCTTCTCGAATTCGCTTTTCCTCTTCCTTACGTTTCTTTGCAGTATTGAGTCGATTTAGCATTTCTTCCATTAGGGGTTCTTGATATAACTTGACTCTGCATCCGCTTATGTAACTCGGTAGGATGTCACCTTCTAGAGTGGCTAGCTGTACTACTACACTTGTGGAGATCCTATTGATAATCATTGGTCCATAGCCTCTTTTCTCTAATTTTCGTGCATGTCGTTTCAATGTGTAGACTAGGACTAGGTCTCTTGCTTTCAAGCCTTTATCCTTCACGTGTGTATCAAAATACGCCTTTTGCCTCTTCTTGGCTGCATAGATTCCGGCTGCAGCTCTCAATCGTGTCTCATCTAAACGTTCAAGGTCAAAGATTCTAGAGGAGAGCTCATGGCCTATCCAGTCATGCTCTTGTGCTACTTTCAATGTAGGTATCAAAAAGTCCAGTGGTACCACCACATTCTGACCAAACACCATTTGAAAGGGTGTGGCTTGGAGTACCATTTTATAGGAAACTCGGTATGCCCAAACAGCGTGGTGTAGCTATTTGTCCCAATCAGAGCGTTTATGATTCACCAATTTAGTTAGCACATTGCATAGAATCTTATTTGTGCTTTCGGCCTGCCCATTAGCTTGTGGATAATAGGGAGCAGACTTCTTGTATATCACCAAGAACTCTTGAAGAAGATTTTCAATGACTTCATTTAAGAAGTGAGTCCCTCTATCACTTACTAACTCTATTGGCAATCCGTATCTAGTGAACACATTCTCAAATAAGAACTTTGCTGTCGTTTGAGCATCGTTCTTTGTAGTGGCTTAAAGCTTAATCGGTAGTGCACCTATCTCCGCCAAATAAAGAGCGGACCAGATTTGTTTGTGGGGCTGAGTGAATCGATCTTGAATAGGAAATGCAAAATGTTGCATGCACATATGGAGAGGGATGGACACATGTGGTGTGAGTGCCGCCATATCCTTCATCTTTTGTAGTCTACAGTTCTTCATGTTAGGGGGTATTAAAACATCCTTCTCAGAGGGCACATGGGTGTCGTGCATGTTCAAGGTAGAGCTCACTAGTTCCAAGGTAAGCTCAAACTTTTTCAACTCATTGTTGCCTAATAAAGAAGGGAGAACAAAGGTTCCTGGTTTGTCCTTTTCCTCATTCGCCTGTAATGTTGCTACCAAATAGGAACACCATAGGAGATCCGGTTTGGGTAAGGGTGCCTCAAAGTACTCCGCCATCCCTGCGCATTGCCATATGCTTTGAAGTTCTGGTGTGTTCTGGAGAGTCTCGAATTCCTTATTAAAAGAATTGGAATCGTACCCATGACTTGTCATACTCACACTTTGACTCCCAGATATACTTAGCCTCTCCTAAGGGCCCTGTCATGCCATTGAACCAGTGAGAGTTTGCATGGACCCTCTCCATTATTCCTATGGGGGGTCTAGTATGGGTATTTGCTGGAGGTGTCGCAACTCTACACGACGTTCTTCAATTGGTGGCACTTCAATTGGTAGATTCTCTATGTTCAAGCCTGCTAGAATCACTCTTGCCTGTGAGCTAAGGCTTGTTGTCTTGGCCTTGATATTGCTTGTATTTCTTGATGCTTATCTACTGGAAGAAGAGAAGCATATTAGCATTGCATAGGAGACATGATGTTATGGTGTTCCCTCCACAATACTAACATGACATCCAAAGTGGTTAGGAGTTAGCAATGAAATGTTCATGATGTGTGTGAATGTTGGTGTTGGCAGCAGTCAGGGAACCGAAGGAGCCACAAGACAAAGAGGGTCGGAACGAAGAGATAGCACAAGCAGACACAGTAGCCAAAGAAGATCTGGCAAGTAGGCCATCTAAATTTTTCAGACATCAAGGAGTGGAGCACACAAGAAGAAAGAGCAAGTAGGGAGCTCAAAGATGTGTACGACAAACCAACAGAGAAAATCCCTACACAAATAGTGATTTTAATCACTAAAAACCATTGTAAATACCATTTCGTATTTTTGTAGCTCCATTTTGTGCAAGCCAAGGAGTCCTTGAGGTTGAGGAGCCTTAGAAGTACCTACATATCAATTTTCGTATTTTTTAGACTCCGTTTAAGCCCTCAAATTGGCCTAGGAACCTAATTTTTAACTAGGCCGGACACTAGGTCTGGACAGGGCCAAAACCTAGTCAAAAACAATAAATAGAGCTAGAGAGCTCATTTTTGAGGTTAGATTGTAATTGAAATGAACTTGTAAGAGCTTTTTGGAAGTAATCTAAGAACTCCATTGCTTCTCACTCTTTGTCTTGCCGTGTGTGCACGTGTGTGTGTATGTGTGTGCATGTTTGTGTGCTTCTCACTCACGCACTTGTGCCTCCACTTGCTCGAAATCTTCATACCATCCTCACGTCTTCCCGGATTGACATTGAAGGAGGTGCTACTCATCATTGAGCTACACCAAATTTTGGCGCCGTTGCCGGGGATCGAGCTTTGAGGACGAGCGTGTGATGGTAAGATGTAGAGTTGATGCGTTGGAGTTATAGGTATTTTCTTCACTTTTATCTATTTCCTTTTGTTTCCTTCATCACCATCATCATCATCACCATCTCCCACCTCCATCTCCATCATCGCAAAAATTTCAGTTTTTTGACTATATTTCCTTCCTCCTTCCATTTCCCTCATTCCACTTGTGAGAGAGAGCGAGAGAGCAATATTGTGTGTGCTGTTTTTGCATGTTTCTTGAGCTGTCTTGCAGGTACAGGCTGCATCATCTTCTCCAGCACTCCGTGCAGGTACGGAAATCGTGGTAACTGTCTCTGTGTCGCCGGTCTCTATCAATCGCGACCGACATAAAAAATGCTTCAATTGCCAAACAAAGTACAAAACCATGATCTACAGGCCTAGAGCTTCCCAAAATTGTGTTTAGATTTTTGAAATTCATCAGATTTCTGTCAATCGCGATCGCTCTGTCAATCGCGATCGCTCTGTCAATCGCGATCGACAAACCACGACGGACAGACCTGTCAATCGCGATCGACCAGTCAATCGCGACTGATAGCCCACGACGGCTCTGTCAATCGCATCCGACAGAGTCAACGACCGATTGACCACGACTGACGGATCATATGCGTGACACGTGTCAATCGCGATCGAGTCATCAATCACGATCGACCCATCAATCACGATTGACAGCCCACGACGGCTCTGTCAATCGCGACCGACACAGTCAACGATTGTTTGACCACGACGGACAGACCCTCGCGACCGACCTGTCAATCGCGATCGACCCATCAATCGCGACTGACAGAGTCAACGACCCTTTGACCACGACTGATTGACTTTTCGAGCCACGTGTCAATCGCGACTGACAGCCACGACGGACCTGTCAATCGCGATCGACACATCAATCGCGACTGACAGCCACGACGGACCTGTCAATCGCGATCGACACATCAATCGCGACTGACCTGTCAATCGTGACTGCCAGAACTTGCGAACGCGTTAGAAGGGCAAATTTGGCCAATTTTCTAGGGTAAAGAATAGGGGGCTAATGTGGTCAATTTGTGGGACAAACACTCGGGGGTAGCATTGCATGTTGAGGCCGCAACCCAAGTAATTCAAGAATTTCTGCCTGCTTGATTAAACTGTTTGGAACCCTGTTTTAATCCCTGAAGCCTGAACTGACATAACTTCCTCATACGAAATCCAATTGCTGTGATTCTTGTTTTGTCGGAAAGCTCGTGAGGAGTACCACCAAAACTTCCATTGGTTATGTGAAAATTAAGATCATGATTATTAGATAGGGTTTTTTGAAGTTAACCATACCTGAGGTAGGAAAACTGAGAGATCCTTGGGACTATTTTTTTATAAAGGCAAGAGATAATTTGGTCGGTGAGTCACATGCATGAAAGCGGTCTAGTCTGTCATTTGAATTTAAGTCTGGAGTTAATCTTGGGACTGATGCAGGTCTATTGAGAAGCAATTGAGAGCGTCCAAGCAAGGGCTTTGTGCAAGCTTGAGAATCAACTTCTCGAGCACTAAAGAGCAAGGATCAGCAAGAAAGTTCGAAATATTCTCAACTCCCCTTCATCAATTCCTAGCTTAGGCTAAGAACGACTAGAGGTAGGAGTAAGTCAGGGTGACGATAGGCAATTATCAAGTTGAAGAATACCTAAACTTTCAAGTTCAAGCTAAGGACATAATCTTTGTACTGTCGAGAACCTTAAAGGGAAAGAACTTAACGTGGAACGATCAACTTTAAGTGTGGAACTACACTCAAATATACCTTACGACGTGATATCAGACAAGAATTTTAACACGGGAATCAACTAAAAAGAATCAAGTAACTGATACAAAAGGACTCGGCAACGAGGTTGTACTTGGGCAAATTTGGATTATTCAATCAGGCTTATGAACCTTAGATCAGGGCGACATCTAGGGAGAGATAGACAAAGTCTTAGGTCTTCAGAGGCTAGTGTCAATCATACTGCGAGGTCTTGGGCCCAGCAGTTGAGCCATCATTCATATTACCCTAGCTCTGAGACTAGTGAATCAGAGATGTCTCAAGATATGGAGAGACCTACAGGAAGTTCAGGAGTGCCATACTTGCACAGGGTAGAAGGCCCTTACAAAACGCAGTTGGAATACCTTAGGACCAACCGATTGGGTGCTAGCATCTATGAGGACGGCCTAAGAAGATCTGTGGTACAGATTAAGAATCCTGATCAATCCATTGGACTAGAGCGCCCAGCTGTCAAGTTCAAAAACGGAGCCTACTTAGACAAGGAAGGGACAATATATGTAGTCACCAATCACCCAGATAGGACTGATGAATTTGGGAATGAGATCCCAGGAACGGACTTAGGTGACCTAGAGCAAGGAAACAGGGGTGAAGAACCAAGGACCCCCCGAGGCAAATCTGTTCTCACTAGGATTATCACACCAGAGTGGATTCCCCAAGATAATAAGAGCATAGATCTGCTTCTGAACCGAGGAACTGACGAAGCCTTTTGGAGGTATAAATCTGATCGGCCAATTGACATAGGAACAATCATGATCTATGAGTTTAAGGATCCTGATAGCCCAAGCAGAGTGACCTACTTAGATCACGCTTCGGAGAGGATCTTTGTGGTGACAGAAAATGATAGGCATGCGTACACTTGGAAAGGTGGAATTATTTTCCCCCAACCAGGATCAAATGTGTCCTATGGTCACCCTGGAGCGGGAACAACCCAAGCTCATGGAACTCAAAGAGACAGAAGTAGAGATAGGCCAGAAGTAAGCTTTGCTAACCCAGGGGGCAGAGAAAGAACGAGGATGGAAACAAATAGAGTGGAGCCTGAGGTACATAGAGCCCCAAGAAATCAAAGGAATATGGAAGACTTCCCTCTACCATGACCTAGAGAACACACCAGGATTTTGAGACCAACTCAGTTAGTCAAGTCCATGAAAAATTACTTCGATGGCACAGGAGACCCATACGATCATGTGGCAGAGTTTAGGCAAGTCTTGAGAGCAGAACAAGTGGAGGACCTATTCACACAATATAATGCCTTTGGTCTAACCCTTAGGAACACAGCCCTCACATGGTTCCAACCATTGAATGAGAGACAGTTCAGGAGCATAGACCAACTCCTAGAGGCTTTCGTTATTGAATTCTCTAAGAGTGGCATAAGACATAATACCTCCTCACTGATTCACAGCTTCAAGCAAACCCCTCAAGAAACCGTGAGACTTGTAGGAAGAACATTTTAGGCAATACTTGGAGAGATGCCCTCTCCCTGAGCTACCCACACCAGCTAAGCAAGTGGATCTATTCTTGGACGGACTGCTAAGTACCAAATTAAGATCATATGTGTACTTGAAGGACCCTAGGACCATAGAAGAGTGTGTACGCATGTGTATTGACATTGAGGATAACCTAGGGGAGGAGTTAGAGCTTTCCAAGATATACAAAGATTCAGATAGTGCCTCTAGCCTCTCTTCCACGCAATCCACATCAATTGAGGAACTTGCAGAGAAGGTAGCTCAAAAACTAGGTGTCTCTAGCAAACAAATTTCGAGATTTGCCCCAGTTAAGCGGTGCTACACTTGTGGAGGCGACCAGATGGCGAATGTCTGTCCCATTATGGCTCAACCCCAAGTTAATCCTAGTAGCCAATACTGCACCATAGAACGAAGGTACACCAATCACACAGCGCAAGATTGTCCCTACAATAAGCAAACCTTGAGACAGACGTACCCACCACCATACCCTCAACAAGGAAGATACCAGAACCAATATCCACCACAGCAATATGCTAGGCCTCAACAAACCTACCAACCACAATATCAAGCCCAGCAAAGGCCTCAGCCTGTGTTAGCCCAACAACCTCCAGCTCCATCCAACGTAATCCCTGTAAAGTATGCCGCTGCAGAAGAAAACCTGAATAGAGCTATAGTCCCCGTAACACCATTGCTTTCAGAAAGTGATCCAAGTGACCATAGCTTTGATTCTACACATGTCGATAGTCCCCATGCTTACTACATGCAATCTCCTGAACATGGTGAGTCCTACTATAGTGAAGAGCCAAATGAACCCAGTTGGGAACCGGAGTACACCAATGTAATGTATACAAACCCTAACTCAAGACCCCAACCTAGACAGGTAAGACCTCCATTCCCAAGAGGACCGTGCTACAGATGTCAGGGAGATCACCTTATTCGTGATTGTCCCTTACCTCCACCTATGCAACCCAAGTCTGTAACAATTCAAGGCTTTTGCCAAGAGTGTGGAAAGGAGCATCTCTTACGAGACTGCCGTAAGAATCCTAATAATATGCCAAAAATCACTCCTATTAATGTTATTGGGTTAGTGGTAGATTCCACAGGAAGTGTCACTTCCACTGCACCCGTATAGGTAGTCACTAGAGCTCAAGCAGCGCAGCAAAACCAAGGGGTAAGCCAGGAAAAGAGCCCAGATGCTAACGATACTGAGAGCCAAAATAAGAAGAGAACAAGAGCTTGGAGAGATAGCCGTGAACGTATGAAAAGGCAATGGGCAAAGAAGATGAGTGAACTTGAGGAAAGTCTACGAGAAACCAAGGCCAAAATCATAGAGATCACATCTCAACCGCACTCTCACACATTCCCACCGCTACCATCCCCATCACCCTCCATCCCTCCACCCTCTAATACACCCCACGTAACCCACCCACCACCCCAAGCAGGATCAGTATTAGCTGATCCCACTCCTGAAGACATAGACATGATGCTTAAAGCATATCAGGCCCGAATCCAAGAAGGGCCAAATGTCACGGATCATGACAAGTGCTACCCTAGAGCTGACCTAGAGATAGAAAGAACCAAGCTTTGCGCGAAAATGGTCGCATTGGCTCAGACTATGTTTGAAGCCAGTCGCCTTTTCAATTACTCGGGCTCAGCCAAGACGCAATTACACTTGGATGGACTTCTAGAGAAGTTAGAGGGCATAATTGCAAGATTTGCCAAGGAAGAAAAAAATCAAGAAAGAGATAAAGCAAGCAAAAACATGACCCATCCCCCATCGAAAGCTTATGTGCCCAATTCCACTGAACCAGACAACCCCCCCTCCCTAGAAAGAGTAGAGAATCTAATTGCACAATCACAAAAGGAACCCGCCCCTCAACACCATGACAAGGCTAGTGAAAGAGCAGGTCTTCCTACTCAGAAAGCCTATGTTCCTAACTCTACGGAGCCAGACACATCATCTTCTATGAATCGATTCACACCAGAATTCCTACGAGAGATTCAAGAAGACAAATGCGCTAAAGAAAGTGAAGTACCTCCTCCCATTGAACTGGTGGATGATGCACACGACCAATTCCCACAAGACATCCCATCCATTTATGGGGAGCAGGAGAGCACCCACTCTCAGGAAAGACTAGACTTTGAGTCTAATTCTTTACAAGAATTACCCCACTTCACAGGCCCATGGGAAGCTAAGTATACTTGTATGAGAGCACCCACGGTCATGGTGCGGAATGAGGACTCACTCATCCCCAGGAACACAGAGGTAGTGAAAAACACTAAAGTACAATGCAACCTCACCTTAGAAGAGCTACTCAAAGTAAGGCCAGAGCTATGGAAACATGTAGCCAATCAAGTGCCCGAGATAGCAAAACCTCGTTCCCAGGTAGGATCACATAGGACAGTGCTAGAGATACCCTTGGATAAGATAAGAGATATGTGTGAAGGTGAAGAAGGGAACACCTATCTTCCCATTACCTACCAGGAGTACACCACCAAGGCAATTTCGGACTCAGGTGCAGGAGTTGCAATTGCCACCACTTCCCTATGGAAGCGTTGGGGCAAGCCAGCACTCAGGCCAACGAGAATGAAATTGCAGATGGCCGATGGTCATATTGAGAGACCCTTAGGATAGCTAGAAGGAATAACTCTCACCACCTGTGGTGTCGAGTTCGAGCATACCTTTGCTATATGTGATTTTAGCAAGAACCATGCCTATGAAATGATCTTGGGACGACCCTTTATGCGACAGTTGCAAGTGGTACAGGATTGGGGAACCAATTCTTTGTACCTGCAGCACTTAGGTGTTACGACCAAAGTCAATCTCAAGGATTACTCTCATAGAGATGTCCCTCCTATCCAATGGAACCCCATCCATAGAGCCAAAGATGATACGAAATTGGTGCATTCCATAGGATCAGGATCCTCATGGATGCATGAAGACACTCACTTATGGATGTGCAAAGTAGCAGTAGAGGAAGAGAAGAGAGAAAAGGCCAGAGAAATGGGTGCAAACGAAACACATAGACCCATTCAAGACCCAGCCTATGCACCTGTAGTCTTTCCTGACGAAGAATTTGAGCCCCACGGCTGGGCAGAAATCCTAGCAACAATGGATGTAGCCATCAATGAAGAACAATGGACACCCCACTGTGATGAAGATGGCTATGACATTTCAGTCTTCTCCATAGAGCCAATCATGGGAGAGACAGTTCTAGAAGAATGCGAACCTAGCCCTGATGCATTTGAGGATGCAAGTGACTCCGATCTAGAGTCAATCATTATGGATCCACCTTTTGCATCAGATGAAGAATACTTCTATGAAGTAGAATTTCGACCCCAAAGGCATGGAGAGCTTACAAATGATGTAAGATTAGCCACACATGTGACCCCGAAGGAAGAAGGAAAGAAAAGAAAGAAGAGAGAAGTCACACCAGAAGAGGAAGAATCTTTGTTTGAGGTCCCAGAAAATTTTAAGAAGTATGAGATAGATGACAGGAGAGTCATGATTAGAATGCCTAAACGAGAGGCGCAATCGGGAGAGGCCTATGATAACAAAGAAACCACCAAGAAAATAGTGGTAGCCATAGAAGATGGAGAAGAGAGATGCACTTACATAGGCCATGACCTGACGGAAGAAGAAGAGCAAGAATTGATAGCCTTGCTAAGAGAATACAGAGATGTATTCGCTTGGAGTTACAAGGATTTGAAGGGTGTTGATCCAGACATATGCTCACACACTATCCCCATGACCTCAGATGCTAGGCCCTCTAAGCAAAAGCCATATACATATAATGATAACTACACTGCTAAGATCAAAGAGGAGATAGATAGACTGGTAGAAGCTTGATTCATCTATGAAATTGAGCACACTGAATGGGTATCCCCCATTGTTGTGGTGCCCAAAAAGAATGGTAAATTACGTGTATGCATTAACTTGAAGAAGGTTAATGCAGCCAAAATTCGAGATAACTATCCGCTTCCTATCACAGAGCATCTCTTAGAAAGAGTAGCAGGCAAGAAAGTGTACAACTTCCTCGATGGATTTTCGGGCTACAATCAAGTAGCCATAGCTCCAGAAGATCAGCATAAGACAGCTTTTGCCACAGAGTGGGGTATATTTGCCTTTCGTGTAATGCCATTTGGGCTTACCAATGCACCAGCTACCTTCCAAAGGCTGATGTGCCATGTATTTAAGGAGTTCTTGAGGAAGAATTTAGAAGTCTATGTTGATGATCTTTGTGCTCATTCCAACATTAGACAAACCCATATTCCTGAACTCAGACAAATCTTTGACAAATGTAGAGAATATCAAGTCTCCCTGAACCCAGAAAAGTGCGTTTTTATGGTCAGGCAAGGCAAGATTCTAGGACACATAGTGTCAAAGAATGGCATATCCATTGATGAAGAGAAAGTGAGAGCCATAGCAGAGCTACCAAGGCCAAGGAATGTCAAGGAAGTACAAGCTTTCATGGGGCATTGTGGGTACTACCGCCGGTTCATTCACATGTATGCTGTCATTGCAAAGCCCATGTACGGACTTCTGACTAACTTTGAGTGGACTGATGAATGTGAGAATTCCTTCAATGAGCTTAAACGGCGATTATGTTCAGCACCGATCTTGACCACACCAGATTGGAGTAAGCCTTTCCATGTTCATGTTGATGCATCCAATTATGCTATTGGGTGTGTACTCGCGCAGCCTATCGGTGAAGGTAATATGGATCTTCCAATTGCCTATGCTAGTAGACAATTGAATGCAGCTGAACGAAATTATACCACTACGGAGAGAGAAGGACTAGGCATGGTGTATGCGGTTAAAAAGTTTAGACACTATTTGCTTGCAAACAAGTTTAAATTTTTTACTGACCACCAAGCATTGTTATATCTCGTGAACAAGCCATGCAATACAGGAAGATTAGTAAGATGGTTTCTCTTACTAATGGAATATGATTTCGAGGTTGTGGTGAGAAAAGGGAGGACTCATTTGAGAGCGGATCATCTCTCTAGGCTCACATTGGGAGAAGCCCCACAAGGAGTGTCAGATGACCTTCCTGATGCTTACTTGTTTAATTTGGAAGTAATACCTCAGTGGGCTAAGCCATTAGTGCCAGTATTGACATACAGACCTAACCATCCAGTAATAAACACGCAGGATAGAGAGGTAGTAAAAGCCCAAAAGTATCACATCATGGCAGGAAGTATGTACAAGCACACAGATCAAGGGATCTTGGCTTGTTGTGTAGAAGAGGATGAGTACGCTAAATGGTTGCAATTAGCACATGTAGGTGCATTAGAGCAACACTACTCAAAACAACGAACCCTACAGACACTAAGGAGACTCAGAGTGCATTGGCCAACTATGGAAGCTGATGTCCAAAAGTTGTGCAAGGAATGCCCAATCTGCTGCACTAAACCACCTGTGGAACATGCCACTCTTTATCAAGTGTCCATAGTGCCGGATTGGAGTGAACCACTAGTATCTTTTCTGAGGACGAAAACATTCCCTCCAGACACGACTCTGGCTAGGAAAAGGAGTTTAGAACAAGAAGCCCAGGATTACTCACTTATTGGTGATAATCTATACAAACGTGGTAAAGACGATTACCTGAGACTATGTGTCCATGAGAGTGAATATCTCAAGATCTTAGACACTGCTCACCAAGGTGTAGCAGGAGGGCACTTTGGACAAGATCGGGTGATCAAGGCAATACTATTTGCGGGCTTCTGGTGGCCGACCCTTCACATGGATGCACATACCTATGTGAAACGTTGTGACATCTGTCAGAGAACTCAATATCCTATACGTAAAGATGAGATGCCACTGAAACCTATGATGGGTGGACGTGCATTCTCTAAGTGGGGAATAGACTTCGTAGGTCCTATTAATCCCCCAGCTAAGGGTTCCCATGCAGAATATATCATTGTTGCGACAGACTATCTAACAAAGTGGGTGGAGGTAAAAGCCACAACGAAGAACGATGCTCAAACAACAGCTAAGTTTTTATTTGAGAATGTGTTCACTAGATACGGGCTACCTATAGAGCTAGTTAGTGACAGAGGCACTCACTTCTTGAACGAAGTGATTGAAAATCTGCTCCAAGAATTCTTGGTAGTGCATAAGAAGTCTGCCCCCTATCACCCACAAGCTAATGGACAAGCCGAAAGCACAAACAAGATTCTGTGTAATGTGTTGACCAAGTTAGTGAATAATAAACGCTCTGATTGGGACAAACAGCTACACCATGCTGTTTGGGCATACCGAGTCGCCTACAAAACGGTACTCCAGGCCACTCCCTTTCAGATGGTATTTGGCCAAAATGCAGTGCTACCGTTGGACTTCCTAATACCTACACTGAAAGTAGCACAAGAGCATGAATGGACGGGTCATGAACTCTCCTCTAGAATTTTCGACCTTGAACGATTAGGAGAAACAAGACTGAGGGCGGCTGCAGGGATATATGCAGCTAAGAAACGACAGAAGGCATACTTTGATGCCCACGTTAAGGATAAAGGTTTAAAGGCAGGCGACTTAGTTTTAGTCTACACATTGAAGCAACATGCGAGGAAACTGGAGAAGAGAGGCTACGGACCCATGATCATTAACAGAATCTCAACAAGTGGAGCAGTGCAACTAGCCACATTAGAAGGCAACATTCTTCCGAGCTACATTAGCGGATGCAGAGTCAAGTTATATCAGGAACCTCTCACAGAGGAAATGCTAAGCCGACTCAATACTGCTAAGAAACGCAAAGAAGAAGAAAAGCGAATTCGAGAAGAGGCCCAAGCAGAAGCTTTAGAACGCATCCGGAGAATGAAGTTGAGAAGACAGGGTAGAGAGCAACCTCGGACAGATGCATATGTAGACCAAGGATATCATGTGTCTATATGTAAAGTTTCAGGTATCAGCTCTCATAGGATAATTGATCGACGTCCTTTTATAACCTTAGATATAGGACAAGGAAAAAGCGCAAGGACTGTAAGAGCCTTGATTGACTCAGGTGCAGCCACTAGTGCTGTTCAATTGTCTTACTGTCAAGAGTTGAAATTAACTGTCAATCCTATAGAAGCATATCTCATAGGATTGGGAGGTGTGGAAACCCCTTGCCTGGGCGAGGTGGATCTTCCCATCTCCATTCAAGACGAAGTGATGACAGTCAAAGTACTAGTGTGTCAAGATGAGGACCTCACTGAGCCTCTTGTCTTGGGTCAGGACTGGAACTATGATCATGCAGTCAACCTCAACCTAAGAAGTGGACTTCTTCAGGTATGGGTAGACCATAGCCGAATTACAGTTGAATTGGAAAAGGAGGCACTCAAGGAACTAGGTAAAGCACAAACTCCTGGTCCTTCCAGGGGCGCACCTGAAGTTGACAATGCTATTTTTGTCCAACACTGTATGATGCAGAAAGAGGCTTGTCTCAACAACGGAGCCAAGGAGAGGATGGAACTCCCTTCTTTTCCAAAGACCAGAAGGTTGCAACAACCAACGGTAGATCAAATACAGAAGAAGCAGAAAGTTACTAGAATATGATAGGCAGCCCTCCCCAGTTGTAGAACCCGAACCGGAGGATTTAGTACCCATTGAGGTGGATGAAACATATGAGGAACCATACGTTCCTATGCCAATGCCAGGTGGTGCACAGACCTCAGAAGGACTGGACACATTAGAAGTTGAAGTACCTGAATGGCTCCAAACACTCGAGAAGACAGCAACAACCCATGAAGATAGAGTGGCCATTCAAATCCAATCTATGGCAAAGTTAGAAGACACCATCATTAAGTCTGAATACTTTCGAAGCATGTCTCATCATAGATGGATCGGCACCAACGATGATCAATATGTGCCATATTGTGTGCTCCTTGCGGATTACAATGCAGAGATTCAACGCAGTTGTGGCAAACCTCCAACTTTTGCCACACAATTTGGGCTAGAGGATATCCCAGAAAGTGCAAAGAAAGGCTCCATTTATCAACCAACCTGGAGAATCCGTCTTCTTGAAACCTACCCGGAAATGGTTCGTACCTGGACTAACATGCCCCTTTTTATTAAATACAATCCTTGTTATGTTCCAGTATTCCGCCGGCGCACTTGGCCAGAGTTTACCATTGCTGTCAAGAATGTCAAGGGTTGCGCGAAGTGGTTAAATTATGTTTATCTAGCACCTCCACAAGGCCCTCCCACTGTAAATTACATGATTTCTACCATCAGACACTGGAGCACTCGACTACGGAATTCCCCCGATGTGATGGCACAAATGTGTATGAAAATCTTTGAACTAATGCTAATCACCTTCAGGACGTTGAAGAATATTAAAGACCCCCACTTATCAGGTGTCGGATTTCTTACAGGAAACCAAGATCTGGTATACGACATGAGCACAACCCCATCCATAGAGGTAATATATGCTTGGCACGCCAGAATAAAGTACCTCCCAGCTTGTTTTAAACAGACATCCGAGGAGATGTTCATAACGGGATTTTGGGAATATCACTCAGAAATATTTGTACCCAGGCCCTCACATCTCCTCCACTTATTCGCTGTGGAGAGAACCATCTATTCAGAACAACTGCGGGTGCCACATCCGGACGTACCAGGACCAGTGAATTGGGATGCATTATTAACAGATCTAGCACGGGGGCTCAGATTAGAAGAACATCACCTTGCTTTCGACGTTGTCCAATATTACATTCAACGAGCATCTAGACAAGGGTCTGTCAGGGGCGACAGAAGCGAGAGTGGGGGGGGTGTTGGCAGCAGTCAGGGAACCGAAGGAGCCACAAGACAAAGAGGGTCGGAACGAAGAGATAGCACAAGCAGACACAGTAGCCAAAGAAGATCTGGCAAGTAGGCCATCTAAATTTTTCAGACATCAAGGAGTGGAGCACACAAGACGAAAGAGCAAGTAGGGAGCTCAAAGATGTGTTTGACAAACCAACAGAGAAAATCCCTACACAAATAGTGATTTTAATCACTAAAAACCATTGTAAATACCATTTCGTATTTTTGTAGCTCCATTTTGTGCAAGCCAAGGAGTCCTTGAGCTTGAGGAGCCTTAGAAGTACCTACATATCAATTTTTGTATTTTTTAGACTCCGTTTAAGCCCTCAAATTGGCCTTGGAACCTAATTTTTAACTAGGCCGGACACTAGGTCTGGACAGGGCCAAAACCTAGTCAAAAACTATAAATAGAGCTACAGAGCTCATTTTTGAGGTTAGATTGTAATTGAAATGAACTTGTAAGAGCTTTTTGGAAGTAATCTAAGAACTCCATTGCTTCTCACTCTTTGTCTTGCCGTGTGTGCGCGTGTGTGTGTATGTGTGTGCATGTTTGTGTGCTTGTCACTCACGCACTTGTGCCTCCACTTGCTCGAGGTCTTCATACCATCCTCACGTCTTCCCGGATTGACATTAAAGGAGGTGCTACTCATCATTGAGCTACAGTTGGTTAGAAGGTTAGTGACTCTCCTAGATGCGTACTTTGGGATGTGCACTGGACTTAGAATGCATCTATTACAGAGTGGATTGATTTACAATATTGATTCAGGGGTTTTGATACGGGGTTTAAGTCTACAAATGTTGATCATGGGATCGTAGCTTTTAGTGGTGATGACATGTAAAGGTTTGTGGACTGGATCATGTCAGATTTGGGACTCTTTGGGTACCCATTTCCCTACATTCCTAGGTGTGATCATAGATGTAATGGTGTGGAGTGTAGATGTTTGCCTTGGAATTTGTGCCGAAAGTGATTGTGAGTGTTGATTCAATCTTGTGAGTGGAGGTGAAGCTATTTGACCTTGTAAGCAGGTCTTGGGCACCCATATTTGTTTAGCATTTGGGATAGCCTTCATTGACTACTTTGGGACCCAAATAGAAATGGTCTGTCTAGAATGATGCCTAGGATACTCCTTCATTGTAATCCTCGGTTGGTGTAGCTCAGTGATGAGTAGCACCTCCTTTAATGTCAATCCAGGAAGACATGAGGATGGTATGAAGACCTCGAGCAAATGAACGCACAAATGTGTGAGTGAGAAGCACACAAACATGCACACACATACACACACACACATGGCAAGAACAAAGAGAGTAAGACAATGGAATCACTTCTATTACAACCAAGTTCTCATACAAGTTCAAAACTAGCTCTATTTATAGTTTTTGACTAGCTTTGGCCTTGTCCAGACCTAGTGTCCGGCCTAGTTAAAAATTAGGTTCCAGGGCTTATTTGAGGGCTCAAACGAGGTCTAAAAAATATGAAAATTGGTAGGCACTTACTTCTAAGGCTCCTCAAGCTCGAGGCCTCCTCGGCTTGCACAAAATGAAGCTACAAAAAGGTGAAATGGTATTTACAATGGTTTTTAGTGATGAGAATCACTTTTAAAATGATGTAGGGACTGGAAAAATTTTAATGGGTTGCCTCAATGCTAGATCTGCATGTATGCCCGTACCTGCTTCTTCTCGTATGATGCCAACACTCTCCCCCCCCTAGCATCTATCGTCTCTGACATACCTTTGCTCGGCAGTTTGATCAATGTAGTGCTGTAGTATGTCGGTTGCCAGCTCTTGTTCTCTGATCTGTAGTCCCTTGACCATGTCTCTTTGCAAGGCATCCCAATTAACTATGCCAGGCATGTCAGGTTGTGGCGTGGTGTAGATCTCTGAATGCATTGTTTGTTCGCACACGAATAATTGTAGCAGATGAGTTGGGCGTGGCGTGAACACTTCTGAGTGTGATTCCCAAAACCCCGTGGTGAACATGTCATCAAAGGTTTGCTTGTAGCAGGCAGGGAGATATCTGATCCTTGCATGCCATGCATAAGCAACTCGAATACTCGGGGTCGTGCTCATATCATAAAGTAAGTCATAATTACCATTTATGAAGCCCAGAATTGGCGGCTGGATGTGACGTACATTGCGAAAAGTCTTTAACACTACTTGCATCATGTCCAGTAACTTGAGCATCATCTGCACAGTGACGTCAGGCATGGGGTGGAGGCGTGGCATCCAATGTCTGATGGTAGCCATCATGTAGGCTACAGTAGGTGTGCCGGTTGGGGGTGCAATGGCGGGGTAATTGAGCCATTCTTTACAATTGGCATTGTTCTTAACTTTTATGGCAAATGCCTTCCATGATCTTCTGCGTTGCACTGGCCCGAAGCAATTGTTATACTTCAAGTGCATGGGCACGTGATCCCATGTTTTAGCATCTCTGGATAGGTCTCCAGTAACTTTTGCCTCCAGGTGGCTTGGTATATGTTCCCTTTGTGGGCGTCCTCTGGAATGTCCTCGGGTTCAAATCGGGTAGCGAAAGTAGGGTACTTGTTGGTTTTGCGTTTGATTGCAGCGTTGTAGTCTGCCAACAATACAAAGTATGGCTTATACTGTAACTCTGAACTGGTTATCAATCGCCTAGGAGCCAAGTGCTTGAAATATTCTGATTGAAGTATGGTCTCCTCGATAGTTTTCATGGCCACCATCTGAGTTGAGGTACACTCCTCGTGAGTCACCCCCATCTCTTCTACCTGTTTCATCCATGCCGGAGGGGGTTCCTCGTATGTGTCTTGTCCCTCGTCAGTGGTTGTGCCTCCTGGAAAAGGTTGAGGCTCATAAGTGTCTTCAAATGTTTCCTACACTGGAATGGTGATGGCCTCCTCTTCAATTGGTTGATCGGGTGGAGAGGGGGGTCGTTCATATTGTAACAACTTAATCTTTAATTCTGCAACTTGTTGGCATAGCTCAAGTACCTAGTTGGCCGTCGAAGATTCAGGCTCTGGTGAAGTAGCAGCATTGACCATCTCTTTAAGTTCTACCATATGTGGGGCGGGCATCGGTTGCCTCTGTAGCTCCTTCACTTGTTCGGCCAACTGATCATGTGCTTCTAAGAGATTTTCATAGTTTTCCAATGTTTGTTGGATGCTTTCCGAGGGGATAGCTAGAAATTTGGCAGGATCGATAGGTGCCCCTGGGGTGTTCTCAATGGCTGCTTCTAAATTCTCTTGATTCTGTTGTTGTAATCTTCTGTTCTCTTCTTGAGTAGCTGCTAAGTGGCGGCGAAGTAAGGCCATGTTTCTTTGTAGTATAGCACTGCGGGCCAGCTGATCTTTGAGTTGTTCTTCAGTCGCCTTTCCCTTGTCTGTATATTTAGTTTCGAGCTCCACGTGAGCTTGTTGGAGAGCAGTAACCTCATGTTGCAATGCAGTGTTACTCAACTCCAAGGCATTGACACGTGCCTGAAGGTGAGCAGACAAATTGCAAAGCTCATTGTTATTCTCTTCCAATAATCTATACTCCTGCTTAAGTTGTGTGGCAGCTTCGAACATGTATCTAGTGCATGACTAAATCAGGTGGATGCAGGGGTAGAGGTGGAAGATGCAAGGGTTCGGGAAATGGGGAAGGGAAAAGTGGATGTTGTGCCTACAGTTATTGGAAATGGTGACGTGAGTGAAGTGAAATGTGATGATGTTGGAACAAACGTGGGGGTGGGTGGTCTTGTGGATGGTGAAATGTCCATGGGATCGGACGTGATTGTGTGTGAAGTGTGAATCGTGAATACGGGAATGGTGGGTGGTGTGTTAGTGGTGGGTGTGAATGTGGGTGAGGTGTGATGGGAAAGGGGATTTCTATTATAATCATCAAGTTGTTGCATCATATTTACAAGGTTTGCCAAAAATGGAGGTAGGGTGGCTTGAGTTGGTTCTGAGGAGGTTAAGAGGGGTTCAATGGTTTGGGGTTGGGAAAGAGGAAATGTAGTGGTGAAGGGAAATGGGTGCGTTAATGTTTGGGTAGGGAGATGTGGCTATCCAAGAGCTGGTTGATAAGATGGGTGACCTAATATGGTTTGATGGGTGGCGGGATGACCCATATGAGGTTCGGAAAATGGGCAAGCAATGATAGAGGTAGGGATAGGTGAGGAGGGCAAAATGGTGGTGTGCGGCATAGGTTCCGTAAGGATGGCTGTGGGTTGTTCCGTGATGCTAGAGGTGAGGGTTTCGGTGGGTGGAGTGGGCGGTGATGGTGGAGAGGGTATCTGTGTGCTATCCTCATGTGCATCAGTGTCAATGGGGCTGGTCATGTGCACATCTTCCTGAGTGGTAGTAGGGAGTTAGGTAGAGACTTCCATCTGAATCATTTTTCCCCTCCGTGGTCGCGTATCCAGCCTTCATTGATCGTATTGAGGAGGGTTGCGATGTAACATGATCCGCATAACTTCTATAATCCCATATGTCTAAGCTAAAAGGTTCAATGATTCAGCAAAGTGGGGGTCCGCGTTCTCTGCTTGAAGCATTTGATTCACCATCGCTCTATTTGCCTCTTCTGATAGCTTATGCCTCTTTTGTACCTGCTTGATTGTTTTGTAGAGCCATTTGAGTTGTGCAGTGTAAGCCGGGGCTTCCTCCTCACTCTCCTCTGCTTCATTTCCCTGTGCTTCTTCTTGATCCTTTGTGCCTTCAGAATGAGTATGTTGTGTCTCATCTTCCCAATGTACTCTTCGTGCCTCCCCATGTGGTCGTCCTCTCTGGGATGATGATCAAGGACCGTCGGTGTCTGAGAAGAGCTCACTCTCAGATAACTGTGCTGTTTGCAAAAATCTCCCAAAGTCGAAGGATGTATCCTCTCCCAATGCAGCCATGGATGCAAGCTCAACATCCGAGGGTAGTGGAGGGGTGGATGGAGTGGGTTGTACCACGCCCTCTGATTGTGTACGTTGGAGATGGATCATGAATGGGGCTACTTGTTCTTCTTCTCTGAGGGAAGCTTCTGTGGTTGCCTCACGAGGAATTAGAACCTGTGAAAGGGATCCACGCATTCTTTTCGCGGGTTGAACCCCTGATTTTTGCCCCTAGAAGAATTCCAACTGTGAGTACTTAAAACGTGTTGTGTGAGTGTGTACGTTGTTGAGAGATAAGTCCTGCTTCGTTCTGTTCTGTTCTGTACTCCGGCTGGTCGGTCTTGTGCCGGAAATGCAAAATGTTGAAGACACATTCGCAATGGTATAGAAATGTTCGGGGGTGAGGGCACACATTTCTTTCAACTTCTTGAGTTTATTGTTCTTCATAGACTCCGATATCAAAGGATCTCGATCAAATGGTACATGGGTGCCATACATATGAAGGGCCTCCCTGATTAAAGTGATGTTCAACTCAAACTTTTTCATTTCCTCCTGGTTTGATAGAGAGGGCACCAGGAATGTGCCTGAATGATCTTTATCTCCTGTCGCCTTCAGAGTTGCAATCAAGTAATAGCACCTAAGGAAATCAGGTTTAGGCAGAGATGCACTAAAATAATCTTGCAATCCTGCTTCTGCCAAATATCTTGAAGAGGAGCTACATTTTGCAATGCTTCAAATTCTCGTGAGAAGAACTGAAAGGTCCACCAAACTCCTCCAAATTCCAACTTGGATTCCCAAATATGATCAACATCTCCCAAATCTCCTGGCATCTCATTGAACCAATGGGAATGTCCTTTCACTCTTTCTGTTAGGCCACTCGGTGGATCCGAGATGGGAATTCTTTGCACATTCAGGAACTCTCTAGGCCTCACTGTCAGTGGAGCCTCCACAGGCATGGTATCCCAATTGCTTTGAGTACTAGTGCCCGCCTGGGAGCTTGTCCCTGCTGCTGCTTCCATGAGACTTCTGATGCTTATCTGCTAGAAGAAGAAAGGCACATTAGTGTTGCATAGGAAACAGGATGTAATGGTGTTCCTCCACAATACTAACATGACAATCCAGATGGTTAGTGGTTAGAGGTGAAGTGTTTGTGATAGATGTGAGTGGTGGTTAGTGGTTAGTGTCATCCTAGATGCATGCTTTGGATATGCAATGTACTCAGAATGCACCTACATCAGAGTGGATGGATTTACAAAATTGGGTTAGGGGGTTTGATACACGGTTTATGTCTCCAAACTTTGATAGAGGATTTGTAGCTCTTAGAGCTAATGACAAGTAAAGATTTATGAACTAGATTGTGCTGGATTTGGGACCTTTTGGGCACCCATTTCCAGACATGTCTAGGTTCGACTGAAGGTGTAGCAGTGAGAGGTGTTGGTATCTTCCTTGAGTTATTTTCCAAGGGTACTTGTGAGTGTTGATTTACGCTAGTGATTGGAGGTGAAGTTATTTGGGCTTGTAAGCAGGCCTTGGGCACCCATATCCGTCTAGCATTAGGGATAGCCTTCATTGACCGCTTAGGGATCCAAATAGAAATGGTATAGCTAGGGTGTTGCCTAGGGAACTCCTTCATTCTGGTCCTTGATGGTGTGGCTCGCTTGATGCCTTTTTGAGAACCTGTCTCTAGAGCCGTGGTTTTTTCCCCCTTGCGTATTCAGATCTGCTTCATGCCACGAGGTACTTCATAATGCCTCGGTCGGTGCTCATGCTTCTTGATCATCGGTCTCCTCAGTGTCATGTGTTGTTGAGCCTTCCCCTTTAGAATCTTCTTTGGAGCGAACGGAAATTCCTCATTGACTTTTGTACCTTCGGCGAGAGTGACAATCCTCTGCACCATAGAACTCTTGACAAGAACAGCATTGTTATCTTCATGTGGATTCCTGGAGGGACCAAGAGTTGGTGCCTTTCCTAATGGTTTGAGTGCTTGATTTTCTAATTCAACCGTAAGACCGCTTTGGCCAGCCCAAGCCTGAAGAAGTCCACTTCTTAGGTTAAGATTGACTGCGTGATCATAGATCCAATCTTGGCCCAAGACTAGAGGTTCGGTAAGATCCTTGCCTTCACATACTAACACTTTTGCTGAGATTAGGACCTCTTGAATGTAGAGGGGAAGCTCCACCTCTCCCATGCAAGGGGTTTCAACACCTCCTAATCCTATTAGATATGCTTCTAGGGGTTTTACCTCCAATTGCAATTTTTGGCAGTACGAGAGCTGAACTGCACTAGTGGCTGCTCCTGAATCAATTAAAGCTCTCACGGTCCTTACACTCTCTCCTTGTCCTACTTCTAGGGTCACAAAAGGTCGTCGATCAACTATCTTATAAGACCGTTCACCTGAAGCTTCGCACATGGCTATGTGATAACCTAGAGCTTCAGGAGCGTTAGTCATGGGTTGATCTCTACCTTGCCTTCTCAATTTCATTCGTCGAATGCGTTCTAAAGCTTCGGCCTGTGCTTCTTCTCGAATTCGCTTTTCCTCTTCCTTACGTTTCTTTGCAGTATTAAGTCGATTGAGCATTTCTTCAGTTAGGGGTTCTTGATATAGCTTGACTCTACATCCGCTTATGTAACTTGGTAGTACGTCACCTTCTAGAGTGGCTAGTTGTACTGCTCCACTTGTGGAGATCCTACTGATAATCATTGGTCCATAGCCTCTTTTCTCTAACTTTCGTGCATGTTGCTTCAATGTGTAGACTAGGACTAGGTCTCCTGCTTTCAAGCATTTATCCTTCACATGTGTATCAAAATACGCCTTTTGCCTCTTCTTGGCTGCATAGATTCCTACTGCAGCTCTCAATCGTGTCTCACCTAAACGTTCAAGATCAAAGATTCTAGAGGAGAGTTCATGGCCTGTCCAGTCATGCTCTTGTGCTACTTTTAATGTAGGTATCAAAAAGTCCAATGGTAGCACCGGATTCTGGCCAAACACCATATGAAAGGGTGTGGCTTGGAGTACCGTTTTATAGGCAACTCGGTATGCCCAAACAGGGTGGTGTAGCTGTTTGTGCCAATCAAAGCGTTTGTTATTCACCAATTTAGTCAACACATTGCATAGAATCTTATTTGTGCTCTCAACCTGGCCAATAGCTTGAGGATGATAGGGGGCAGACTTTTTATGTACCACCAAGAATTCTTGTAGAAGGTTTTCTATGACTTCATTCAAGAAGTGTATGCCTCTATCACTCATTAATTATATTGGCAATCCCTATCTAGTGAACACATTCAAGAAGGTTTTGTATAAATTATCACCAATGATTGCGTAATCTAAGGCTTCTTGTTCCAAACTCCTTTGTCTAGTCAAAGTCATATCTTGAGGGAATGTTTTCGTCCTCAGAAAGGCTACTAATGGTCCACTCCAATCTGGTACTAAAGGTATTCGATAAAGAGTAGCATGTTCCACTGGTGGTTTAGTGCGACAGATTGGGCATTCTTTGCACATTCTATGGACATCAACTTCCTTTTGAGTGGTGTTGCTCTAATGCACCTACATGTGCTAATTGCAACCATTTAGCGTACTCGTCCTCTTCCACACAACAGGCTAATACTCCTTGATCGGTATGCTTGTACATACTTCCTGCCAAGATATGATACTTTTGAGCTTTTACTATCTCTCTATCTTATGTGTGTATTACCGGGTGATTAGGGCCGTATGTCAATACTGGCACTAATGGCTTAGCCCACTGAGGTACAACTTCCAAATTAAACAAGTAAGCATCAGGTAAGTCATCTGACACTCCTTGTGGGGCCTCTCCTGATGTGAGCCTTTAGAGATGATCTGCTCTCAGGTGGGTCTTGCCTTTCCTCACCACAACCTCAAAGTCGTATTCCATTAGTAAAAGGAACCATCTTACCAATCTACCTGTATTGCATGGCTTTTTTACCAAGTACAACAGAGCTTGATGATCAGTAAAAAATTTAAACTTATTTGCAAGCAAATAGTGTCTAAACTTTTTAACTGCATATGCCATGCCTAACCCTTCTCGTTCAGTGGTGGTATAATTCTGTTCAGCCGCATTCAACTGTCTATTGGCATAGGCAATTGGAAGATCCATATTACCTTTGCCTGTAGGTTGTGCTAGCACGCATCCAATTGCATAATTGGATGCATCTACATGAACATGGAATGGCTTATTCCAATCTGGTGTGGTCAAGATTGGTGCTGAACACAATCTCCGTTTGAGCTCCTTGAAAGAGTTCTCACATTCATCAGCCCACTCAAAGTTAGTGAGAAGGGCATACAAAGGCTTTGCAATGACGGCATACATATGAATGAACCGGCGGTAGTAACCACAATGCCCCATGAAGGCTTGTACTTCCTTGACATTCCTTGGCCTAGGTAGTTCTGCAATGGCTCTCACTTTCTCCTCATCCATGGATATGCCATTTTTGGACACTGTGTCCTAGAATTTTGCCTTGCCTAACCATGAAAACACACTTTTCTGGGTTTAGGCAGACTTGATATTCTCTACATTTGTCAAAGATTTATCTGAGTTCAGGTATATGGGTCTATTAATGTTGGAATGAGCGCAAAGATCATCAACATAGACTTCCAAATTTTTCCTCAAGAATTCTTTGAATACATGGCACATCAGTCTTTAGAAGGTAGCGGGTGCATTGGTAAGGCCAAATGGCATTACCCGAAAAGCAAATATGCCCCACTCCATGGCAAAAGCCGTCTTATGCTGATCTTCTGGTGCAATGGCTACCTGATTGTAGCCAGAGAACCCATTGAGGAAGCTGTACACTTCCTTGCCTGCTACCCTTTCTAATAGATGCTCAATGATAGGAAGCGGATAGCTATCTCTGATAGTGGCTGCGTTAACCTTCTTCAAGTTAATGCATACACGTAATTTGCCATTCTTTTTGGGCACCACTACAATGGGGGATACCCATTCAGTGTGCTCAATTTCATAGATAAATCCAGCTTCAACCAAGCGATCTATCTCTTCTTTAATCTTGGCAGCATAGTTATCATTGTATGTGTATGGTTTTTGTTTAGAGGGCCTGGCCTCTGAGGTCATGGGGATCGTGTGTGAGCATATGTCAGGGTCTACTCCTTTCAGGTCCTTGTAGCTCCAAGCGAATACATCTCTGTACTCTCTTAGCAAAGCTATCAACTCTTGCTCTTCTTCTTCCGTCAGGTCATGCCCTATGTAAGTGCATCTTTCTTCTCCCTCTTCTATGGCTACAACTATTTTCTTGGTAGTTTCCTTGCTATCATAGGCCTCTCCTGCTTGGGCTTCGCGTTTAGGCATTCTTATCATGACTCTCCTATCATCTATCTCATATTTTTTAAAGTTTTCAGGGACCTCAAACAAGGATTCTTCTTCCTCCGGAGTGACTTCCTTCTTCTTTCTTTTCTTTCGTTCACTCTTAGTGGTCACTTGTGCGACTAATCTCATATCATTAATGATCTCTTTATGTCTTTGAGGGTGAACTTTTACCTCATAGAAGTATTCTTCATCTGATGCAAAAGGTGGGTCCATAATGATTGACTCTAGATCGGAGTCACTTACATCCTCAAATGCATCAGGGCTAGGTTCGCATTCTTCTAAAATTGAGTCCCCCATGATTGGTTCTATTGAAAAGACTAAAATGTCATAGCCATCCTCATCACAGTGGGGTGTCCATTGTTCTTCATTGATGGCTACATCCATTGTTGCTAGAATTTCTGCCCAGTCGTGAGGTTTAAGTTCTTCGTCAGGAAATACTACAGGTGCATAGGCTGGGTCTTGAGTTGATCTATGAGTATCCTTCACACCTAATTCTCTTGCTTTTTCTCTCTTCTCTTCTTCTACTGCCACCTTGCACATCCATAGGTGTGTGTCTTCATGCATCCATGAGGATCCTGATCCTATGGACTGCACTGACTCCGTGTCATCCTTGGCTCTATGGATGGGATTCCATTGAATAGGCGGTACATCTCTATGCGAGTAATCCTTGAGATTGACTTTGGTTGTAACACCTAGATGTTGCAAATACAAGGAATTGGTTCCCCAATCCTGTACCACTTGCAATTGCTGCATAAATGGCCTTCCCAAAATCATCTCGTAGGCTTGGTTTTTGCTAAAGTCGCATATAGAAAAAGTGTGCTCGAACTCAACACCACATGTAGTGAGAGTTATTCCTTCTAGCAATCCTAAGGGCCTCTCAATATGACCATCTGCCATCTGCAATTTCATTCTCGTCGGCCTGAGTGCTGGCTTGCCCCAACGCTTCCATAAGGAAGTGGTAGCAATTGCAACTCCTTCACCTGAGTCCAAAATTGCTTTGGTTGTGTATTCCTGATGGGTAACTAGGAGATAGGTATTTCCTTCTTCTCCTTCACTCATATCTCCTATCTTATCCAATGGTATTTCTGGCACTGTTCTATGTGATCCTACCTGGGAACACGATTTCATTATGTCTGGCACTTGTTTGGATACGTGTTTCCACACTTCTGGTTTAACTTTGAGTAGCTCTTCTAAAGTGAGATTGCACTGCACTTTAGTGTTCTTTACTACCTCCGTATTCCTAGGTATGACCGAATCTTTGTTTCTTATCATGACTGTGGGTGCTCTCATGCAAGTTGACTTGGTTTCCCATGGGCCTGTGAAATGGGGTAGTTCCTGTAAAGAATTAGACTCGAAGTCTAATCTCTCTTGAGATTGGGCGCTCTCATGCTCTTCATAAATAGAAGGGATTTCCTGTGGGAATTGATCATGTGCGTCATCCACAAGTTCAACGGGAGGAGGGGCTTCACTTTCCCTTGCCCACTTCTCTTCCTGAATCTCTCTCAAGAACTCTGGTGAATACCTATTCATAGAAGAAGAGGTATCTGGTTCGGTGGAATTAGGCACATACACTTCCTGGGGAGGAAGGCTTATTCTATCTCTTGCCCTCTCCTTAGCATGGGAGGTGGCTTCTCTTCCAGACTTTGTAAGTAACCTCTCCAACCTATCCAATAGACCATCAAAATGCAACGGTGTTCTGGTGGAGCTAGGGCTATTGAACAAGCGACTTGCTTCGAACATGGCTTGCGCCAATTCGACCATCTTAGCACAAAGTTTTGTTCTCTCTACCTCTAGATCGGCCCTAGGGTAACTGTTGGAAGCAGCCAGAGGCACAGACGACACGGAAGCACGTAACGACAAAGCAGGGAGCCAGTCGAATCGTTTTTCAAAGAATTATGTTTTCAAATACTTTCCAAAAACCTCCAATAGTGATTTTTATCACTATTGTAACATATGTAACATAGAAAACCCCATTTTGTAATCCATAGCTCCGTTTTGTGCAAGCCGAGGAGTCCTCGAGCTTGAGGAGCTTAGGTAGAACAAGTGTATCAATTTTCGTTATTTTTAGACATCGTTTACCCTTCCAAATAGCATCTAGGACCTAATTTTTAACTATGCCGGTCACTAGATGTGAAACCGGTCAAAACTAGTCTAGAAACTATAAAAAGAGCTAGAGAGCTCATTTTTGAGGGTGGTTAGTGTGAGCTTGTTGGAGTTTAGAGTTCTTTTGAGCTTGTAATAGTGTTCTTGAGTAATAGAGCTAATTTCCCACCTTCCATTGTGTCTCGCTTGTCTCTTCGTAGTGTGTGTGTATGTGTGTGTGCATTTCTATGCTTCTCACCTTCACTCTCACTTCATCTTACATTCACGATCTTCATATCACTCCTATCTCTCCCGCGGATTGACAATTAAGGAGGTGAAGCTTCTTAACGTGGTTCTCACCATTGTGCTAGAGCAACACCAAATTTGGCGCCGTTGCCGGGGATCGAGTCTAGGACGAATGTGTGATGGTAAGAGTATAGCAAGAAGTGGCGTTGGAAGGTAAAAATTTCAGTTTTTGTTGTTGTTTTTACTTAGTTTTTAGTGTTTTTCACCTCCCCCACACTCCATCTTCATCACCGCATCATCATCTTCATCTCCAAAAAAAAAAAATCAGAAAATTCACCATATCCACCCATTCTCCTCATTTCCCCTCATTTGTGCATGCGAGAGAGTGAGAGAGAGCTTTTGTGCTTGTGTGTACTTTTGTTTTCTTGAGCTTTCTTGCAGGTACAGAGCTCCAGTGCATCAGGAAGGCTGCAAAAAGGTAAAAACTTCAGTTTCTGTCAGAAATTTCCATCTGTGTCAGACCATCGCGATGGTCTGCAAAGTTCGGAATTTGGAGAAGGCGACCACACCAGCGTGAAGAGCACACCTGCGCCTACTGGAATCCATAGCTGCATTCACAAAATTTGCATTTTGGTGGACCATCGCGACGGTCTCTGACCATCGCGATTGTGTCACACCATCGCGATTGGCTCACGCCATCGCGACGGCTTGGCCGGACCATCGCGACGGTCTCTGACCATCGCGATTGTGTCACGCCATCGCGCCGACGGTGCCACGTGGCAATCTAGACCATCGCGACGGTGCATTTCAGACCATCGCGACGACACCCTTACACCATCGCGACACTTCAAAAATCCAGACCATCGCGATTGGCTCACGCCATCGCGCCCAAACCATCGCGATTGGCTCAAGCCATCGCATCTGTGACCATCGCGACGGTTCACTTTGGACCATCGCGATTGTCCACGTTGACCGTTGACTGACGCCATCGCGATTGTGCACATTCACGCCATCGCGACGGTGCAATTTCAGACCATCGCGATTGTGCAATTTCACGCCATCGCGATTGTGCAATTTCACGCCATCGCGATAGTGCAATTTCACGCCATCGCGACGGTCCCAGACCATCGCGATTGTCTCAGACCATCGTGATTGTGCACCCCCATCGCAAATTTTAGGGTTTCATTTTTTGGCCAATTTTGGGGCTATTTTTGGGAAATTTTTGGGTGATTAGACTCATAGAAGACCCCTTAGCTCATATTTGGAGAAAAACCTGTTTGTCAGTTTTTACCCCCCAGGGCCTGAACGGTCATAACTTTTTCATCCGAAGTCCGTTTTTTGAGCTTAATAGCTCATTAGAAAGCTCTTGACGAGTACTACATGACCTCAACTGTTTTTTTCTTAAAGGATATGTCTATTTTTAGACAAGCTATTTTGAGGTTGACCTAGTTTGGGACTAGAAAGCTAGGGGGCAAACATTGAAAAGTTGGGCAAAAGGGAAGGGACTTAAAAGGTGTATATACTCAAGTGCTTGATCATCCAACTGTGAATTGGTCTAATATTGGAATTTTCCAGGTCTAGCAAGGGCAATCGAAGACAACCAAGGCAAGGCAGTGAAGGGCATAAAGCTTGGGAAGCGCGGCTTCTTGGGCATCAGAGCAACCAGAAAAGCTGACTCGAGGTTGGAAGATTACTCAACCCCCTCAGTCAATTCTTAGCTTAGGATAAACATTAGCATTGTGGATTAAGACGATAGGAACGCCTCAAGTTCAAGATATTTAATTCTTTCAAGTCTAAGACTACAAGTAAAGGTGTGTGACGAAAACCTAAAGGAAAGAGCCTAAGTCTGACGGAATGAGAACTCAAAATTATAACGGAAAGTCGAATTCCTGACGCATACATTAAGACAAGAATCTAAAGAAATCTAAAAAGAATCAAGACAGTAATAACAAAGAATCATTGGCGATCTGAGCGAGTACCGAGTGTGCAAGGAAGAAAATTAATGAACCTTAGATCGGGCAAACATATAGGTAAGTCAGATCGACGAAGCCTTAGATCATCAGAGGCAAGTGTAAGAACTACTGCACGATCGTGGGCTCAACAATTGAACACTAGTTATCCCTACGAGAGCTCAGATACTAGCGAATCAGAAATGGCATTTAGCATAGACAGACCAGAAGGAGGGTCGAATGTAGCCTACTTAGAAAAACCAGAAGGACCCTATAGAACGCAACTAGAGTTTCTCCGAACCAACTGATTAGGTGCTCGCATCTATGAGGATGGTTTGCGAAGGCAAGTGGTGCAAATGCACAACCCCGATCAACCCATTGGATTGGAACATCCAGTGGTGAAATTCGAGAGAGACGCGTACATAGACAAGGAAGGAACGATGTACATCTTAAGTACGCAGCCAAACAATACCAACGAGTTTGGCGTGATTCAACCAGAGACGGAAGCAAAATTTCAAGGAAAAGAACCATTAGAAGAGCCTAGAACGCCTAGAGGGAAATCTGTACTGACACGAGTACTAATCCCAGACTGGATCCCTCAGGACAACAGAAGCATAGAGTTGTTTGTAAATAAAGAAACTGATGAAGCCTTTTGGAGATACAAGACCAAACTACTTAGTGAGGTAGGTATCATCACGATATACGATTTCAAGGACCCGGATATACCTGGAAAGGTTGTATACCTGGATGAGACTTCAGAAAGAGTCTTTGTGGTGCCTGACCGCGCTAAAAACACATACACATGGAGAGGTGAATTGGTATTCCCTCCATCTAGAACGAACATGAATACAAGTCAACAAGGGGCAGGAACATCCTCAGCCCATGGAAATCAAAGAGAGGGAAATAAAGAGAGACCGGAAGTAAGCTTCACTCATCCCATAGGGAGAGATAGAACAACCACGAACACTAATAGAGCGGATAGACAAAGAGATCATGGAGTACTAGGTGGTAGAGATGATTTTCCTCTACCTAGACCACGCGAAAACGCAAGAACATTGAGACCCACACAGTTAGTAAAATCCATGAAAAATTACTTTGATGGGACGGGAGATCCCTATGACCACGTCGCAGAATTCAAGCAAGTACTAAGAGCCGAACAAGTTGAAGACATGTTCACGCAATATAATGCATTTGGACTAACGTTAAAGAATACAGCTTTAACTTGGTTCTAACCTCTGCAACAAAGGCAATTTAGAGACATCCATCACTTTTTAGAGTCATTCATCACGGAATTCTCTAAAAGTGGGATTAGACATGACACGTCTTCGTTGATTCATAGCTTTAAACAGACCCCTCAAGAAACAGTAAGACTGGCTGGACGTAGGTTTAGACAATATGTTGAACGATGTCCAATGCAAGAGCTACCCTCACAAGCCAAGCAAGTGTCATTGTTTTTAGATGGCTTGTTGAGCTCTAAACTACGCTCCTACGTGTACCTAAAAGAACCCAGAACGCTAGAGCAATGTGTAAGAATTTGTATAGACATTGAGGACAACTTAGGAGACGAGTTGGAACTCTCAAAAGTCTATAAGGACTCAGACTATTCATCTCTAGCATCCACAAAATTGTCTAGCTCAATAGAAGACCTAGCAGAAAAAGTGGCCCAGAAACTAGGAGTTTCTAGTAAACCTAGGGTGCTAACAAACAAGCGTTGTTACACCTGTGGTGGTGACCATATGGCAAATGCGTGTCCCAATGCACCACAACCACGCCAACCCTAGTGGCCAATACTGTACAATTGAAAGAAGATACACGAATCATACGGCTCAGGACTGCCCATACAACAAACAAACCGTGAGACAGAACTACCTGCAAGCATACGCACAGCCAAGTAGGTATCAAGGCCAATACAATGCTCAGCCTTATTACTATAGGCCTCCTGAGAATTACCCATACCAGGCTCAACAGAGACCTCAACCTGTCTTAGCTCAGCAGCCACCCCCACCAGCGAATGTCATCTCAGTCAAATACGCTGCTGCAGAAGAGAACCTAAGTAGGGCCTTAGTGCCTTCTTCACCTTTGATCACAGAGAGTGACCCACACTCAAATAGTTTTGACTCTACACATGTAGATAGTCCACTCGCTTATTACACAGAGTCACCAGAACACGTAGAGACATATCATTACGATAGTCCACCAGTGGAACCTAGTTGGGAGCCCGACTATGCTAATGTGATGTACACAAACCCAAATCCACGGCCGCAATTGAGACAACAAAGACCACAGGGCCCTAGAGGACCATGCTTTAGGTGCCAAGGAGACCATTTCATAAAGGATTGTCCACATCCCCCGATAGCAGGACAATCACAGTACTATAATATCCAAGGCTTTTGTGCTGATTGTGGCAAAGAGCACATAATCAAAGATTGTCCTAAAAATCCAGTTAACGCTTCAAATGTGACACCGATCAACGTG
The DNA here is from genome assembly GCA_020310875.1 of Ceratopteris richardii. Classification (NCBI taxonomy): domain Eukaryota; kingdom Viridiplantae; phylum Streptophyta; class Polypodiopsida; order Polypodiales; family Pteridaceae; genus Ceratopteris; species Ceratopteris richardii. The sequence continues at coordinate 29,376,747 of CM035409.1, read as the reverse complement.
ATAGGTATTATAAGTAACACAGATGGATCCAACCCTACATACGTGCCTATCCAAGCTATCACAAGAGCCCAGGCGCTCTTATAGAACCAACAGCTTAATCAGGAAAAAGTAGCCGGAACCAGTGAAGTTGCAGAATCTAGCAGTAAAAAGACAAAATCTTGGAAAGATTCTAGAGAAAGAATTAAGAGAAAATGGAGTAAAAAGATAAGTGAGTTGGAAGGAAGTTTGAAGGAATCTAGAGCCAAAATCCAAGAATTGAGTTCACAGGAATTGAATCAAGAGAATCCAGCTCAGAAATCAGGATCAGTTTTAGCGGAACCCATACCAGAAAATCTAGACATGATGTTTCGTGCATATCAGGCTAGATTAAAAGAGGGACCTCAGGTAGCTGAAATGAGCAAAAACTACTCTCGAGCTGATCTAGAAATTGAGAGAACTAAACTGTGCATGAAGATGGTAGAACTAGCACAAGCTTTGTTCGAAGCCTCTAGATATGTTAATTGGAATAACATGGCAAAACCGGAATTACATTTTCAAGGACTAATGGAGAGGCTAGAATATTTGATTGAACGCAAAGAGAAAAAGGATCAGCATAGGAACCCTATTGTCCCAGAGACACAAGAAAGGAATGCACCATCCCTGTCTCAAGTACCCAACTCAGAAAGTCAAGACAATTTGTCTTCCATACATAAATATTCACATGAATTTTTGAGAGAAATCCAAGAAGAGAAATGGAGAAAGGAACAAGAAACCCATCCTCCTATTCAAGAAATAGATGACTTGCAGGAACAATTTCCCCAAGACATTCCCTCTATTTACGATGATGTAGAGGAAGAACAACTGAGTGAACACACAAGATTTGAATCTAATTCTTTACGAGAATTACCTCAGTTCACAGGACCTTGGGAAGCAAAGTCTATTAGTATGAGAGCACCCACGATAATAGTGAGGAATGAAGAATCAGTAATCCCTAGAAACACGGAAGTGATCAAGAATACCAAAGTACAATGTAATCTCACTCTAGAGGAGTTGTTAAAGGTAAAACCAGAATTGTGGAAACATGTAGCAAATCAATTCCCCGAGCTTGCTACTACTCCCTCACAAATAGAATCACAAAATAAGGTACCAGAGATACCCGTAGAAAAGATCGGAGATGTAAGCGAAGGAGAGGAAGGTAACACGTATCTTCCGATAACCCATCAGGGCTACACCACGAAAGCCATCTTAGATTCAGGAGCCGGAGTAGCCATAGCTACCACCGCTTTATGGAAACGTTGGGGTAAGCCAGCACTCAGACCTACCAGGATGAAGCTACAAATGGCTGATGGACACATAGAAAAACCATTAGGCTTACTAGAAGGCATATCTCTCACCACTTGTGGTGTAGAATTTGAGCATACCTTTGCCATTTGTGACTTTGCAAAAAACCACGCTTATGAGATGATATTGGGACGACCATTCATGCGTCAGTTGCAAATTGTACAAGATTGGGGAACTAATTCTTTGTACTTGCAACATTTAGGAGTGACTACCAAAGTCAATCTTAAAGACTATTCTCATAGAGATGTACCCCCAATACAATGGAATACCATCCATAAGACACCAGTAGAGACGGAATCCGTGCACTCATTAGAATCAGATCCTTCTTGGTTGCATGAGGATACTCATTTATGGATGTGTAAAGTAGCAAAACAAGAGGAAGAAAGGTTAGAAGCCAGGACCTTAGGTGCAGAACAACATCCACGAACCCTTCAGGATCCAGCCTACGCTCCTGTAGTATTCCCTGACGAAGAGTTTGAACCCCATGGTTGGGCAGAAATCCTAGCAACCATGGATGTAGCCATCAATGAAGAACAATGGACACCCCATTGTGACGAGGATGGCTATGATATCTCAGTTTTCACGATAGAGCCAATCATGTGCGATGCAATTTTAGAAGAGTGTGAACCTAGCACTGATGCATTTGAGGATGCAAGCGATTTTGATTTAGAATCAATTATCATGGACCCACCCTTTGCATCAGAGGAAGAATATTTCTACGAAGTAGAGACTCACACTCAGAGACACGAGGAAATTACGAATGAGGTGAGGTTAGCCACGGAAGTGACTAACAAGAGTGAAGGCAAGAAAAGAAAGAAGAAAGCAACCATGTCAGAAAAAGAAGAATCTTTATTTGAAGTACCCGAGAACTTCAAGAAATATGAAATCGAAGATAGAAGAATCATGGTACGAATGCCCAATAGAAAGGCGAATGACGGACAAGTATATGATAACCGAGAGAAAACCAAGAAAATAATAGTTGCCATAGAAGGAGAAGAAGAAAAATGTACATACATAGGGCATGATTTGACAACTAAAGAAGAAGAAGAGCTAGTTGCCCTATTGCGCGAATATAGAGATGTTTTTGCGTGGAGTTACAAAGATTTGAAAGGAGTAGATCCAGATATATGTTCTCATAGAATCCCTATGACTCCAGATGCAAAACCTACGAAACAGAAACCGTACACGTACAATGATAACTACGCTACGAAGATTAAAGAGGAGATAGATCGCTTGATAGAAGCAGGATTCATTTACGAAATTGAGCATACCGAATGGGTATCCCCCATTGTGGTAGTACCCAAGAAGAATGGAAAACTGCGTGTGTGTATTAACCTTAAAAAAGTTAATGCCGCCACAATTAGAGACAGTTATCCTCTTCCTATCACGGAACATCTATTGGAAAGAGTTGCGGGCAAGGAAGTTTACAGCTTTCTTGATGGATTTTCAGGCTATAATCAAGTAGCCATTGCTCCAGAAGATCAACACAAGACGGCATTTGCCACTGAATGGGGCAAATTTGCATTTCGTGTGATGCCATTTGGCTTAACAAATGCACCCGCCACTTTCCAGCGACTCATGTGTCATGTTTTTAAGGAATTCCTACGCAAGAGTTTGGAAGTTTATGTCGATGATATATGTGCTCATTCAAATGTAAGACAGACGCATATCCCAGAGTTAAGACAAATATTTGACAAATGTCGAGAATATCAGGTTTGTTTGAACCCAGAAAAATGCGTTTTCATGGTCAGACAAGGTAAAATTCTAGGACACATTGTGTCAAAAAATGGAATCTCTACGGATGAAGAAAAGGTGAAAGTAATTGCAGATTTACCTAGACCAACTAATGTGAAAGAGGTACAAGCATTTATGGGCCATTGCGGTTATTATAGGAGATTCATACACATGTATGCAATCATAGCCAAGCCTTTGTACTCTCTTTTAACCAATTTTGAATGGACAGATGAATGTGAAAATTCATTCAATGAACTTAAACGACGTTTGTGCTCAGCACCTATATTGACTACCCCAGATTGGAGTAAGCCATTCCATGTACATGTGGATGCATCCAATTACGCCATAGGATGCGTGTTAGCACAACCCACGAATGAAGGTAACATAGATCTCCCCATAGCTTACGCGAGCAGACAATTGAACGCAGCAGAAAGAAATTACACCACGACGGAACGAGAAGGATTAGGGATGATCTACGCAGTAAAGAAGTTTAGGCACTATTTGTTGGCCAACAAATTCAAGTTCTTTACAGATCATCAAGCCCTATTGTATTTAGTCAACAAACCATGTAACACAGGACGATTGATACGTTGGTTTCTATTACTCATGGAGTATGATTTTGAAGTCGTAGTCAGGAAAGGAAAGACACATCTTAGAGCTGACCACCTTTCAAGATTAACCTCAGGAGAAGCTCCTCAAGGAGTAGCGGATGATCTACCAGATGCATACTTATTTAATCTTGAGATAGCACCAGAATGGGCTAAGCCTATAGTCCCTATTCTCACATATGGACCCAAGAATCCTAGGATAAAGATCAAAGAAGGAGAGATTACCAAGTCTCAGAGATACCAAATAATGGCAAGAAGCATATATAAACAGGATAATCAAAAGATTCTTGCTTGTTGTGTAGATGAATCAGAACATGCAGATTGGTTGCAATTAGCACACATAGGTGCATTAAAGCAACATCATTCAAAACATCGAACATTACAGACTCTGCATAGATTAGGAGTATATTGGCCTACGATGGAAGCAGATGTCTACAAGTTGTGTAAAGAATGCCATGATTGTTGTGAAAGACCACCAGTAGAGCATGCTACATTTATATCACGTGTCTCTCACACCAGACTGGAGTGAACAGTTAGTGACATACTTGAGGACGAAGACATTCCCTCAAGGAATGACCTTAGCTCGACAACGCAGTCTAGAGCAGGAAGCTCACGACTATTCACTTACTGGCGATAATCTATACAAAAGAGGACGAGATGGATATCTAAGACAATGTGTTCATGAGAGCGATTATCTGAGCATACTAGAGACTGCACACCAAGGTGTTGCAGGAGGTCATTTTGGACCCGATAGGATAATCAAAGCCATCCTCTTTGCAGGATTATGGTGGCCCACTCTTCACATGGATGCTCATACCTATGTAAGAGATGTGATGTGTGCCAAAGAACTCAGTTTCCTACTCGCAGAGATGAAATGCCATTGAAACCCATGATGGGCGGACGTGCATTTTCAAAGTGGGGTATAGACTTTGTAGGACCCATTAACCCCCCTGCAAAAGGTACACATGCAGAATACATTATTGTTGCCACGGATTATCTAACCAAATGGGTAGAGGCAAAAACCACGAAAAAGAATGATGCACACACAACTGCAAAATTCTTATTTGAGAATGTCTTTACAAGATATGGATTGCCTATAGAGTTAGTGAGCGATCGAGGCACTCACTTTCTAAACCAAGTCATTGAATATTTGTTACAGGATTTTATGGTGATTCACAAGAAATCCGCACCATATCATCCTCAGGCCAATGGTCAGGCTGAAAGCACTAATAAGATCCTTTGTAACGTACTGACGAAACTTGTGAACAACAAACGTTCAGATTGGGACAAACAGTTACACCACGCTGTTTGGGCATATCGAGTGGCCTACAAGACCGTACTCAATGCAACTCCCTTTCAGATGGTTTTTGGTCAGAATGCTGTGCTTCCTTTGGACTTCTTGATACCGACCCTTAAGGTTGCACAAGAACATCAGTGGACCGGCCATGAATTATCAGCTAGAATAATGGACTTGGAACGATTAGGAGAAACCAGGCTAAAGGCAGCAGCAGGAATATATGCAGCGAAGAAGCGACAGAAAGCGTATTTTGATGCACATGTGAAAGATAAAGGATTAAAAGAAGGAGATTTAGTTCTAGTATATACGCTAAAGCAACATGCACGTAAGTTAGAAAAGCGAGGTTATGGGCCTATGATCATTAACAGACTTTCAACAAGTGGAGCAGTACAGTTAGCCACCTTAGAAGGAGATATAATGCCTAAGTACATTAGTGGCTGTAGAGTCAAGCTATATCAAGAACCTCTTACTGAGGATATGCTTAGACGACTCACGTTGGCAAAGAAGCGTAAGGAGGAAGAAAATAGAATACGAGCGGAAGCTCAGGCAGAAGCAATAGAACGCATTAAACGCATGAAGTTAAGGAGACAAGGACTAGGGAGAGAGCAGTATAATCATTTGGAAACTACACCTAGATATCCCATGGCCATGTGCCAAGTAAAGTCAACCACTCATCCTAGTATAGTGGACAGGAGACCATTCATTACAGTCAGGCTAGAGCACGACAACCCTTGCCACGAGCTCAGGGCTTTAATTGACTCAGGTGCTGCGACTAGTGCTATTAGATGGTCCCACTATAAGGATTCAGGAATAGAAATGCGGCCAATTGAGGCATACCTCATAGGCCTAGGGGCATGGACCATGACAGCGAAGCTACTAGTGTGCCATGATGACGACCTGATAGAACCCCTAATCCTTGGCCAAGATTGGCTATACGATCACTCAGTGGACCTAAATCTTAGACAAGGCTCCTTACAGATTGGAACCTTAGAACAGAAGCGAGTGATACTGCTTGACTTCCCTAACGGCATTCCGATTGAGGTTTGTAACCCTAGACCCTATGAAACGCATGCGACGGAAGACCGGAAGATCTTTGGTCAGACCAGTCACGTTATGTCTACACCAACCCACTCGGGCTTGGCTAGGGACAATTATCAATCAGAAGGACGACAGGAGATCTTCCCTGGGGCTTCCTGCAAACTAGAAGGGGCAGCTACCCAACCGCTAGGGCAGATGAACACAATCAGCGGTCATGTGGGTTGCATCAGCGGCCAAATGAGCACAACACTCTGCGGTGCTCATCCTTCCAAACTTGCTACGGACTGGCCTAGATTAAAGATAAATAACGAATCACTTCCTAATGGGCAGGTCACGCAAGTGTTGGATCTCCCTTCTTTTCCAAAGCAGAGCGTCCAATGGACCTCTCAAACCCAACCACGAAGGAGTCAACCACAACAGAGGAACCCAGACCGACGACAACACTAGACAAGGCAAGGAAAATAGCAGTATCAACATCACAAAACAAGTGGCACAAAACAAATATGGGTGCCAAAAGGACAGCAACCACAGGCTATTGGCAACACTACAGACGAGAACATGACAAAGTTTCAACAAAAGCAGAGTCAGCATCCAAAGTCCCCTCGATCTTCTTCTACAAGTACAAATACTCGACAAATTTGGATCGCCAAGAAATACCTTATCCATAGACCCACACCCATGCAGATTTGGGTACCCAAACAATGTATTATAGCCCAACCCTCAAGCCATGTAACGTCTACCCCTCAGAAATCTGTCCATCCCTCAATACCACCAAACCCGATACCACTTTTTGTCCCTCAGGAGAAACACACCACCCACTCAAAGACTCTTAGGAAATGGATACCGAAACGTATCCAGATGTCTTCTTGTACCATCGTATCTAACAATTCTCCCACCCCGTTTAAACTCCACCCCTGTAATAATTCACCCTCAACCAAACCTTGTATAAATTCACACACCATAACCCCACATCATGCATAATAAAAGCTCATCAAGAATTGTAGGCATAATCTGAACCATGTAGGTGTCTAGAGACCTGCATTAGCTCTGCAAAAAGATCATTGCATCAATCACTTCACGACACTTGGCTACACGGGTTACACATCGGTTATGGAAAGGGATTGCAGTCTCACCTTTAATGGGATCATAATTAATTTCCATACTAATGTGTTAATCTTTTGTAGCAGATCTTTTCCATTAGCTCATCAGTCATCATGCAAACCGAAGCAGGACCATCAGAAGCTGGCCCCAGTGCACCGATGGCAACTATTGGAGAATTACTAGCAGAATCTTATCCTACGGTGCAACCACCAGAGTTTCAAGGTTTTCCAGGACCCATGCCAATCGATGATCCTCCTAGAGGATACACCGAGAAGATTCATTGTAACTTGCAAGAGAACAAGGATTACGACCACCACATACTAGAGAGATGACTCTCCTCCCAACCAATGCCTCTATATATAGCTCTCTCCAGGGGACTGCCTTCTTGGGCAGGTGGATACTAACCATCCAAGTGTCAGCCATGTAACTACATGTGCGCCAAGTGTCCCAGTTAACTCGAGTTAACTCAAGTGGATGCTTCTAGAAGGCTCTAGAGCTCTTTGGGCAAAACACTCTCCCCATGTACCCCATGGGGGTTGAACCCAAGACCTCCTCCTTCACATCCTTGAGACTTAACCACTAAGCTAAGTGGATCACTTGTTCACAAGAGCACAAGACCTCTTAGTAAGTCTAAAACTCGAGATCTTTGGTCATACACACGGATGACCAAACGGTGTCCGATTTCAGATCTGTCTGAACCGGCCAGACCCTTGGATCATAGACTTACTTTATTACATTCTTCCTCCCTTGGAAAATATTTTTGTCCTCGAAAATAGAGCTATATACATATTGTAGGCAACCCCCGAGCCTCATGTTCTAAAACTGGAAGAACATGGTCATGTTCTAAAACTGGAAGAACATGTCTCATCTCTATGGTGGCATCCTTGCCCAAATGATTCAAAACACTATCTGGTTTTGTACTTTGATGAACGGGACAAAGTACAAACTAGTGAAGAATAATGAGGGTGGATCTAATGACATCCCTGGCTAATTCACAGTTTCTGGATGTGCGATCTAGGCACAAACATGTGAACTAGGTGGATTCAAATTACTAGTCCATTTCTAGGCATAACTGGTGCATGGGCTTAGTAATGAAGGTGGGATTCTTATCCCTCCCAAGACTTTGAGAATTCTTGATTCACTTGAATTTGTTTTGGGGAACTTGAAGTTTTGGTTGTCTCAAACATCTAACTTGGATGTTTATACAATGGTTTACTTTGATCCAACAGATACTTGATTTTTTCACCCGACTAGAGGACTACTTTGTCCCAATGAGTTGAAAAAATCCTATGTAAACTGTAAGAGAAAGTTTACCATTGGTGGGACCAACCATTACTAACTTCACCAATTCAAATTCAAAATGAAAATTGTCCAACTTAGGACACTTTTCTCAAAGACTTTTAACTGAAAGTTCTTGGGAATTGTCAATCTGATGAGCAATTCCTAACTTCCCTATTCTAGAGTATACTGGACTCTAGAAAGTCATTTATGCTATAACTTGAAGCAAACTCAAATGAATAAGTCCACTTAGACTTATCATCTTTTGAAGATTGAAAAGGTTCTTGTACATAACATCTATCTAGGATGTTCAAGTTAGTTATTTTATTCTAACCGGCTAACCCTGGTCTTTTGCAAAAGGAATCAGATACCATATCTGAGTCAATTTCAAAAGATTTGGAAAGCGGAAAGAAATAACTAAGACTCTGTACAACCAATTCAAACTTTGAATATACATAAACTTGCTATGAGTCAAAGACTAGATGACTCAGGACTTTTTACTTTTCAAAGATCTATTTCAATAGGGATTTGAAGCATTTACTTTATCTTTAAGAGAAATAAGCTGGATTCTCAAAAAAGATTCAAAGAAAATAAAAAACATCATCCAACCACAAGATACTAGTGTGGTAACCAACATCAGTGTGTCGACCCACTGAGGTTACGCTGATGAGTTTTGTATTCAAATAATGCTTCACTTGAGACTAAGTTTAGATCACATTCAATCTTTTTGACTCCGTGAATGCAATTCTTGTGCATTTCTTTGAGTCTAAAAGAGTGAATTTATCAAGTTACACTAGGAACTTGATACTTGACTTAGTCAATTGAATCTTTAGTTGAAAAGATCAACTCAAAGTAAAAGTCCAACTTCTTTCAGAAAATTTATCAAATATTTCTGATCAATAACACTTAAACTTGAAGTGTTTCATGAAGATCTTGGAAGTTACTTACTTCATATCTTCAGTTTCCTTAATCTTGAAGTTACCTTGAAGTATCGTAAGATACTACTTTCATCCTTTACGAATTAAACTTTTCCTTGAAGTCTTAATTCCCTTGAGGATGAAACCTAACTTCAAAATCCAAACTAGGACTAAAAGATAATCATCATCCCACGGTCCGATGTCCCATTCCATCTTTCCTACATCAATCTGAGTATAAAATCTGGTGTTCCATACCACCCTATTTTATATTCACATTAATGTGTGGGTGATTCTTATCCTAAAGTCTAAACATCTCTTGATAGAGTACCTTATTTCTTCAATTCTTTTACAAGAATTGGAAGTTTCAGGCATTACCTCTAACTAGATTTTCCTAGGTTTTGATTCCTTCGCATGATCACCTCATAATCATGTGCTTTGCCTTTGGAAACTTGAAAACCTTCTTGACAGAATATCAATCAGAATTCCAAGTTCTTGAATTTTCTCGAATTCAAGTTCAATTGGTTTACCCTTGACCAATTTTGTAGCGACAAGAGCTTTTGACTTCTTGTCTTTAGATTCCTTTCTTTACTGTTGCTTTAGGTACCTACCCCGGGGACTTTATTTAGGAATCTCTTTACTGCTTAAGTCTTAAGCATCCGCTCATGCTTTCTGGATTTGTACCAAAATCCCTTTAAGGATAGGTAAACACTTATGTTTTACCTTCCACAGACTTAATTACCATTTTCACGGTTGCAGACTACATTCTTGGAATTCCTTCACTCTGTTCAGACTTAGAACAGCTTACTTTTTTTTTTTTTTTTTTTTTTTCACAATTTTCCATTGGATAAATGGAACTTGAGTGAATAATTCCCAAAAGGAATTTTATTGCCAATACTTGGGCAATCTACAAAGTAGTTCAATCGCACATTACTTGGACAATCATGGCCAAGTTTGATCAAGTCTGGTTGATCTTGCGATAAAAATAAAGACTTATAGTCTTTATCTTTAAGATCTCTTAAACTATCTTTAAGCTTCTTTGCTTACCTGCAGGATTTTTAGAGATCTTTCTCAAGTCCAAGCATACACTTATGCCTCTCAGATTCCAAAGCTAAGAATCTTTGATATACCTTTAGGTTATATCACAAATAGGACTTGAAATACCACTTATAGTGGTTTGGGACTACTAGGGAACTACTTATAGTATGAAGAATTTCATTCTCAAAACTTGAAAGAATGCCATTTCTTCAAAGACTTGAGATTCCTTCTAGGGAATCAAATAACTTGAGCAAATGATTCATCTTGGAATCTTTTGCAAAAAGAACATTTAAAAGAAATTCTTTCAAATGATATCCAAAAATTTACTGATTCAATTGTATTTATTTCCTGAGTATCAAACTAGAGACGAAATATCACATTTGCCAGTATGAAAGTTTAAGTTGAACTTTCATTTATGTGATATCGACTTCTATTCTTGAGTTTGATACAAAACTCATTATTATTGGTCAATCTTCAGATGTTACTAGAGTCCTTTAAACATATTTCACTAATCAAATTTATGTTTTAAAGTCCAAGCATCTATTGATTGATCCAATAGTAATGCAACTATGAACACTTTGAACTTTATAACTTGTTTAGGCGAAGTTCATGGATTGAAAATCCATTTCTAGGAACTTTCTATTCCTAAATGAAAAGTTCACACTTGCTTCAAGTTTTTTAGGAACTTAGATTATTTCCTAAAAATTGCTTAGCTAGTTGCATCATTTACCAGAGATGCAACTATAGAACTTAACATCCTTTTATTGACGTCAAGGATCAATTGATGTTGAGGTTTAACCTTTGATTTCCATCACCCCTTGAGATGAAATCAAATGAAAATTTATAAAAGATTGGTACCTTTATATCTTGGCAAAACATTTAGATCCTAAAGAGGTTTTGCCTTCATCATTCCTTGGACCTATCATATAATATGAATTTATATATATTTTGGGAGGAGTTCATGAATCAATTAAGATCCTCTACTTGGAACATCTTCCTTCCCAAAACTAAATTCATCTTGAACATAGTAGGAGAATGATCTCACATGAAATAGAAGGCTTGACTATTTCGTATCTCTATTCCAAAAAGTCACTTACCGAGGTTTCATCATGAGATATAAATCTTGAAACCACAAGAAACTTCTTTAAAACTTTCGCAATCTTCTCAATAGAAGAGTGCTCATGGAACTTTGGAAATATAGTTGATGTTCTCATCCAATCCTTGGGATGCTTGAGAAGTTACATAAAATATATAACCCCTAATCAACTAAAGCTTTATCCCCATGACTTTCTAAGTACATCCAGGACTTAGAGTCATCATACATCACAAAAGAGTTTGCAAGTAATTAAATTTTCTTGGTCATCAAGGAAATTTATTACTTAACTTTCTCTTAGTGCTTACTCATACCTAGCAAGACATCTAACATACTTAATTCTCATTAAGTATTTATGTTTGATAGTAGAGTATCGACTTGGGAAGAAATTGACTAATTACTTGAGTTGCAAACTAGAACTAGTATGTCTTTGCAACTAACTAGTCCTTGGTCTTCCCTAATGTCAAAATGCGAGCTTTACAAAGTAAGCTAAATACTAAGAGAGTACATTTTCATATCTACTTGCAAACAGCATTCCATTCTTCCATGCAAATGCATGTATCTACATGCAAAAGCATATGTTCACATGCGTATGCATGCATGTTCTTTGCATGCTCAAAAAATAATACAATAATCGTGCATGAACTTGATGCATGATTTTTTCCTTGTACTAAGAATGTATATCATGCAATCCTGATGCATGTATATCCTTTCCTTTGTCCTAATGCACTATGATATAAAAACATACCCTTGAAGTGCAATAGAAATCTTACTCAATGGAAAGGAAATATGTATTTAGACTACCAAAATACATTCTTTGATGCACAAGGATCTTTTTGAAATCAAGTCTTTATCTTTAATGCAAACTAATGCTTGGAATGAAAAATGGATTAATTCATTATTCTAATCTAGACTTAATCAATTGAAATCTTGGCTATTTCAATGTGCATCTATGATTAAGTGTAGAATAATGAAAACAAGATAAATCAAGCATTAAGGCCAAGCAGAAACTGGAAAATACTTAGCTTTGATCAAAGCTTCGTCCATCCCTTGATCCTTTGGAAGAGTGATTCATCCTCTTGATCCTTGCGAGGAGCTATTCACCATTCTTGAAGCTTCCTCATCAAGAAATAATCTTGGATGACTTGGTCCGTCGATATCGACTAACTTAGGCCTCCGGATCTTCACTCCACAACTCCACTTCCATCAAACTCTGCGACAACTGAAGCAGAATACTTCTCGGGTTCGGCAACTGATTTGGCTCCTTCAATGGATGAGAGGATTTGCACTTCAACTCTGCTGACTGGTTTAGGAAACTTTCTTCTGCAATAAAGAACAAGTTAGTCGCCTTGGGCGCGTGGATAGGTTGCCTCCCTCTCAAATCGATGGTGCAGGTTCGAGTCCCGTCGGCAGCAGGCGCTCGCGAATTTTCTGGTATTGCTCTTGATGAAAGCTTTTCGGCGCCAGACTTTAGGGAAAAACCGATTTTTGCAGGCTTCTGAGCGTGATCCGCTCGTGGTCTCGTTGGGTAGACGATGGCGCTCTTGTTGAGGGGGCGAGGGATCGAATCCCCTCATATACCAGAGAATATAAACTTTTGGATGTTCTTGGTTAAAGCCTCCTTTAGCGAAGTAATGATGTGTAGAGATCTTCTGCTTACAGACTATCGCGAACGGCGCTTCTCTCGTGGATAGGGCAGCGCACTCTAAGCTGGGGGAGGGGGGTTCGAATCCCCTCTTCTACATAGTAGAGATGATCGTAGCCTTTTGCTAAGCTTCTCCTAAGCCAAGGCAGCACACGACCAACTCTGCACTCTTCTCAAGGCGGCCGTGAGCAACCTTCTTCGTCGTAGAAGATCTTATGCCCACGCATATAGGCGAGAGCAAATTGATGAGCAAGATGATGAAAGAGAAGAGCTATGGAGAATGGCTCTGATACCAATGCAAGAGAACAAGGATTACGACCACCACATACTAGAGAGATGACTCTCCTCCCAACCAATGCCTCTATATATAGCTCTCTCCAGGGGACTGCCTTCTTGGGCAGGTGGATACTAACCATCCAAGTGTCAGCCATGTAACTACATGTGCGCCAAGTGTCCCAGTTAACTCGAGTTAACTCAAGTGGATGCTTCTGGAAGGCTCTAGAGCTCTTTGGGCAAAACACTCTCCCCATGTACCCCATGGGGGTTGAACCCAAGACCTCCTCCTTCACATCCTTGAGACTTAACCACTAAGCTAAGTGGATCACTTGTTCACAAGAGCACAAGACCTCTTAGTAAGTCTAAAACTCGAGATCTTTGGTCATACACACGGATGACCAAACGGTGTCCGATTTCAGATCTGTCTGAACCGGCCAGACCCTTGGATCATAGACTTACTTTATTACATAACTCTCATTGGTTTCAAGGCCTAGCAAGACCATTAGCAGACGCTGATTTCATATTTGAGGCCAATTTGGCATTTGATCTTCGCACATGGACCAAGTACCAGTTCTTTTCATGAGAATTTGAAGGAATGCAGAATACACAAGATCTAACGCACGTTTGGGCACGAGCGGGATTTACAGAGTATTTTAGCGACCCTCTGCCTAAACCCGATTTTTACAGATGCTTTTACTTGGTAACCACCTTAACGGCTTCAGAGAACAAGGATCTACCCGGCACATTCATGTTACCATCCTTGGTAAATGATCCTCCATTTAGAAGGTTCTATTTGTCTAAAGATTTGATTCGCGCAGCTCTGAAAATACATGGAACACACACTCCAACGGAGAAAGAACGGCTAGTCCCAGAATAGATGAAGCGTGGTGACGTAACTAAGTGGGAGGATATTTCTGCTATAACACCTGAGCTCTCTAAGCCATTACGGATATGCATGCAGCACTTTGCTTTCCCAGCTCAGGATCGTTTTACCATGCCCCACAAGAGAATCTGGTTTGGATTATACTTAGCATGTACTGGACCTCAAACGGTTGATCTAGCCAGCTGGATAATTGATCAGCTCTATTTGGCACAACATAGGTGGGAGCGAAAGAAGGTAATCAATGGGTGCTGCGCCCTCACTAGGATCATATATATGTGCTTGGCATATGATTTACCCATAGAGCGTGCCATGACCAGTGAGGAACTGAAAGCATTCAAAGGGACCACTAGGAAGGCTAGAAAGTCTAGCAAAGGCAGAGCCGAAAAGCGGATGAGAGGTACTATCCCGTGCCTACAAGTCCCAGAATCACCCTCTCGACAACCATCTCCAGCGCAGTCACCAACAGCAGCCACTCCCACAGTACCACCAATTCGTATACGGTTATCAAGACCAGTTACGCCGGAGGGCACCACAAGTACTGTTGCACCCCAAGCAGCCACAACCACAGAACCTATCACCACAGCAGCTGAACTTCCCACCACTATTGGTGCGGAAGCTTTCTCTTTTCCAATACCCCATTTAGAAGCAGGACAAGCAGAGCCACTGGACCAAAATTTTGATTTTGAGATGCCTAATGCATTCTCTAATGAGTTCCAGTTTTCAGAAGGACAATTGTTTTCTCAAGAATTTGAAAGGCCTAGCTACCCTACCACACCTAGGGATCAGCCACAAGGACAGATCGTGTCCAGCTCTGATGATGAAAGAACAGCAACCGATGACAACGAAGGAGACGACGAAGCTAGCCAGGGAACACAGGAATCCCAAGAGCATGAACAGACAGATGGCCAAGGCCAACAAACAGACACACATGGCGATACAAGTACCCATGAAGATGAAACTTACGAGGCAGCAGCTTACAAACTAGCTATCAAGAAGCTGTATAGAACTATGGAAAAAGTTTGGGCACGCAAAAAGCTGACAGAGGAAGAGAGTCAAACAATAATAGAACAAGAACTTGTCACAGGTGGATTCGAAGACGCATACATCAAAGGATTCAAAGAGTTAGTCAAATCAGTAGGCTCCAACGAAGCACTCAGGTACTTGCAAAGAAAGCCACTACCACAGTTTGACCCCCGCAGAGTACGACTACTTTCAAAGCCCGACGAATACATTCGTGTACCAACCGGAGCACAGTCTTCAGAACAAGCCAGGGAGGCACGCCTCGTCCCCGAAAGTTCGTTGGCAGTAGAAACCATCTTTGTCATTTCCCCACCCCGCGCTACAACTGTACATACCTCAGTAGTCACTGAAGTACCGACCACCCCAACCGCTCCTCCATCACCGCCCATCCCTCCAGCCTCCCCTATTCACCCTCCTTCCCCCAGACCAACATCTTCATTCGCTAGTGGTGCGGCAGAAATTGTCTTTACGACCACTAACCCCACAATTCCCGCACCCATTAACCCTAGTCTACCCCCTCCCACACCCACCTTTCTACCCAACCCATTCCTTCCTCAATCTTTTCCATCTTTCCCCACAACTCCAAGACCCCTTTTCCCATTCCCCCCGCCCTTAACCTTCTCCCCCGTCTCACCGCCCCGACCCACTTTAACCCCTCTTTCCCCTTTCCACCAAGCTGCTCCAGCCAGCCCCCCTGTAAATTACCCCTCAACCTTTGTAAATCCCGTATTTACACCAGCACGAGTACCCACGATCACACCCATATTCACGGTCACCGCACTAGATACGTCCATTGACATGGACATCTCACCACCCACAGCACCATCACTCACTTCACTCACGGCACAAACATTTTTAGGCACATCACAATTTTCAACAATCACTACATCATCCACCTTCCCATCCCCATTCCCCATTCCCGTTGCATCTACACCAACTGCATCTTCATTTGGCACCCCATTAATACTCTCACCCACTGTAGATAATGCATTCCGACAGATGTTCATGTGTATGACGCAAGTAAGAGATGAGTTCACATCTCTTGGTGATAATTATCAGCAGCTGCAGAGGACAACCAATGACTTACAGTCGCAGCTTAATTTATTGTCTATTGAGAATGCCTCTCTGAACACCCGATACCAGGAATTACGCGAGGCTTATCACAAATTGGAACTAGAAAGCGAAGAAAAGACCAAGGAAGCAACTGCTGACCTGGATAACTTATTAAGAGCCCAGACAGTCCGCAATGCAACGCTAACACGAAACATGGGCTTACTACGAAGACACCTAGCAGCCGCCAAGGAAGAAAACCAGCGCTTACAGGATCAGAACCGAGAAAACTTAGAAGCAGCGCTCGACCACCCAGACCAACCACTCAGTTCTAGAAGGTTCAAAGCCATTCCCTCAGACTCGATGAGGATGCTGCTAGAAGATCATGTATGATTGCTAGATGAATACGACCACATGAACGAGGAGTTACAGAAACTCAAAGAAGATCACAAATTACTCCAGTTACGAGAACCGGCACACCAAGACATACCAGCACCTGTGGACCCCTCTCCTGACCTCCTAGAGGAACTCAACTCATTACGGGCCCAGGTATCGACCCTTGAATCAAGGATTGCAGTATATGAAGCGCCACCAAGGCCAGATTCCCCACCGGAGCTTCCAGCTGAGGAAGAAACGGTCACCATCCCGGTGGAGGAAACATTTGAAGAAGCGTACGAGCCACAACCCATCCCAGGCGGACGCGTCACGGCCGAAGGTCAGATGACGTACGAACTTCCGACCCCCGCGTGGATGAAAACTATTGAGGAACTTGGAACAACGCACTCAGCTAGAGTAGAGGCACAATTACACGCCATGGTGATGATAGAAGAACGAATATTACAGTCTCCATTCTTTGCTCAGTTGGCCCCGCGACGATACATATCAGGGCATGAGCTACAGTATAAACCGTATTTCATGTTAATGGCCGAATACCAGTTAGCCATTGAGAAAGAGACAGGTAAAAAACCATTGCATGCAACTCAGTTCGAGGCGGCTGATCTACCACCCGATGCACAGAAAGGAAGGATCTATCAACCAGAGTGGCGAAAAAATTTACTACAGTAGTATCCAGAGATGATGAGTACATGGGTAAAGGCACCTTTGCATTTGAAGTACAATCCGTGTTGGGGACCAGTGCCACGACGCCGCTCCTGGACTGCCTTTGCTATTAAGGTACAAAACAATAAGCAGTGCCAAGACTGGTTGAATTACCCCTATTTTAAGGCACCCATTGAGTTACCAACTGTTGGCTACATGATGGCTACAATTCGCCACTGGCTCCCTAGATTAAAGCATATGGACGATATAGCAGCACATATGACTGTCAAAATCTTTGACATGATGCAAATGATTTTTAAAGTCTTCCGACGCGTCAAAGCACCCCATGTCAACACCCCGGGCTTTGAGCATGGCAATTTTGACCTGGTATATGATATGAGTACAACGCCATCGCTACGGGTGTGTTATGCCTGGCACTGCAGAATAAAGTACCTACCGGCGTGCTACAAGCAGACATTCGAAGAGATGTTCACAACCGGCTTCTGGGAATACCATTCAGAGGTATTCATAAGCAGGCCTACACATTTATTACACTTATTTGCCTGTGAACGAATGGTCTATTCCACACATTATCAGCTCCCGCCATTGGAAGAACTGCAACCAATCGACTGGGAGAAACTCGAGGCAGATCTGGCCCGAGGCATTCGTATCTCCGAGCACACCCTCGCTCAAGACCTCCTACATAACTATATCCGGCTGACCTCACAACAAGGTTCTGTCAGGGACGACAGAAGCGAGAGGGAGGGGGGTGTTGGAAGCAGCCAGAGGCACAGACAACACGGAAGCATGTAACGACAAAGCAGGGAGCCAGTCGAATCGTTTTTCAAAGAATTATGTTTTCAAATACTTTCCAAAAACCTCCAACAGTGATTTTTATCACTATTGTAACATATGTAACATAGAAAACCCCATTTTGTAATCCATAGCTCCGTTTTGTGCAAGCCGAGGAGTCCTCGAGCTTGAGGAGCTTAGGTAGAACAAGCGTATCAATTTTCGTTATTTTTAGACATTGTTTACCCTTCCAAATAGCATCTAGGACCTAATTTTTAACTATGCCGGTCACTAGATGTGAAACCGGTCAAAACTAGTCTAGAAACTATAAAAAGAGCTAGAGAGCTCATTTTTGAGGGTGGTTAGTGTGAGCTTGTTGGAGTTTAGAGTTCTTTTGAGCTTGTAATAGTGTTCTTGAGTAATAGAGCTAATTTCCCACCTTCCATTGTGCCTCGCTTGTCTCTTTGTAGTGTGTGTGCATGTGTGTGTGCATTTCTATGCTTCTCACCTTCACTCTCACTTCATCTCACATTCACGATCTTCATATCACTCCTATCTCTCCCGCGGATTGACAATTAAGGAGGTGAAGCTTTTTAACGTGGTTCTCACCATTGTGCTAGAGCAACAGTAACATTTTTCATGATCTGTTACATTTGGCCCTTCTTGGATTCTGGCCTGATATGCTCTAAGCATCATGTCTAGATCCTCAGGAGTGGGATCCGCTAGGACTGATCCTACTCTGGGTGGTGGGTGCGCTACGTGTGGTGGCTTAGAAAGTTGGGGAATGGAAGGTGATGGGTTGGAGGGAAACAGAATGTGTGGTGGTGGGTTAGTGTGAGAGTGGTTTTGAGATGCAAGTTCACTTATCTTTGTTTTGGTTTCTCTCAAGCTTTCTTCAAGTTCGTTCATTTTCTGTGACCATTGCCTTTTCATTCTCTCCCGACTATCTCTCCATGCTCTTGTCCTTTTCTTGGTTATACTCTCTGTCTCCCTAACCTCAGAACTCTTCTCCTGCCCTACTCCTTGAGTTTGCTGCAAGGCTTGAGCTCTAGTGACCACCTGCACTGGGGAAGTGGAAGTTACACTTCCTGTAGAGTCTACTACTAGTCCAATGACGTTGATAGGAGTGATTTTTGGCAGGTTATTGGGATTCTTCGGGCAATCTCGTAAGAGATGCTCCTTTCTGCAATCTTGACAGAAGCCCTGAATTGTCACTGGTTGGGGTTGTGTAGGGGCAGGCAGTGGACAATCACGTATAAGGTGATGTCCCTGGCATCTGAAGCATGGTCCTCTAAGAAATGGGGGTCGCACTCGCCTAGGTTGAGGTCTAGAGTTGGGGTTTGTGTACATGACATTAGCATACTCAGGCTCCCCACTATTTTCACTTGGGGTCCTCATAATAGTATGATTCGTTATGCTCGGGTGACTGCATGTAGTAAGCCTGTGGGCTATGAATATGTGTGGAGTCAAAACTATGGTCACTTGGATCACTGTCTGATAGCAACGGTGTGACTGGGACTATGGCTCTGTTCAGATTCTCTTCTGCAGCTGTGTACTTTACTGGAATCACATTGGTTGGAGCAGGGGGTTGTTGCACTAACACGGGTTGAGGCCTTTGTTGGTTTTGATAGGGTTGTTGTGGTCTACCATATTGTTGAGGTGGGTACTGATTCTGGTATCTACCCTGTTGTGGATATGGTTGAGGGTAATTTGGCCTGACAGTTTGTTTGTTATAAGGGCAGTCTTGTGTGGTGTGGTTGGTCTACCTCCGTTCTATGGTGCAGTATTGGTTACTAGGATTCACTTGGGGTTGGGCCATAATGGGACATACATTTGCCATATGATCACCTCCACAAGTATAGCATCGCTTAACTAGGGCAAATCTTGGAATTTGTTTGCTAGAGACACCTTGCTTTTGAGCTACCTTCTCTGCAAGTTCTTCAATGGATGTGGATTGACCCGACATAAGGCTACTAGAGCTATCCGAATCCTTGTAGATTTTTGATAGCTCCAAATCCTCGCCTAGATTATCCTCAATGTCTATGCACATGCACATGCATTCTTCTATAGTTCTGGGGTCCTTCAAATACACATATGACCTGAGCTTGGTGCTCAACAATCCATCTAAGAACAAAACCACTTGCTTGGCTGGTGTGGGTAACTCAGGCATTGGGCACCTCTCTAGGTATTGCCTAAACCGTCTTCCTGCAAGCCTAACAGTCTCGTGCGGTGTTTGCTTGAAGCTATGAATTAGTGAGGAAGTGTTATGCCTTATGCCACTCTTAGAAAACTCCTTGATGAATGCCTCCAACAGTTGATCTATGCTCCTAAACTGCGTCTCATTTAGGGGTTGAAACCATGTAAGGGTGATGTTCCTAAGGGTTAGACCAAAAGCATTGTATTGCGTGAATAGGTCCTCCACTTGTTCAGCTCTCAATACTTGTCTAAATTCAGCTACATGATCGTATGGGTCTCCTGTGCCATCGAAATAGTTCTTCATGGACTTCACCAACTGGGTTGGCCTCAGGGTCCTAGTGTGTTCTCTCGGCCTTGGCAAAGGGAAATTGTCAGCATTTCTTTGGTTCCTTGGGGCTCTCGGTCTCTCGGTTTCTTCTCTGTCCGTTTCTGTTCTCATCCTTTCTCTTCCCAAGGGGTTGGCAAAGCTTACTTCAGGTCTGTCTCTACTTCTATCTCGTTGAGCTCCATGAGCTTGGGAGGTCCCAGCTCCTTGGTGACTGTAGGACACATTGGACCGAGGTTGGGGAAAAACAAATTCACCCTTCCATGTGTAGGCATGTCTGCCATGCTCAGTAACCACGAAGATCCTCTTTGATGTATTGTCTAGGTAGGTTACTTTGCCTGGGCTATCAAGTCTTTGAACTCATAGATTGTGAGAGCACCTACTTCATGAGGCTGAGCAGGCTTATATCTCCAAAAAGCCTCATCGGTTTCTCGGTTTAAAAGCAAATCTATGCCTTTATTATCCTGGGGAATCCACTTTGGAGTCATGATTCTGGTCAAGACTGATTTACCACGGTGAGTCCTCGGCTCTCTCTCTAAGTTCCCTTGTTCTATATCACCCATGTCGGTCTCTGCGATCACATTACCAAACTCATCTGTTCTATCTAGAAGGGTGGTGACTACATAAATAGTCCCTTCTTTATCTAGGTATGCTCCATTCTCAAACTTGACTACCGGCTGTTCTAGTCCATGGGGTTGATCGGGGTTCTTAATCTGGACCATAGATCTTCTCAAGCCGTCTTCGTAGATGCGAGGACCTAGACGATTAGTCCTGATGTATTCCAATTGAGTCTTGTAAGGTCCTTCTGGCTTTTCTAGGTATGCCACCCCTGAACTACCTACTGGTCTCTCCATGTTATAGGACATCTCAGAATCACTTGTTTCTGATCGGGGAGTGTATGGGTAATCACTTAACTGCTGGGCCCAAGACCTAGCAGTGTGATTGACACTAGCTTCAGAAGATCTGAGGCTTTGTCGGTCTAGGCCTAAGTGTCTGCCTGACCTAAGGTTCATATGCCTAGTTTCTCTACCCCCTTGGTCCCAAGTACACTCTCGTTGCAGGTTAATTTACACCAATCACTTGGTTCTTTTTAGTTGAATATTGTGTTAAGCTCTTGTTGGTAGTTGGGAAAATAAAAAAGGGAATCTTCTTAGAGAGAGAGAGCTCTTGTACGTATCGAAAAGAGAGCTCTTATTTCTAAAATAAGGGAGAAACTCAAAAAGAAGCCTTTTACAAAAAACAAGGGTAAGGTAGAGTTTTTATGGGTTTTCTTACAAAAATAGGTAAGAGGGAGTTTCTATGAAGGAACTTGTACAACAATGAAAAAATTGAGCACTCCATAAGGTCTTCATGCCTTTTGCAATTATGGTTCCGCAACACACTCCACCTCCTAGGCTTTGTCGTCCCTGACAAAGCTAAGATGAGAGGAACATACATAGTTCATTGATCCAAGCTGCATCTTCAACACTTCCAAGTCGCCTTCATTATGTTGTAGAGTCTTTAAAATTGCCAACTGTGTCTTCAAATCTGGATAAATACTTTGGAAGACATTGCTGAACTGGTCCAAGTTTAAGTCTTCAACTCTTCAAATCTACAGTTCTTCAAGTTTTCAGGTCTTCCATGTTGAGCGACACAATCCCCTTGGGGGCAATCAGCCCAACCATGTACACAGCAGCCTCTGTTGCCAAATATGTAGCAATCCCTCTGAGCAAGTCTTTAGTGGATCTGAAAACTGCGAGTCCTAAAACTTCATGTGCATACACCACCATTGCAAACAAGACAGAGCAAGAAAGGGCACATCTTAGGATAGCAGTCCTAACATCAAAGTTGTACCAAGCTTCCCACAGGATGGCTGGGCAAGTGGACAAAATCCCTAAAATAGGGCAATAACACACTGAAGAAGTTCAAGTCCAATATCTAACAATACACCCTGAGTAAAAATTAGATTGATAGGGCACTACCAGCTTCGGCATCCATCAAGCTTCCTTCATCCCCGACCATATGAGCAGATACCATCATAACAAAGTAGAGGACTTATTTCTGAGAATCTGAGAAGCAAGTATCTGAGCAAAGCAACAACATATAATGTAAATCATCTTCTCCAAATGGGGGCAAGGGCAATAGTCACAATTCCTACTTGGGGTAGTCCCAAAAACAATCCAATCCCTTGCGTCAGCCACTAGTAGCTGCTGAACTTCAAACATTAATCAAGGACAAAACGAGCAGTCCATTTGATGCAATGTTACCTCCCTGCTAGAATTCAGCAGATGTGCGACATTGGAAGAGCAACCTGCAACACAGTGATTGTAAGACCAATTAATAGGCTCTGAGGCCCTGGAGCCACCTCATTCCATTCTTTGCACAACAGTAATGGGGTCAACCACATCTCACGGAATGTGACCTTTGTTAGATAGATCAGTTATTATCCTGTAGCAAAAGAGGTTCAAGCACCCAAATTAGTTTTTGATGAAGTTCCAGCTTTGTTGATTGGGGCACTCGCATCATTCATAGCCAGCTTCAAATTGCAGCCTAGTTCTATCCCTGCACTGGAAACATAGCAGCTGCCCACATGGCTTCATCAAACCTAGTTGCTGCAAAATGTGGTGAGAGCCCGTGAGTAAATGTTTGATATATCTGATATGGAGGATGCTACATTTATTCCTTCCAAAACATAATCCAGTGCATCACAGCAAATCCGTCCTTTTCTGAAGCTCCGACCAACCTGACAAGAATCCTCCTAGTTGGACATGTGAGAGTTATGAAAGTTTGTAGGTTGAAGAGATAGTAGGTATAGTGCATTTGAAGTCACCAAACCCCTCAGTCTGAACAGAGTGGTTGGGAGCAACATGGATCCAAATACCCATTCAGGAAGTGCTTGCCAATCTTTTTCATGTTGTAGTCTGCAGGAGGAGAGAGCAGAAAATCTGGCCTGATGTTGGCAAAGAAATGGATGACAACCTAGCTGATGGTTAGAAGTCTTCACACCATGGACATCCACAACAAACTTTTATCTCTTTAGTCAATGTAGCAGCTACAACCTAATGCTTGAAAGACCAATAGTAGGCACTAAAGTCCAAGAGCTACCTTCCTTCATGCATTACCCTGGGAAATCATGCATCCTGCTAAATCCCCACCAGGCACACAATAGAGAGTTGATAACGAGTTCCACCTTTGAAGCCTTGCACCCTTTAATCTTTTGCTTAGATCTGAAGCATGAAGGAATGAGCTGCATGAATATCCCAGTCATCTGTTTTGGTTCAAGACACTACATATTCTGATCATCTCCATGTGCCCACCAAAACTTATCAGATGGTGCCATTACATAGATCTTCCTTTTGCTTGAGCGTCATCTAATTTTACTGTAGAACCTAAGGCTTCTAGCTGCATTTGTCCATCTGTATAAATGGGTTTGATGTACAGGCACCTGCAAGAACTGTAGTTCTTTTGACAACTATCCTCACTTGCTAGCTCAGCACCTCTTGCTTTTGCGATCATTGCTGAGATCCCAACTCCAGTACCAAGTCCAATGATGGGGATGCCAACATCAATCTGTGTCTAGGGCCCAATTAGGATCTGTATCTTCTCAGTCTCCAACGTTCAGAAGTTTCATTGATAGAGCTTTGGAGTCCCTCAGAAGTGCACACCATCCTCGTAGGGTCAGTCACAACACTCCACCCAATCCATTCTCTAAGCACAAATCTGAACAGAGGAACAACTGAAGCCCATATTTATAGAATCATATCACAACACGGGGGGAAGCAGGCCATAGGCATTAATCCCCTTGTCAACTCTTCCATGTCATAGGTTGTTTCTGGTGAAGCTAGTTTTCCTGCTACATTTGTGTATCTTTTCAACTCCAAAAGCACAGCATTTACCTTTCAGCTGCTCATCCAATCCAAACATTTTTAATGTAATCATGTTGTAGGATCTCAGATCCTTTTCTGGATTCATCATGTCCTACACAAGCACCTCCTCTTCCTATGAAGGCTTCTCCAAGGCAGGCAGATGCCACTCTACCTACACATGTTCCATGCTCACACTTTTGGACATGTAGCTGCATCAGCATATATATAATTTCTTGAATGATGTCATCCTTGCCAATAGCTACAATGGATTGGAGGTCAACAACTTTTGTCATTGATGCTGAGTCTCCCAATAATCTGTTGTAAATCCAGATTGCTTCCTCAGTCTAGTCTTCTGTTGACTGTTGTTGTTTCCCGAACCTCTTCATGGATCCGAAACCTCCTCTGGAAAATTCTTCTCTTTGGTGAGTATGTCCTTGGATGCATTCAACAGTTCTTCCACAATTAATTCCTCGAAAACTTCCCAAAAAAGTCAGTTGAGGATCATTTCTATTCTCTTCTACTATCCAATTCTCTGATCTATCTCTGAGTCACTTTTATTTAGCTTTGGAATCAACATTCTTGGAAGCTTAAACAAAGGGTATGATGTAGAGACATTCTTCCATGCCAGAGTCTCTATCTCAATGATATCTCTGCTTTATAACGTGATACCATTGCAACCGTCCTGTCCTGGTTCAATTTCCAAGATGTCTTGCCTACTTACATATTCAGCAGCAAGAATTAGGCTTAACAATAAAATGGTTGAAATTTCCGACTTGTAGAACAATGTCCTCCGCCCCATTAGCAGTAGATAACAGTTGTCAGAGCTTTTGGCTCTTCCTAAAAATTTTATACCTTTGATGGTCTTTCAAATCTGCTTAGCACAGGTGTTTCTGATGTAACCTGGGCAGATGCTGAAGGGACAGCAGGTCTTTGAGTTTCCTTTGTATCATTGGATCTTATACCTGTTGACATGATCCTTTGCTTCAACGAGAAGTCCACATGTGCAGGCTCCCTTATGCTTGTGTAACTAATGCTCAACACCTTGAGACATCAGTCATTATCTCTGTGTGGGAGACATCAAGCTTCCTGGAGTTTGAGCATATGAAGACACTGTATGTGAGAAAGGAACATGATGCCCATATCTCCATCTTGAGAGAAGTGATCGAGTTGGATAAGGTAGTATGAGGCGGCTTGCAAATCTTGTGTATTTGTCAGCCTTCATCAAATATTCTAGTGTATGCCGTCGTGTAGGATGTCCCAGCTGTTGATGTATATGCAGCAAATGAACAGATTTGAGGATCATCCATCTTCGAGAAGCATTCCTTTGCTCTTTGGTGAACTTCCAAAAAAAAAAAAAAGAGGTTGCACGTGGTGGCACAGGCTTCCAGCAACACCTTAGATGCATCTTCATGAGAGTAGCCTATCAGTTGATTTCCATACTGGTTTTGGGAGTAGATACAAAAGATACAAGTCAAAAACATATCTATTTTCTGAATGTATTGGAACATCCTTGAGAAAATTTAAAGGGGGACAGTGAACCATCCAAAACGAGGGAAGAATACTCCAGATAATGCCTCTATTTTTGCGTCATAGCGTGCATGGATGAAGACCATTTTTCTGACATGATTAGCCAACTGAGTGTCTCTCCACAGGTTGAGTGAAGATCCAGAGTCATTACAGTCCATCCTCGAGACAACCCATGCATCAATAACTCAGACTTCTGATTGCTTTTACCCAACTCTGCTGGTGCCATGGCCTACATTGTTCCCGAAGTTTTACTCCGTAGACCTTCCTTGATGAGAGGAGTGACCTGCCTATCCACCGAGCATGCAACAGCCAACGATAACAGAGAAATACATCGAGATATGGTGTTGATGTAGCAAGTGATCCAAGTATGAGAAGGTGTTGGATAAACATCATCTGCCATGGAAAGGATTCCCTTTTTCTATTGCCTATTATGCACAAATTTACCTGGTGAACGTCTGCCATCTTTAGTTGTAGTGATATGGGTGCATGTTGTTGAGTGGATGCGTTCGAGTGCGTGTGAAGCCCAGTAGTTTCTGCCCATGAATTGATATAAGAGAAGTGCGTCTTTTCCTTCCCGAGGTGAAGAGAGATTTCTAAGCCATTGTCCATAGAGCTGTCCCCTCCTAGAGCTTCAGCAAGCAATTTCTTAACACCTCCCCATCATGAATTTATTGTTGCACGCATTCTATGGAAAGAGCACAAGGAAACTAGAATAGCATCAAATTGAAGCAAATTTGCACAATATGTCAGGTGAGCCAGAACTCAGGCCACAACATCACTCATCTTCTAGCAGCCAACTGCATCGAGAAGCCCTACGGATGTCTTCCCCTAATTGTCTAGGCTGAATAGTTCATCTTCTGAAGATATCTTTGAATTATCATGGGCTTTAGTCCTCCTACTGATGCGTGGAAAGGGTACAGGCATGACAAGAAAAATGATGAAGTTGAGCCCTTCTTCCTCAGAGGGAAGAGGGGGAAGCAATATCCCAACCCCAAATGCATAAATGAGGGGTGCAGCGCTCAGGCAACCGGGTATAAAACTCCATCCCCCATTGATCATCTTTAATCTGTGCCCATCCAGAAGGCAGAGCTGGACATTGATAGGAGCAGAGAACCTTATGGGGAGTGAGCTTCAAGGTCACGCCATGGTCAGGAGGGGTTTAAAATGAACCACCTTGCAAGGTACAACAAGCAGTCTTCATAAGGAGGAGACACCAGGTGGCTTGATGCCATAGCCATATCCAAGATGGGGTGAGATCGTTTCCCCCCCTTGGGTGTTTGTTGATTATGCATCCATTTGTAGATTTGATTGCTTCAGACGATATGCATAATATCGAAAAGCTTCAGCAAGGAGAGCTTCAATGCGTGCGTAGAATGGTGAGAGGTTTCTTGCTCCTGCAATGAGAGCAACAAGGGGGCTCCCGCAACCTGGTACGAGATGGGAGGTAACAGCAGAAGAATGCCCAAATCCAAGCATTTCAAAAGATGCCAGCATATCGTGCTTCGTCTGTGATAAAACTTCACCCCCCGTTGAGATTCAGACCGCTTTGTAGGACCCTGACTGGATCGAAAAATGAGGGATTCTCCCAATGATTTGGCACATTTGCCAAACTCCATACATTGCACACCTTGCTTCCTGCAGGAATATTTTATCTTGATAGGTTGGAAATGTATGCGCAAAAGGCACGCTTAGTGCAGGTAATGCCCCATATGGCGAGGACCCAATGCACACTCATCCACCACAGCCAGGCAGATGCAGCAGAGTGTCGTCTTGAGCATGGAATGGAGGGGGAGCTCATACTGAGCTCAACCCGACACAGTAGGATGCACAGAGATTGGCAATGCCACTTTTCTTCTGTAGCACAGAGACGAATAATCACGAGGCCAGGGGAGTGCCATGCTCAACCCTTACAGAGCACCAAGTTCCATGTGGGGGAGTAAAATGCCTTAACCCTGACCAAGAGATTGACCATCATGAGAGAAAGCGTGTCCCCTCATGCCTCGAATGGACCACAACTTTCTCGGAGTTGTAACTGCGCATCCGTCGCTCAAAGTAAATGAGGAGAGAGATTCTGCCAAGTGGAGCCATATCTTTCATTGCACCTCCGGGAATTAGTGCCTCTATTTGCCATACGTCACGACTCACATGTCTGCCTAAAAGGACAAGGGGGACCGCTTTCAAGTTTCAGGTTATAACAAATAAGGGATGGGTAATTGGGTACCCAATGCTTTAACCCAATCTATGACTGAAGCTTAAGCACACGAAATTTTCTTTTTTTATTGTTTGAGAAATGAAGAGAGGGAAGGGAAAATGGAAGTACTACCCAACCCCCTGCTCCAGGCTATCACTGAAAACAAGAAATGGAAGAGGTGGAGAGTGATGCCCTAGTGAATGTGTGGAAATGTGTGTATATGTAAGAGAGTGAGAGAGAAGGGGTTAAGGGGGTGTTTTTGTGCAACGAACAAAAATAAAGAACTAAACTACTCAAAAATTAACAAATGAGAGGTACCCTTGACCAACCGAAGGCCACACGTATTCATCCTCTTCCAAGTGTCAAGGTGCATCTCACGAAATATGGACACGCAAACTTGGAAAAACCAACGACTAAAAGCCGACGTCCCCGGAAACGGTGCCAAATTGTTGAGGAAAGGGGAACAACAGACCCTAACCGCCTCACATGGAAGTGACAATCTTCTCCAAGTGAAGTTGCAAGAAGTGCAAGCAACGCATCCACACCCATGCTCATGAACAATGGCACCAAGGCCAACGTCAAAAAGGAGCAAGGGAGAGCAATCCTCACACACAAGCCAACTCCAAATGCAAGTCCACACACATAGATCATCGCCTTGCCCACAAGGAAGAAAGAGAGTAACAAATGACACCTTCTTCCATTACCAAAATGGAGGCCAAGGCCATGGCCAAGGGACCTCCTTACAAAATGAGCTTCTTCTCCTTATATAAGAGAGTAGAAGGATTCGTTGAGTACAAGTGGCCAAGCTTCATTAACTAGAGACATTCTAAAAAAGGTAGGTAGTTGGGAAAATAAAAAAGGGAATCTTCTTAGAGAGAGAGAGCTCTTGTACGTATCGAAAAGAGAGCTCTTATTTCTAAAATAAGGGAGAAACTCAAATAGAAGCCTTTTACAAAAAAGAAGGGTAAGGTAGAGTTTTTATGGGTTTTCTTACAAAAATAGGTAAGAGGGAGTTTCTATGAAGGAACTTGTACAACAATGAAAAAATTGAGCACTCCATAAGGTCTTCATGCCTTTTGCAATTATGGTTCCGCAACACTTTCGCACTTGATATTTTCTCGATTCAAGTTTACTTTTGTTCCTTAGAATTTTTGCACATAAGCTCTACCTAATGCTTGTACTTAGTTGATTAGTTCTCTTGGACTTGATTCGTGCCTAGCGTTTCTCTAATTAATCACCACACCTAAGTCGTACTAGCCTAAGCTAGGAATTGACAAAGGAGGGTTGAGAGAACTTTCAACCTCAATTCTCTGGTTGTTCAGACTGCTACACTAGCCCAGGAAGCCTTCTCCCAAGCTTGGTACTCACCCTTGCTAGCTTGCCTTGGAATGCCTTGAGTGCACGCAATGTTCCTGCAAAAGTTCACAAGTTAATATAGCTCCTTTACCACAATGGATTGAAAAACACACATCAACAATTATGTTGGAACAAACCAATCACAAATTAGTGATTATAAAGATCTTGAAGAAGACTTATGGTCAGAATGAAGTGAAAGAAGACACTTGAGAAAGTGAAGGAGATTTCAGAATGATAGCTTGTACACATATGTACATATAAGTGGAAATTCTTGTAATTTGAGTAGAGCTAAATCCTTAGGATGATAAGGAGTAATGTCATAGACGTGGAATAAGTCTAAAATCATGTATATATAAGTTAATGATGATAAGAAATGTATGTGAGAATCATTTGTAGATGACAAATGTCTTAGAGATGTGTAGAGAGTTTTTTCCCAGAAAATAGTGACGGGTTTTTCTCTGAGTGCTCTCTGTCTGATCATGTGGATCAAGATTCCTTTTGTACACATCTAATTGAGAAGCTAATGAAGCTATGTTCAGAGTTTCATGATCTAATTCCTCTCCTACTGTGAGAATGATCAATAGGAACATTTGTATGTAGAAGTGAAAACTGAAGTCTGAGAGTAGCGCATTTTTCCGTCTCAGTGTTTTGCTTAGATCTCAGTGTATACTGTAAAGTTTTTGATGAGTGAGCACTTAAAATCTAAGTTAGGAGATAAGGAAGCTATGGCTAGAAGCATTTAGAAAAACGAGACTTGTACTGTGAGAAATCAACTTAAGAAGTTGATCATGTCGAAGGCGCTACCTCTGGAAGACAGTTATGACATATATTTGATCTTAAGGATCAAATTAAACTTTTGATGATTAGTTTTGAGAACTAATGATTGGTATGATTGCGCAAAGGTATTGCGAATACTTGTGCATCATTTACTTGAAGAAATTTGAAGTTATGTGCAGGTAATGAAGTTGATTTCTGAAGCAGACTTTCTAAAGTAAACATTTCTTCACTCAGAGAAGTGTTAATGAAAGTTTTAGTAAAGAAGAACAATATTTGTGTAAAGTTTGGTTTATAACTGACATAGAAGTGTTCTTAAGTTAGTATAGATCAAACCTTTGGAGATTAAGAGGTCTCCAACAGTGGTATCAGAGCTGAAGGTGCAATACAAGAGAAGAAAAGACAATTGAAGTTCTGATTGGTGCAGATATTGGAGTTCTTCCAAATCAAAGGAGGACAAGGACAAATTATTGAAGATAACCTGCAGAAGTTCAAAGCACGAGTTCGAAAAGAATCAAGAAGGACAAAGCTCATATCAAAGGTACACTTTATCCTCATAAACCATAATAATTGCAGATACAGAAGGTCAAGGATGGGAGAAAGCTTGCAGATTGATAAGCTAGACAGGGAGAACTATCCAGCTTGGTCCATGAGGATGGAGGCACACCTCATGAGTAAAGATTTGATGGCATTCATTACAGGAGATGAAGAAAAGCCTGAATTTACAGATCCTAGTATTCCAACTAGGGAAGAGCTTGCAGTTTTGAAGACTTGGATGAGAAAGGATGCTCAAGCAAGGAGTATCATTTACATGGCTGTAAATGATTATCTTCTACCTCACATTAGAGGATTGGAAAGTGCAACAGATGTTTGGAATGCTTTGGAAGAGCATTTCCAAAATACAACCAAGTCAAGGAAGTCCTCACTATGGGCTGAGTTCACAACCTTCAAGAAGAAGAGCTCACAATCAATTTCTGATTATGTGGCAAGGATGAAGGATATTGCAGATAGCTTAGGAGCAGTGGATGAAGACATTGAAGAGGATAAGTTGGTAAGACAAATACTTACAGGTCTGAGAGGAGATGAGAAGTGGAAGCCTTTCATATTGTCCATAGAGTTGTCACTTGATCACTTTACTCCTGATCTTAATCAATTGCTAGGACACATGCTAACTTTTGAGCAGGACATTAAAGGAGACAATGATAGAAGTGCAAGTCAAGCTATGTACTCCAAGGACAAGAAAAAGAATGGCAAGGGAAAGCAATCGACTGATGATGAAGGGACTTCAAGTCAAGCTAACTTCACAAAAGGAAAGATGAATTTCAGAGGTAAAGGAAGAGGAGGTAAGAACAAAGATAATGCTAAAGCTTGTTGGATTTGTGGCAGAACCAATCATTTGGCAAATGATTGTTGGTATAACAATCAAAATGGTGGAAGCAATAATCAGAATTTTAATCAAAGAGGTAGAGGAGGCAGAAACCAAAGAGGCAACTTCAGAGGAAGAGGTGGTAGGACATCATATGCTAGAGGAGGTGGAAGAAACTTTCAATCTCAGTCGTACAACAACAATTATTATAATTATACATCAGATCAGAAGGATGATATGACTCTTATCTTGAATGCAACTCATGAATCAGTGGGAGAAGATCAAAGAGTGTTTTATATTGACTCAGGATGTAGTAACCATCTGAGTGGGAATCTATCCTTGATGACTGATATGGAAGCAAAGGTGAATGGACATACAGTTCAAACATGTGATAATACCAAACATAAAGTGGAGAGCATTGGATCAGTGAAGACAAAGAGTGGAAGTACACTTTTGAGCAAGGTACTTTATTTTCCTACTATTCCTAAAAATTTGATAAGTGTAGGGCAAATTGTGGAGAAAGGATATGAGGTAAGATTCACAAATGATGGTGTTTATGTGCAAGATCCAAATCAGGGATATAGAAACATAATTGCAGGAAAAAAGGAAGGAAGATTGTTCACTCTCAAAGTCCAAGGTAATGTGGGACATGCATTATTTACTTATGGAAGTCAAAAGGTGTCTGAATTAGACCTATGGCATAAAAGGCTAGGTCATTTCAATGAGAGAGCTATAAAGGAAATGTCAAAGAATCAGGTGGTGCTTGGATTGCCAAATGTTGAAGGGCAACATATGGTGTACAAGTGTGAAGCTTGTCAATTAGGTAAAGCACATAAAGGTTCTTACAACAAATCAGGGTACAAGCATTCAAATATGCTTGAATTGGTTCATACAGATGTATGGGGTCCCTCAAGGAACTATAGCATAAATGGATCCAGATATTATGTGTTGTTTGTTGATGATGCAACCAGATGGATTACTTTATATGTAATCAAGGATAAATCAGAAGTTTTCAAGACATTCAAACATTATCATGCCTATGCAGAAAGGATCACAGGGCAAAAGCTTAAGAGGTTAAGGTCAGATGGAGGGGGAGAGTATTTCTCTAAAGAGTTTGATGATTATTTGTGGAATGCAGGTATAAAAAGAGAAGTAACTTGCAGGTACTCTCCTCAACAGAATGGAGTAGCAGAAAGGAGAAATAGGACCCTTGTAGAATTTGCAAGAGCAATGATGAAGGAAAAGAATTGTCCAAATTACTTATGGGCAGAAGCCATTAATACTGCAACATACCTTGTGAATAGGTTACCTTGTAAAGCTTTGGATGGAGGAACCCCTTATGAAGCATGGTGGGGTAAGAAACCTACTCTTGATCATTGTAAAGTATTTGGATGTGTAGCATATGCTTATGTTCCTTCACAATTAAGACATAAGCTAGAACCAAAAGCAGAGAAGTATGTGTTTATTGGATATGATGATAGACAGATGGGTTACAGGTTGTGGAGTCCATCCACAAAGCAATTTCTTGTTACCAAAGATGTGACATTTGATGAGCAAAATACATGGTATACAGGATCAACAAGTGATTATGCAGGTGTTGAAGAGATACAAAGGAAAGGAAAGGCAAAAGTAAAAGTGTATGAAGAAAGTATTGATGATGTTGACTCTAAAAGTAGATTGCAGGATCATGTAGAAGATGGGCCAAGATTTGATCTAGAATCAAATGAGGCTGAAACTTCGAGAAGTGCAGAAATCAGAAGATCTTCAAGGGAAAGGAAAGAACCTATAAGGTATAGTTATGATACATCTTTTCTAACAACAAAAGATTATGCTTATATTGTGAAGACAGAAGAAGATCCAATCACTTATGAAGAAGCCAAAGGTAAACAGAATTGGGAGAAGGCAATGCAGGAAGAGTATGATGCTCTACTTGAAAATGAAACTTGGGAATTAGTACCAAGACCAAAGAATCAGAAAGTCATTGGATGTAAGTGGGTATATAAAACAAAAAGGTTTGCAGATGGTAAGGTGTCTAGATACAAGGCTAGACTTGTGGTCAGGTTATGCCCAAACTTATGGGGTAGATTATGATGAAACCTTTAGTCCTGTTGCTAAGATGTCTACAATTAGAACATTGATTGCTATTGCTACTTGTAAAGGATGGAAGTTGTCACAATTAGATGTGAAAAATGCATTTCTAAATGGATACATTGCAGATGAAGTATACATGGAGCAACCAGAAGGTTTTATGAATTCAATTGGATCAGATTATGTGTGTAAGCTCAAGAGAGCTTTGTATGGGTTGAAGCAGGCCCCAAGAGCTTGGAATTATAGACTTGTCAAGTTCTTGAATGAATGTGGATTTCAAGCATCAAAGGCAGATAGTAGCTTGCTAGTGAAGGCAAGTGAAAATGGATACATTTACATGTGCATTTATGTTGATGATATTATTGTCACAGGAACAGATGCTCAAGGAATCAATGAACTTAAAAGGCAAATAGAGAAGGAGTTTAAGATAAGTGATTTGGGAAACTTATCTTATTTCCTAGGAATGCAGATTGTATATACTCAACATGGAGTATATGTTTCACAAGAGAGGTATTTGAAGAATCTTCTAGTCAAGTTTAATATGGAAGATTGCAAGACTTCAACTACACCATTGGAGGTAAATCATAAATTGAGCAGGTATGGAGGTGAAGAATTCAATGATATGAAGAAATATCAGAGTTTGGTAGGTAGTTTAATCTATGCTACCTTGACAAGGCCAGATTTATCATATGCAGTAGGTGTGTTGTCACAATTTATGCATTGTCCAAAGAAGACTCATTGATTGCAGCTCAAAGGGTACTCAGATATATCAAAGGAACCCTAAGTGAAGGTTTGTACTATGGATTCACTTCTGACACAAGAATCAAAGTGTTTAGTGATGCACATTGGGCAGGTGACTCAGATGATAGAAGATCTACTCATGGGTATCTCTGTTATATTGGAGATAAATTAGTTTCTTGGTGTTCAAAGAAGCAACATACAGTTGCTTTATCATCCACAGAAGCTGAGTATAAAGGAATGGTAGAAGCTGCAAAAGAAGTGATATGGTTGAAGACCTTGATGAAGAGTTTTGAAACTGATCATAG
The DNA here is from genome assembly GCA_020310875.1 of Ceratopteris richardii. Classification (NCBI taxonomy): domain Eukaryota; kingdom Viridiplantae; phylum Streptophyta; class Polypodiopsida; order Polypodiales; family Pteridaceae; genus Ceratopteris; species Ceratopteris richardii. The sequence goes on along the minus strand of CM035409.1, from coordinate 29,341,908 downwards.
TACTCCAATTATTTTTGGAGATAATATGAGTTCTTTGTATTTGGCAGCTAACCCTGTTTTTCATGCCAGGACTAAGCACATAGAGATTCAGTATCATTTCTTGAGGGAAAAGGTACTTGATAAAGAGATTGAAGTGATGTATACTCCAACAAAAGAACAAGTGGCAGATATGATGACAAAAAGCTTGGATGGACCTAAGCTTCAGAGATTCAAAGAGATGGCAGGAGTGAAGAAGAATGGAATAATCACAATTAGTGATTGAGGGGGAGCTGTTGGAACAAACCAATCACAAATTAGTGATTATAAAGATCTTCAAGAAGACTTATGGTCAGAATGAAGTGAAAGAAGACACTTGAGAAAGTGAAGGAGATTTCAGAATGATAGCTTGTACACATATGTACATATAAGTGGAAATTCTTGTAATTTGAGTAGAGCTAAATCCTTAGGATGATAAGGAGTAATGTCATAGACGCGGAATAAGTCTAAAATCATGTATATATAAGTTAATGATGATAAGAAATGTATGTGAGAATCATTTGTAGATGACAAATGTCTTAGAGATGTGTAGAGAGTTTTTTCCCAGAAAATAGCGACGGGTTTTTCTCTGAGTGCTCTCTGTCTGATCATGTGGATCAAGATTCCTTTTGTACACATCTAATTGAGAAGCTAATGAAGCTATGTTCAGAGTTTCATGATCTAATTCCTCTCCTACTGTGAGAATGATCAATAGGAACATTTGTATGTAGAAGTGAAAACTGAAGTCTGAGAGTAGCGCATTTTTCCGTCTCAGTGTTTTGCTTAGATCTCAGTGTATACTGTAAAGTTTTTGATGAGTGAGCACTTAAAATCTAAGTTGAGATAAGGAAGCTATGGCTAGAAGCATTTAGCAAAACGAGACTTGTACTGTGAGAAATCAACTTAAGAAGTTGATCATGTCGAAGGCGCTACCTCTGGAAGACAGTTATGACATATATTTGATCTTAAGGATCAAATTAAACTTTTGATGATTAGTTTTGAGAACTAGTGATTGGTATGATTGCGCAAAGGTATTGCAAATACTTGTGCATCATTTACTTGAAGAAATTTGAAGTTATGTGCAGGTAATGAAGTTGATTTCTGAAGCAGACTTTCTGAAGTAAACATTTCTTCACTCAGAGAAGTGTTAATGAAAGTTTTGGTAAAGAAGATTAATATTTGTGTAAAGTTTGGTTTATAACTGACATAGAAGTGTTCTTAAGTTAGTATAGATCAAACCTTTGGAGATTAAGAGGTCTCCAACAAATTATAGGCCCCCCTTGGAGTAACTCACTGTACCCCCAAAATCTTATGACCACCTAATCCCACCTAAAGGCCAACTTAAAAATACATGTTCTAAAACTCCACGTATGATTCTTACAAAAACCACTCAAGGTGCATGGGAGTTCGTATGGTGAAGTTATGACCATTCAGGCATTTAGGGGTCAAAACAGGCTCTCAGGGTTCAGGAAATTCCTTCCTGGTTTTTAGGTATTTTGCCCACTTCTAAGGCTCTAACATCATCCCAATGTGTCCAAAATTAAGCCCAAAAGTACCTCAATTCAATCAATTAATTCACCCTAAAAATTCATGCGTTAAGCCGGTGTATCGCGATAAGTCGGGTCGGTGTGTCACGGTACTTGGGTGTGTCACGATAGGTGGAAGTGTCGCGATAGGTGGAAGTGTCGCGATAGGTGGAAGTGTCGCGATAGGTGAAAGTGTCGCGATAGGTCGAAGTGTCGCGATACTTGGGAGTGTCGCGATAGGTCGAGTGTCATGATACTTGGGAGTGTCGCGATAGGTTGAAGTGTCGTGATACTTGGGAGTGTCACGATAGGTCGAAGTGTCATGATAGATGAAAGTGTCGTGATAGGTCGAAGTGTCGCGATAGGTCGAAGTGTCACGATAGGTGAAAGTGTCGCGATAGGTCGAAGTGTCGTGATACTTGGGAGTGTCACGATAGGTGGAAGTGTCACGATAGGTCGAAGTGTCGCGATACCTCGGTGTGTCGCAATAGACCGGGATATAGTGAATTTTTCTGATCTGGCTAATGATCCAAGGAGCTCTCAACCTGCGCTGTGTCGTGGTGCACTTAGAATCGTGATTGGGTCAACTTTTCGGTGTGTCGCGATAGCTCGAGCTCAACGCTTCGAGGCTTGCACAGAGAAAATCCGTACCTGCTGAGCTTGTTGGAGATGGTGAGGATGCTGCAACCTGCAAGAATCATGCAAAAACACATAAAAACAAGAACACACACTCGCTCTCTCTCAAACTCGCACAAAGCAAATGAGGTGAATGGAATGAAAGAAGGAATATGAATTGGAGAAGGAGATGAAAGTGGAGAAGAAGATGGAGAAAAACAAGAAATTTACCTATTATTTACCATTCCCACGCGTCCTCTCTACGTCTTACCATCACACGCTCGTCCTCAAAGCTCGAATCCCCGACAACGGTGCCAAAATTTGGTGTAGCTCAGTGATGAGTAGCACCTCCTTTAATACTTTAATGTCAATTCGGGAAGACATGAGGATGGTATGAAGACCTCGAGCAAGTGAAGGCACAAATGTGTGAGTGAGAAGCACACAAACATGCACACACATACACACACACGCACACACGGTAAGAACAAAGAGAGTAAGACAATGGAATCACTTCTATTACAACCAAGTTCTCATACAAGTTCAAAACTACAAGAAGCTAGCTCAAAAATGAGCTCTCTAGCTCTATTTATAGTTTTTGACTAGCTTTGGCCCTATCCAGACCTAATGTCCGGCCTTGTTAAAAATTAGGTTCCAGGGCTTATTTGAGGGCTCAAATGAGGTCTAAAAAATATGAAAATTGGTAGGCACTTACTTCTAAGGCTCCTCAAGCTCGAGGACTCCTCGGCTTGCACAAAATGCAGCTACAAAAAGGTGAAATGGTATTTACAATGGTTTTTAGTGATGAGAATCACTTTTAAAATGATGTAGGGACTGGAAAAATTTTAATGGGTTGCTTCAATGCTAGATCTGCATGTATGCCCGTACCTGCTTCTTCCCGTATGATGCCAATAGTTGTGTAGATTGTTTGGTGCATATTTGGGATCTTGTCTTTAGAGCCGAGGGTTTTTCACCCTTGCATATCTAGATCTGCTTCATGCCAAGAGGTACGTTATATTGCACTAGTCGTTGCTCATGTTTCTTGATCATCGACCTGCTCTGTGTTGTGTGTTGTCCTGCTTGCTTTCCTGGAATCCTCTTTGGAAAAGAAGGGAACTCCTCATTGACTTCTGCACCTTCTTCAAGAGTGACAAACTTCTGCACCATAGAACTTTGGACAAGAATAGCATCATTATCTTCATGTGGGTTCCTGGAGTGACTAGGATTTGGTGCCTTTTCTAGTGGCATGAGTGCTTGATTCTCTAATTCAATTGTGGCGTGATTTTGGCCCATGCAAGCCTGAAGAAGTCCACTTCTTAGGTTTAGGATGACTGCATGATCATAGATCCAGTCTTGGCCCAAGACGAGGGGTTCAGTAAGATCCTCATCTTCACACACTAGCACTTTGATTGACATTAGAACCTCTTGCATGTAGAGGGGAAGTTCCACCTCACCCATGCAAGGGGTTTCCACACCTCCCAATCCTATGAGATATGGCTCGATAGGATTGACCTTCAATTGCAATTCTTGGTAGTAAGAAAGTCAGACTGCACTAGTGGTTGTGTCTGAGTCAATCAAACCCCTTACAGTCCTTGCACTCTCTCTTTGTCCTATCTCTAGGGTCACAAAGGGTCATCGATTAACTATCCTAAGGGAATGTTCGCTTGATGCTTCGCACATGGCCATGTGATAACTTAGAACTTCTTGAATGTCATCCATAGGCTAACCTCTACCTTGTCGGATGCGTTCTAAAGCTTTTGCATGTGCTTCTTCTCGAATTCATTTTTTTTCTTCTTTACGTGTCTTAGCAGTGTTGAGTGGATTTAACATCTCCTCCGTGAGGGGTTCTTGATATAATTTAACTATGCATCCACTGATGTAACTTGGTAGGATGTCACCTTCTAAAGTGGCTAGTTGAACTGCTCCACTTGTTGAGATCCTATTGATAATAATTGGTCCATAGCCTCTCTTCTCTAATTTCTGTGCATGTTGCTTCAAAGTGTAGACTAAGACTAGGTCTCCTGCTTTCAAGCCCTTATCCTTCACATGTGTGTCAAAATATTCCTTTTGTCTTTTCTTAGCGGCATATATTCCTATTGTTGCTCTTAGTCTTGTTTCACCTAGTCGTTCAAGATCGAAGATTCTAGAGGAGAGCTCATGGCCTGTTCAGTCATGCTCTTGTGATACTTTCAATGTAGGTATCAAGAAGTTCAATGGTAGCATAGCATTTTGGCCAAACACCATCTGAAAGGGTGTGGCTTGGAGTATCGTTTTATAGGAAACTATGTATGCCCAAACAACATGGTGTAGTTGTTTGTCCCAATCAGAGTGTTTATTATTAACCAATTTTGTCAACACATTGCATAGAATTTTATTGGTGCTCTCGTTTTTCCTGTTAGCTGGACTCAAGGTGAAATAGTAGAGAGGCTCTGATCTATTGGGTAGAAGGACATTCCAATGATTTCCTCAACCTAGGAAAAGATAGAGGATGATACGGAGCAGACTCCTTATGTATCACCAAGAATTCTTGGAGAAGGTTTTCAATGACCTCATTCAAGAAGGGCATGCCTCTATCACTTACTAGCTCTATTGGTAGCCCATATCTAGTGAACACGTTCTCAAATAAGAACTTAGCAATCGTTTGAGCATCATTCTTTGTTGTAGCTTTTACTTCTACCCATTTGGTTAGATAGCCAGTGGCGACAATGATGTATTCAGCATCCATGTGGAGGGTTGGCCACCAAAGACCTGCGAATAGAATTGCCTTAATCACACGGTCTGTTCCAAAGTGTCCTCCTACTATCCCTTGGTGAGCAGTCTCTAAGATCTTGAGATATTCACTCTTATGGACACATAGTCTTAGGTAGTCATCTTTACCATGCTTGTATAGATTATCTCCAATGAGTGAGTAATCTAATGCCTCTTGTTCTAAGCTCTTTTTTCTAGCCAAAGTCATCTCTTCAGGGAATGTTTTTGTCCTCAAAAAGGCTACTAATGGTCCACTCTAATCTGGTACTAAAGATACTTGATATAGAGTGGCATGTTCCACAGGTGGTTTCGTACTCCAGATTGGGCATTCCTAGCACATCCTATGGACATCTGCTTCCATGGTTAGCCAGTGCACTCCGAGTCTCCTTAGTGTCTGTAATGTTCTTTGCCTCGAGTAGTGTTGCTCTAATGCACCCACATGTGCTAATTGTAACCACTTCGTGTACTCCTCCGCTTCCACACAACAAGCTAATATTCCTTGATTTGTATGCTTGTACATACTCCCTACCATGGTATGGTACCTTTGGGATTTTACTACCTCCTTATCTTGCGTGTTTATTACTAGATGTTTAGACCCGTATGTCAATACTGGCACTAATGTCTTGGCCCATTGTGGTGCCACTTTCAAATTAAACAAGTAAGCATCAAGCAGATCATCTGATACTCCTTGTGGGGCCTCACCGGATGTGAGCCACAAGAGATGATCTGCTCTCAAATGAGACTTGCCTTTCCTCACCACTACCTCAAAGTCATATTCCATGAGTAAGAGGAACCATCTTACTAATCTACCTATATTGCATGGCTTGTTTACCAAGTATAGTAGAGCTTGATGATCAATAAAAAATTTAAACTTATTTGCAAGCAAATAATGTCTAAACTTTTTAACCGCATACAACATACCTAATCCTTCTCGTTCAATAGTGGTATAATTCCTTTTTGCAACATTCAATTGTCTACTGGCATAAGCAATTGGAAGATCCATATTGCCTTCACCAGTAGGCTATGCAAGTACACATCCAATAGCATAGTTGGATGCATCCACATGCACATGGAATGGCTTGTTCCAATCTGGGGTAGTCAAGATTGGTGCCAAACACAATCTTCTCTTGAGCTCGTTAAAGGCGTTTTCGCATTCTTCACTCCACTCAAAGTTAGTCAAAAGGGAGTATAGGGTCTTTGCAATGATCACATACATATGAATGAATCGGCGATAATAGCCACAATGCCCCATGAAAGCCTATACCTCCATGACATTCCTTGGCCTAGGTAGCTCTGCAATAGCTCTCACTTTCTCCTCATCCGTGGATATGCCATTCTCTGACACTATGTGCCCTAGAATCTTGCCTTGCTTGACCACGAAAACACACTTTTTGGGTTCAAGCAGGCTTGATATTCTCTACATTTGTCAAAGATAGCTCTCATCTCAGGGATATGGGTTTGTCTAATGTTGGAATGAGCACAGAGATCATCAACATTGACTTCCAAATTCTTCTGAAAGAATTCTTTAAATACATGACACGTCAACCTATGGAAGGTAGCGAGCACATTGGTGAGACCAAATGGCATTACCCGAAAAGCAAATACTCCCCACTTTGTGGTGAAAGCCGTCTTATGTTGATCTTTTGGAGCAATGGCTACCTGATTGTAGCCAAAAAATCCATCAAGGAAGCTGTACACTTCCTTGCCTACTACTCTTTCTATTAGATGCTCAGTGATCAAAAAAGGATAACTATCTCTGATAGTAGCTACATTAACGTTCTTCAAGTTAATGCATACATGTAGTTTTCCATTCTTTTTGGGTACCACTACAATGGGGGACACCCATTCAGTATGCTCAATTTCATAGATAAATTGAGCTTCAACCAAGCAATCTATCTCCTCTTTGATCTTGGCACTGTAATTATCATTATATGTGTATGGCTTCTGTTTAGAGGGTTTGGCATATGAGGTCATGGGGATAATATGTGAGCATATGTCAGGGTCTACACCTTTCGAGTCCTTATAACTCCATGCAAATACATCTTTGTATTCTCTTAGCAAGGTTATCAAATATTGCTCCTCATCTTCACTTAGGTCATGTCCTACGTAGGTACATCATTCCTCACCTTCTTCTATAGTCACTATGATTTTCTTTGTGGTCTCTTTGTTATCATAGGCCTCTCCAACTTGTGCATCATGTTTAGGCATTCTTATCATGACTCTCCTATCTTCTATCTTGTACTTCTTAAAGTTTTTTGGGACCTCAAACAAGGATTCTTCCTTTTCTGGTGTGGTTTCTCTCTTCTTCCTCTTCTTGCCTTCATTATTAGTGGTTACCTATGTGGTTAATCTCACATCATTTGTAAGTTCTTCATGTCTCTGAGGGTGAGCTTCCACTTCGTAGAAATATTCCTCATCTGATGCAAATGGTGGGTCCATAATGATTGACTCTAGATTGGAGTCACTTGCATCCTCGAAAGTATTAGTGCTAGGTTCACATTGTTCAATAACCGAATCACTCATGATTGGATCTATTGTGAAGATTGAAATGTCATAATCATCCTCGTCACAGTGGGGTGTCCATTGTTCTTCATTGATGGCAACATCCATGGTTGCTAAAATCTCCGCCCAACCATGAGGTTCAAATTCTTCATCAGGAAATACTACAGGTGCATAGGTTGGGTCTTGAATTGATCTATGAGTTTCCTTCGCACCTACCTCTCTTGCTTTTTCTCTATTCTCTTCTTCTACTGCTACTTTGCACATCCATAAGTGGGTGTCCTCATGCATCCATGAGGATCCTGATCCTATGGAATGCACTGATTTTGTATCATCCTTAGCTCTATGGATGGGATTCCATTGAATAGGAGGTACATCTCTATGGGAGTAATCCTTGAGATTGACTTTGGTTGTAACACCTAAGTGTTGCAAATACAAAGAATTGGTTCCCCAATCCTATACCACTTGCAACTGCCTCAAGAAAGGTCTTCCTAGAATCATCTCATAGGCTTGATTTTTGCTAAAGTCACAAATAGCAAAAGTAGGCTCAAACTCTACCCCACAAGTAGTGAGAGTTATCCCTTCTAGTAGTCCTAAGGGTCTTTCTATGTGACCATCAGCCATCTGCAATTTCATTCTCATTGGCCTGAGGGCTGGCTTGCCCCAATGCGTCCATAGGGAAGTGGTAGCAATTGCAACTCCTACACATGAGTCCAAAATTGGCTTGGTTGTGTACCCTTAATAGGTGCTGGGAAGATAGGTGTTTCCTTCTTCTCCTTCGCTCATGTCACATATCTTGTCCAAAGGTGTTTTTGGAACTGTTCTATGAGAACCTACCTCGGAACAAGGTTTTGTTACTTCTGACACTTGATTGGCTACATGTTTCCATAGTTCTGACCTAACCCTGAGTAGCTCTTCTAAAGTGAGATTGCACTGCACTTTAGTGTTCTTTACTACCTCCATATTCCTAGGTATGACTGAGTCTTCATTCCTTGCCATGACTGTGGGTGCTCTCATACAAGTAGTCTTCGCTTCCCATGGGCCTGTGAAATGTGGTAGTTCTTGTAAGGAATTAAACTCAAAGTCTAATCTTTCATGAGATTGGGTATCCTCTTGTTCTTCATAAATGGAAGGGATGTCTTGTGGGAATTGATCATGCAAGTCGTCCACAAGTTCAATGGGGGGAGGGACTTCACTTTCTTTAGCCCACTTCTCTTCCTAGATCTCTCTTAGAAATTCTTGGGAATATCGATTCATAGAACAAGTGGTGTCTAGTTTAGTGAAATTGGGCACATAAGCATCCTTGGGAGGAATGCTCATTCTTTCACTTGCTTTGTCCTTACCCTGGGAGGTGGCATCCTTTCCCGATTTTACGATTAGTCTCTCCAATCTATCTAGCAGTCCATCAAAATGCAATTGAGTCCTAGCTCAATTAGAGCAATTGAAGAGGCGACTGGCTTCAAACATGGTTCGAGCCAATTCTACCATCTTAGCACAAAGCTTGGTTTGCTCAACCTCTAGGTCAGCTCTAGGGTAACACTTTTCATGATCTATTACATTTGGCCCTTCCTAGATTTTGGCCTAATATGCTCTAAGCATCAAGTCTATGTCCTCGGGAGTGGGATCTGTGAAGATTGATCCTACTCGGGGTGGAGGGTGGGTTAGGTGTGGTGGATTAGATGGTTGTGGGATGGATAGTGATGAGGATGGTGATGGGGGTGATGCGTGAGAGTGCATCTGAGATGTGATTTCTATTATTTTGGCCTTGGTTTCTCTCAGGCTTTTCTCAAGTTTGCTCATTTTCTTTTCCCATTGCCTTTTCATACGTTCAATACTCTCTCCAAGCTCTTGTCCTTTTCTTATTCTGAATCCCAGTCTCACTAACCTAAAAACTCCTTTCTTGGCCTAAGTCTTGGTTTTTCTTGATTGCCTGAGCTCTCGTGATGACTTGCACTAGGGCCATGGAAGTCACACCTTCCGTGGAGTCTATCACTAACCCAATAATGTTGATAGGAGCGATTTTTGGCATCTTGGTGGGGTTCTTGGGACACCCTCATAACAAGTCCTCCTTCCCACAATCTAGACAAAAGCCTTGAATGTTCACAGATTGGGGTTGTGTCGGTGCAGGCATAGGGCAATCACGAGTGAGGTGGTCTCTCGGACATCGATAGCATGGTGCTCTAGGAAATGGGGGTCTTATCTGCCTAGGTTGAGGCCTAGAGTTAGGATTTGTGTACATGACATTCGCATACTCTGCTCCCAACTAGATTCACATGGTTCTTCATAATAGTATGACTCATTATGATCAGGGGACTGCATGTAGTAAGCCTATGGGCTATCAATATGAGTAGAGTCAAAACTATGATCACTCAGGTCACTTTTCGAAAGCAATGGTGCTACTGTCACTAATGCTCTATTCAGATTTTCTTCCGTTGCAACATACTTCATTGGAATCACATTGGCAGGAGGAGGGGGTTACTGCACTAGAATTGGTTGAGGTCTTTGCTGCCCTTGATAGGGTGGTTGATACAATTGTTGGGGCCTACCATATTGCTGTTGTGGGTACTGATTTTGGTATTTTCCTTGTTGTGGATGCGTGTGAGGATAATTTTGTCTAACAACTTGTTTATTATAAGGACAGTCTTGTGCAGTGTGGTTGGTATATCTCCTTTCTAGGGTGTAGTATGGCTGTTAGGGTTCACTTGTGGTTGATCCATTATAGGGCACACATTGGCCATATGATCTCCTCCACAGGTGTAGCATCGTTTCCTTGAGGAAAATCTAGGAATCTGCTTGCTAGGTACTCCTAATTTCTGAGCTACCTTCTCTACCACATCCTCAATTGATGTGGAAGTGAGGCTAATAGAAGTATCTAAATCTTTATAGATCTTTGAAAGCTCTAATTCCTCCCCTAGATTATCCTCAATGTCTATGCACATGTGTACACACTCTTCTATGGATCTAGGGTCCTTTAAGTACACATATGATCTCAACTTAGTACTTAACAATCCATCTAGAAATAAAGCCACTTGTTTGGTTGGAGTGGGTAACTCTAGAACAACACCTCTCTAGGTATTGTCTAAACCTTCTCCCTGCGAGCCTCACAGTCTCTTGAGGTGTTTGCTTGAAGCTGTATATCAAGGAATATGTGTTATGCCTAATACCACTCTTAGAAAACTCAGTGATGAACGCTTCAAGAAGCTGGTCTATATTTCTGAAGTGACCTTGGTGAAGTGGTTAAAACCAAGTCAATGTAGTGTTCTTTGAGATTTAGGCCAAAATCGTTGTATTGAGTGAACAAGTCATCAACTTGTTCAATTCTCAAACTTGCCTAAACTCTGCCACATGGTCATACATGTCTCTTGTGCCATCGAAGCAGTTCTTCATGGACTTAATCAATTGTGTGGGTCTCAAGGTCCTGGTGTGTTCCCTAGGCCTTGGCAGAGGAAATTCATCAACATTTCTTGGAGTCCTTGGGTCCCTATGTCTCTCTTTTTCCATCCTATCTGTCTCTGTCCTTGTTCTTTCTCTTCCTAATGGGTTAGCAAAGCTCACCTTAGGTCTATCTCTACTCCACTCTCTTTGAGTTCCATGAGCCTGAGATGTTCTAGCTCCTTGGTGACCATAAGATACTGTGGATTGAGGTTGGGGAAAAAAAATTCACCCTTCCATGTGTATGCATGTCTTCCATGCTCCGTGACCACAAAGATCCTCTCTGATGCATTATCTAGATAGGTCACTTTTCCTAGGCTATCCGGGTCTTTGAATTCATACATGGTGAGCGCGCCTACTTCGTTAGGCTACTCAAGCTTATACCTCCAAAAGGCCTCATCCGTCTCTTGATTCAAGAGCAAATCTATGCTCCTATTGTATCGGGGAACCCACTCTGGAGTGATTATTGTAGTCAGAACCAACTTGCCTCGAGGGGTTTTTGGCTCCTTTCTTAAGTTCCCTTGCTCTATGTCACCTATTTTGGTCTCTAAGATTATGTTTCCAAATTCATCTATTCTGATTGGCTATTGACCACATACATTGTTCCTTCTTTATCTATGTAGGAACCATTTTCGAACTTGACTATAGGGTGTTCTAGTCCCATGGGCTGATCCGGGTTTTTAATTTGGATGACAGATCTTCTTAGACCATCCTCATAGATACGAGCACCTAATCGGTTGGTCTGGATATATTCCAGTTGAGTCTTGTAGGGACCTTCTGGTTTTTCTAGGTATGCCACTCCTGAGCTACCTATGGGTCTCTCCATGCTGTAAGACATCTCAGAGTCACTGGTTTCTGAGTCTAGTGCGTAGGGGTAATCACTCAACTATTGGGCCCAAGACCTAGCAGTATGGTTAACACTAGCCTCTGATGACCTAACACTAAGACATGCTCTCCCTAGTTGCCTCAGGTTCATATGCCCTACTAATTGTCCCAATGACCCTTGTACAACCACTTTGTTGATTCTTTGATACCAAACACTTGTTCCTTTTAATTTCTTGGGTACTTGTTTTCTCGTCTTTAGTTAAGCGTTGTCAGGAGCACTTAAGTGTCTCGCACTTGATGTTCTTCGTCCACTTGGCTTAAGTTCTTTCCCCTTAGATTTTCCCTTGACTGCAACTTACCTATTCTTAGACTTGAGAAATTAGAGTATCTTAGAACTTGAGTGTTCCTATCGTACCCTTAATCAATCCAAATATCTATCCACACCTAGCCTAAGCTAGTCATGGACTGAGGGGGTTGAGAGATCTTCCAACCTCAAGTAGTTTTTCTTCACTGCACTTGTCTGCTCAGGAAGTGTGTTCCCAAGCCTACACACATGGCACTTGCTTTGGTTTCTCAAAAGCTCTCGATGATCCTACAAAAGTTCCAAGTTTAGCTCAAGTTTTTACCTTCAATTGATAGAAAAATTATTTCAAACACTTTTGATGACCCTTTTTTTCCCCTTCTATATTGCCAAAATAAATTCTCTAGAGCTCCCTTGGTGTACCTACCCCTCTAGAGCTCAAAAAATGGATTTCATATGAAAAAGTTATGTCAATTCAGGGTTCAGGGGATTAAAACAAACAATCAGGACCTTTCATGATTTCTCTTAGGCCTTTGTAATTGTATGGGTAATTGAGTGTGCAAATATGCCCAAAATTTAGCCCAAATTTTCAAAAAAATTAGCACTTTAGTTTTTGCTGAAACTGCCTGTCTATCGCGATAGATGGTGTCTGTTGGGATAGATGTTGATTGTCGCGTGGGGTCTGTCTATTGCAATAGATGATGTCTATAGCGATAGATGGTATCTATCATGGGGCTCTGTCTGTTGCAATAGACGAGTGTCTATCATGATAGATGAGGTCTATCATCTGTCGTGTTTTGGTCTGTCATGATAGATGGTGTCTGTCGCAATAGATGCTATTTGCCACGGGGCTTTGTCTGTCGTGATAGATGGGTGTCTATCATGATAGACGAGGTCTATTGTCTGTCATGTTTTTGTCTATCACGATAGACGGTGTCTATCACGATAGATGAGGTCTATCTTCTGTCATGTTTTGGTCTATCATGATAGACGATGTCTGTCGTCTGTTGTGTTTAGGTATGTCACGGTAGATGGTGTCTATCGTGATAGACACTATTTGTCGCGGGGCTCTGTCTATCACGATAGACGAGTGTCTATCACGATAGATGAGGGTCTGTCATGGGGTGTTATCTGTCGTGATAGATGGTGTCTATCACGATAGACGAGGGTCTCTCACGGGGTGTTGTTTGTCGCGATAGATGTTGTCTCTCACGATCGACGCTGTCTATCACGATAGATTGAAAAAAATGCAAATCTTTATGAAAATTTTAGTGATTTGAAGTGCTCTATTAGTGTAGGTTATCGTGTCAAGCATGCAAACAAAAAATACTAAATTTCTCTGTTTGTCAGGACAGACAGAGGTCTTTGTCTTGGGACCTGTGCAGAGTTTTGGTGTACTTGCGCAAGCTCCTAGAGATGGTGGTATAGCTAGAACCTACAGCAAAAGCTCAAAAGCACACAAAAATAGATCGCACACAAGCTCTCTCTCACCAGTGAAATGAGGGAAATGAGGTGGGTAGGGGAATATGACCAAAAAGCTGAAATTTTGGGGAAGGTGGAGATGGAGGTGGGAGGTGGTGTGGATGATGATGGTGATAATGGTGATGCAAAAAACAAGAAAAAATGATGAAAAATAAGGAAAAGTATAGATTTTACCTATAACTCCAATGTCTCAACTCTACGTCTTACCATCACACGTTCGTCCTCGAAGCTCTCTCCCTAACAACGGTGCCAAATTTGGTGTCACTTTAGCACAATGGCAAACACCAACAGGAGGAGATCCACCTCATAAATGTCAATCCCTGGAGATGTGAGGACTAGTATGAAGACTATGAGCAAGTGAAGGCACAAGTGCATGAGTGAGAAGCACACAAACATGCACACATATACACACACACACGTGCACACAAGGCAAGAACAAAGAGAGGAACAATGGAGTTATTTGCATTCATCAAAAAGTCTCTTACATAAGCTCAAACACTAACAATCCAACCCCAAAAATGAGCTCTCTAGCTCTTTTTATAGTTTTTTGACTAGCTTTGGCCCTGTCTAGACCTAGTGTCCAGCTTAGTTAAAAATTAGGTTCTGGAGATTTTTTGAGGGCTCAAACGGAATCTAAAAATTATGAAAATTGGTATGTATCTAATTCTAATACTCCTCAAGCTTGAACAAAATGGAGCCTATTCTATCAAAAACGGGATTTACAATGTTTTTTTTTTAATATAAAGGAAGTTCGGCAATAGCCTACTCTCCCGGACTTGAATTAAATAAAGAAAAGTACAAGAGAAGGGGACTAGTGCCCACGGGACCCCCCAAATCCCACAAAGCAGGGGAAGCTTTTACAGAGCTTAGATGAAATTACAAAGAAGGTTAATTACCCTCTCATCACCCTCATGTGGGGCCCACTTGGGTTGGTGTTGGTGTAGTGATGAAAATCACTCTTAATCGGAAGTAAGTTTAGAAAAAATGATTAGGCCTCATTGCCAGGTTGTGCTTGACTGCTCTTTGATGCTTATATGCTCTTCTTATAGCTTGTATGCCAACAAAGTTTTAAGAGATTGATGTTGAAAGGTGCATAGTTAGATTTTTTTGCAAGGATTCTCACTAATTTTATGTTTTTTTACCTCATCTTCACTCTCCCTACCTCCATCCTGCATAGCCACACTCCATCATCATCAAAATTTCAGATTTTTCTCCATATCAACCCTCATTCACCTCATTCCCCTCATTCTCTTGTGTGAGTGAGAGAGAGTATGAGTGTGAGTCATTTTGTATGTATGTGAGTTTTTGTGCAAGATTCCTCTCTATTTTTTGAGCTCAACAGCCTACATAGGTAAGATTCTATGTATTCTTGAGTTTCGTGTTGGTCACCTTGGATTGTCGTGATAGGCTGAAAAGGGGAAGATTTTGACATTACAACTATAGCATAGTAGAGAGCTCCTCAATGCCTATCTAAAGTACTAGACACTTCAATAAGATTGTAAGTTTTTCACCCCATTAAGATGGGCCCACCCATTGCAACAATGCTAGTCTATCACAACAAGCTCACCCAATCGCTACAGGCAAGTCCATCACGGTAGGCCCAACCCATCACGATAGGTCCACCCCATCACAATAGGCCAGCATCATGAGAGGCTCACCCAATCATGATAGGGCACCCCATCGTGACACATTGAGCCCATCGAGACAAGTCACCGAAGCAAAAAAATTTAGGGTTTTGCAAGTTTTTGCCAAATTTTCCTATTTTTGAAGAAACTTTTGGTGCTTTCAGGATTACAAATCTTTTAGGATCTATAAAGCTCTCAGGGAAAGGATTCATGAGTACCACAAGATTCAAGGAAAAGTGGTGCTTGGGAGAATCTTCTTGGGCATTCAAGGACATCAAAGGGCATACAAAGTGCTTGCATTGAGATTGGAAATCCAGTAAACCTCCCGTGTCAATTCTAGTATAGGGTAAGATGTAGTGCTAGTACTTGAGCATAGAATAACACTAAGAACTCAAGTCCAAGACACTTAAAGAACTAAAACTTAAGGCTTTAAATGAACACAAATGCAATAACATTAAGGGAAAGAACCTAAAGTTACAACTCAAGGCTAAATGAAACAACACACATCATTCCACATGGATATACCTTGAGACAAGATAAATATCAAAGGACATCAAAAGAAGAACAAGTAATTGGTACTCTAAAGAACATTGAAATTTTTTTGTACTCTAACACGGTTGGGTAGAAAAGGGATCAAATTAATGAACCTTAAATCAAGCAGACATATAGGAAGAGTGGATAAAAAAAGCATCAGATCGTCTAAAGACAATGTCAATCATATAGCGAGATCCAGGGCTCATCAATTGGATGACTACCTATAGGTAGTGAGATCACAAACTAGTGATTTAGAGATGTCTTTTAGAATGGAGAAACCTATAGGCAGCATAGGGTTAGCATATCTACAAACACCATAAGTTCCCTATTAGACTCAGCTCAAGTATATTAAAACCAATGGCTTAGGTGCTTGCATCAATGAGGATGGCTTAAGAAGATCAGTGGTCCAACTTAGGAATCTAGAGCAACCCTTTGGAATTGAACACCTCGTGCTCAAATTTGAATATGGCTCCTACATAGATAAGCAGGGAACCATGTATGTGGTAACCAATTTACCTAATAGGATAGATGAATTTGGATTGGCAGGGAACCATGTATGTGGTAACCAATTTACCTAATAGGATAGATGAATTTGGATTGGCTATACCTGATTCTGAAAAGGAGATCTAGATCACGAAATCAAAGTAAAGAACCTATAACTCCTAGGGGTGTCAATCCTATCAAGGATTATCAAGCCAGAATGGATACCCCAAGTGTCTCAAATGAACTTCCAAAAGCTTATTGTTCAACCTAGAAGTAGTTCCTAATTGGGCTAAACAACTACTAACTATTCTCACATTTGGACCCCAAAATACAATAGTAAAGACACAAGATGAAGATATTAAAGTCATAGAGGTATCACATACATGCATGAAGTATTTACAAGTAGAAAGATCAAGGAACCTTATCTTGTTGTGTGGAAAAAAAGAACAGCATGATAAATGGTTGTAATTAGCACATGTAGGTGCACTAGGGAAACACATTCAAAATATAGAATCCTATAGAATCTCAAAAGATTAGGTGTATATTGGCCAACAATGGAAGCAGATGTCTATAGGTTGTTCAAGGATTTTCCAACTTGTATTAATAGAGCCCTTGTTGAACATGTCATGTTATATCAAGGGTCTCTAATACCAACTTGGAGAAATCCTTTGGTTGACTTTTTTAGGACAAAAAAATTCCCTCAATAGATGAATTTAGCATGAAAAATAAGTCTAGAGTAGGAAGCTCTAGACTATACTCTCATTTGTGATAATCTATACAAACATGGAAGAGATGGATATTTGAGACTATGTATACATGAGAGCGAGCACTTGAAGTTCTTAGAAATTGTATAGCAAGGTGTTGGAGGAGGACACTTTGGACCTAATCATGTGATTAAAGAAATTTTTTTCTCAATTCTATGGTGGCCCACTCTTCATATGGATGCACATACCTATGTGAAGAGGTGCAACACTTGTCAATGAGCTCAATATCCTATGCACAAGGATGAGATGCCACTGAGATCATGATGAAAGGATGTGTGTTCTCTGAGTGGGGGATAGACTTTGTATTACCAAATGGGTAAAAGTGAAAGCCACAAGATAGAATGATGCACAAACGAAATAAAATTCTTGTTTAAAAATGTGTTCACAAAGTATGGTTTACCTATAGAGTTGGTGAGTGGAAGGTGAACTCATTTCTTAAATGAAGTGATTGAATATCTATTGCAAGATTTTATGGTGATTCATAAGAATTCAGCACCATATCATCTAGAGGCAAATGGACATGGAGAGAGTACTAACAAGATCCTATGCAATGTATTGACTAACCTTGTAGACAACAAATGCTCCTATTCCGACAAAAAATTACATCATGTAGTTTTGGCATACCAAGTGTCCTATAAAATGGTACTCAATGCAACTCCCTTTCAGATGATCTTTGGTCAGAATGCAGTGCTTCTCTTGGATTTCTTAATATGCACCCTCAAGATCGCACAAGAGCATCAATGGATAGGCCACGATCTATCATCTAAGATCATGGAATTAGAATGCTTAGGAGAGGCCAAGCTAAGATCAACAACACAAATTTATGCAGCCAAGAAGAGGTAAAATGCTTATTTTGATGCACACATGCAAGATACGGGCTTGAAAGTTGGCAATTTAGTACTAGTCTACACTTTGAAGCAACATGCTCATAACTTAGAAAAATATGGTTATGGAACTATGATTAACAATAGACTTTCAACAAGTGGTGTTGTGTAGTGAGCCACCTTAGAAGGATATGTAATGTCAAAATACATTAGTGGATGTAGAGTAAAGCTTTATCAAGAACAATTGATAAAGGAGATGCTTACATGACTCAATGTGGTGAGAAACTGTAACGATGAAGAGAAAACCGTTTGAGAAGAAGCTCAAGTTGAGGCTCCAGAGTGCATTAAACATATGAAGCTAAGATGACAAGGCATATACACATATAGAAATGATGGGGTATAAGAGCTTCATCTTGTGAGTGTCATTCCTCAAGTAGATACCCCTAGGTTATGCATGGCGATGTGTTTGACAAAGAGGGATACTTCTCCTAGCATAGTTGAGAGATGACCATTCTACACTTAAGAAAATCAAGGCCTTGATTGATTTAGGTACATCCACTAGTGTAATTAGGTATCTATATTGTTAAGATTTTTTTTTAAAAATCTAAATACCCTTGTAAAATGGCCTTTCTAACATCATGGAAATTGGTGCCTAGATATCTCCAAGACCAATCATGCTCCCAAAATCCTAATGAATTTTATCATTCAAGAACCTTTTTTGGTAATCGCTTAAGGAAACCTTTGATTGCCAAGAAACCTTATAATAATCATCACTCAAATATCTTGTAAAAAAGGTGTGAAACCCACTATATGTGCTGAGATCATGCAGTGCCGAGAGTATGCATATGGGAAGTCTAGGTACAATCATTGGACATGAAGACATCATCATATATCACTCCACACCAATGGGCTACATGGGACACATGTCAATGTGGGAAAGGCATTGCAGTCTCATCATACTAAGATAGACGTTTTCTTCCATACTAATGTGTTCTCCATTTGTAGCAGATCATTGTAATAAACACAAAGGTTCATAATGCAAGTTGGAGATCCTTCTACTCCATGTCCCAGTCAACATCCAATGGACTACTGTAATCTATCAAGAAGAGAATATACATAGCTACTGCCATAAGAGCTTGTCATATATCAAGGCCCCATACCAATCAAAGATCCACCTCTGGGAAGAACATGTCATATCAATGTCAAGTCTAATAGTTTTGAGGGACCCATAGGAACCCTCATGGATGCAAAATATATCTTGCAAATCAAAGCTCAAGTTAGAACACCATTGGAGTAGGTTCCAATTTTTTCTCACAAGAATTTGAGACATGGAGGAGCTTCAATTTTTACGGGACAAAGAGGGCTTGAAGGAGTATTTCAAAGCACCACTACCCAAGCTAGATTTTTATATCTATTACTATCTGATCCACATGCTACAACTAGGATCAAGCAAGGATGACCCAGACACCTTTGTGTTGCCATCTCTAGTATCAGATCCACCTTTTAAGAGATTTACGCTGACATGCAAGCTTATCAGGGAGTCTTTGAATATATTAGAAAACCATGTTCCATCTCACAAAGATATCCTAGTCCCAAAAACGATGAAGAAAGGTGATGTACTAAAGCAATCTCACATTTCAGCTATCACCCTAGAATTGTCCATGCCATTACACATCTGCATGCAACATTTTGCATTCTTGAGGAAATACAGGTTCACTCAACCGCACAAAAAATATAGTTCAATTTCTATTTGGCTCAAAACCTATTGATGAAAATTGACCTTTCACACTAGATCATTGATCAACATATGTAGCCAATAACACTGGATCCAAAAGCATTTCCTCAATGGGTGTTGTGAAATCAAGAGAATACCAGACATGGGCCTAGTGTATGACATTCCCATTGAGTGAGCCCTCACAACACCTCAATTACAAGCTTACAAAAGTAGTCGTTTGGCAACTTCCCAACCTACCAAGCATATGAAGGGTACCATTCCATGCTTACAACCAATAGAAACCTCACCATCACCACAACCATCTCTTCAACCATCACGTCTAGGGCCACACCCTATGATTCTCCCCATCTATATCCATCTATCAAGAACACAAACTTTTGAAGGCCATAGTGATGTAAGAGTAGAACAACCACAAGTACTATGAAAACAATAACAACTACCATAGAAATGATGGCAATAGAACAAGCAACCACAGGCCGTATGGACATAGCTACTTCAGACGGGTTTTTTCTTACTTGTATTAGATGTGGGCACATAAGAATTGACAAAAAAAATTGATTTTGGAATACCAAATCCAATCAACATAGAGTTTCAACTCAAATAATAATTTTTTCTCACAAGAGTTTGAGCACCCCAACTACCCTATCTCACAAACAAATCGAAAGGAGAGCCACACACACTCGAATCACAAATATGAAGAACGAAAAATAATAGAGGATGATGATGGAGATCAAAGGGATCAATAGGGCCAAGATGAACACCACAAAATGCAATATGAACAAGAAGAAAAAAAAATAATGGAAGGAGAATAGGTTCTTGATCGAGCCATCTACATTGTAACCTCATAGAGGCTCTATGCCACCATGAAAGTTGTTCATACTCATTGTGAACTTACATAGGATCAAACTAATGAAGGTGTATAGCAAGAGCTTGATAATAGTGGTTTTGATGCTCCATTCATAAAGGTTACTAACAAGCTTATGGAGGTAGTAGGTGATGAAGAATCTCTCAATTACCCATCATAGTGACCACTCCAATGATTTGACACTCATCGTATACCCCTTCTCCCTCAAATAGGAAAATCCATTCAAGTGCCAATACCACCCAACATTTCTCTTCAATCCATGCTTCAAGGCTACACACCCACACCTATCCCACCCATTGATACAACATCCCTAACCAAACCACCCATCTCCCCTGTCACTAACATTTCCTCCCTCTCCTCCTTCGCATGTTCCCATTATGTCCTTACCTCAATCTCCCCGTTGCACATCAATCCTCTCTAATGAAACTATTATTGTAATGTCCCTCCCACAACCACTACCTCCACCCCCATCATGTCTGCCTCTTCAATTCCACCACCCATTGCACCATTTCCACCCTATCTCCAAATCCCCTTCTTCACATATTCGACCTCATACCACCATTGTTTCCCCATTATGTCTCATTTTTTGTCAATACTCCATCAACAATATGCACATATTTCCTTGGGGATCATTTCTTCACACACCCAACATGGAATGTCTTATTTAAGGACTGGTTCCCACCCAGTTTCCATGTTTTCATAATTTTTATCAAGCGTCATGATCACACCACCATGCACTACCACCACCATATCATTGTTCACTATTGACACCATGCATGCCACCATGTATTATGCAATGGACATATCACCACCCACAACACCTCTATCCACACTTCACATGAAACTCCCTATCCCTCCACCAACTTCACAACCACTAACATGAATTTTTACATTTGCATCCACTATTCCCATTCCCACTCCCTTCCCATCTACATTAAATACAGATACTCATACATTTATGCATTTCAATCCCATATATTCATTTTCCACCACTCATACCACATTGGAATAGATGTTCATGTGCATGCATCAAGTCTGTGAGGAATTTACTAGAATGGACCAATGCTATCAGGAGTTGCATGCAAGCATTGCCCAAATACAAGCATAGCGCAATTCCTTGAGCATTGAAAATGCTTCCCTCAATGCCTGATACATAGAACTTAAGGATACACATAATGCAATGGAAGTCAGATTGGAATAGCAGAGCAAAGAGGCTATTGTGGAAGTAGAAGAACAAATTTGAGTATAGATAAAGCACAATGCATGGGACTACTACGTAGACACCTCATAGCCGCCTATGAAGAGAATCAAAGATTATAAGAGCAAAACAAAGAAAATTTTGAAGCAACAATGGACACTCCGATCGCACCTATCAGTCCCATTAGATTTCAAGAAATATCACACGAGATAATATCATGATCATCTTAGAGGACTATGCAGTAGTTTTAGAAGCTCATGACATGCTTATTGAGGATTATGAGACTCTGAAGAATACATAGGCAACAACACAACTAACTGCACAAATAGACCCACCACTCCAACAGAGAGAAGCACCACAAGAATTATTGGAAAAGTTGCAACATTTATGAGAACAAGTCCCAAACCTACAAGCCCTAAGCTTGTAGAACAAGCTACTCTCCAAAGGCCTGCTTCTCCACAAGATTCTTGAGCCGGAGGAAATCGTAACCATCTGTGTCGACCCCACATTTGAAGAAGAATATGAACCACATATAGCAGTCAATGAGCATGTCACTTAAGAAGGCTAGGATACACTTGACTTGCAAAAGTTGGCTTGAATGAAGTTGAGGAAATGGGGAAGACACACTCTACAAAAATTGAAGCTCAATTACAAGCAATGGCCATGATAGAGGAAACCATATTAAAGTCTGCCTAGTTCAATGAACTTGTGACATGGTGATATATCTCCACTAATGAGATTCAGTACAAACCCAATTCATGTACTTTGTCGAGTATAATGTAGAGATTACAAAGGATCACTTGTAAGCTACCCATGCACGCAACTCTATTCCAATTAGAGGATCTACCTCCAACTGCTCACAAGGGAACGATTTTTCAACCAAACTAAAAATGAGGCCGCTTTCAAGAGAACCCAAAAATGATGCAGACATGGACCAAGCTTGCACTGCATATTTTATTCAATCCATGTTACGTTCTAGTACCAACAAGGTGGTCCTGGACTTCTTTTGCAATAAAGGTCCAAATCAATCCAAAGCCTGCACTGCATATTTCATTCAATCCATGTTACGTTCTAGTACCAACAAGTTGGTCCTGGACTCCTTTTGCAATAAAGGTCCAAATCAATCCAAAGTGCCAAAACTGGGTAAATTATCCATAATGCCACCACACAAATCCCCTATGATTGCATATGTGATTGCAACTATCATGCATTGGCTGCCATGATTGCATTGGATGATAGATGTAGCCACTAAAATGCAACTCAAAAACTTTAGTCTTATGCCAAGGACATTCAAGGTATTTCAAAAGATTGGGTCACCACATGTATCAAAGCCAAGATTCGCGCATCATAAGTTGGACCTTGGCTATGACATGAGTACCTTGCCATCCCTAAAGGCCTTCTACATCTAGAATTTTTGGATCAAATACCTCCACACATGATATAGAATGAACTTTGAGGAAATGTTGACAAAGAGATTTTGAGAATATCATTTTGAAGTCTTCCTCACTAGGCTAACACATTTAATCCAAAATTATTTATCGTGAAAAACCTATATAATCCACCCACTCTAGCAAGAGGCATCCATGTCATTGCAAACCCTTGCTCAAGACCTACTTCAAATTTACATTGATCGATCCCTCCAACAAGAGTCTCTCGAGGATGACTACACGAGAGGGACGGGGGTGTTAGCAGCAGTAAAGGCAGAGGAGGTTGGCCCAAATGAAGAGGGAGTATGTGAAAAGAGCAAGAGAAATATTGAAGGAGGTCCCTACAACAAATATTCTTCATTGATGTTGATAAAAAAATATGAATATCATCATAATGATTAGAAGTGATTTTAATCACTACAGATTGTATCATAAAAATGCCAATTTTGCCACTTAGTGCTGCATTCTATGCAAGTTGAGGAGCTCTTGAGCTTGAGGAGCTTGTGTAGAATGTACATACCAAATTTTGTATTTTTTGAATATTGTTTCATGCTCCAAAAGTTTAGGACGTAATTTTTAATTAGGCTGAAGATTAGAATGTGAAACTGGTTGTTGGCAGTAGTCTTGGTACACCAGGACTTACAAGACGTGAAAGTCAAAGAAGGGAGTCAGAGCGAAGGGACAGCACAAGCAAACAGGGCAGTCAAAGAAGATCTCGCAAGTAGGCCAATATTTTTTCAAGACACTAATGCAGATCAAAGAGATGGACATGCAGGGAGGAAGAGCAAGTAGGGAGCTCGAAGATATGTATGGCAGATCACTAGAAGAAATCCCTACAACAACAGTGATTTTTATCACTAACAATCATTGTAAATATCATTTCACATTTTTGTAGCTCTATTTTGTGCAAGCCAAGGAGTCCTTGAGCTTGAGGAGCCTTAGAAGTAGTTGCGTACCAATTTTCATATTTTTTAGATCTCGTTTGAGCCCCCAAATAAGCCCTGGAACCTAATTTTTAACTAGGCCGGACACTAGGTCTGGACAGGGCCAAAGCTAGTCAAAAACTATAAAAAGAGCTAGAGAGCTCATTTTTCAGGTTAGATAGTAATTGAAACGAACTTGTAAGAGCATTTGAAAGTAATCTAAAGAACTCCATTGATTCTCTCCCTTTGTCTTGCCGTGTGTGCGCGTGTGTGTGTATGTGTGTGCATGCTTGTGTGCTTCTCACTCACGCACTTGTGCCGCCACTTGCTCGAGGTCTTCATACCATCCTCACGTCTTCCCGGATTGACATTAAAGGAGGTGCTACTCATCACTGAGCTACACCAAATTTTGGCGCCGTTGCCGGGGATCGAGCTTTGAGGACGAGCGTGTGATGGTAAGACGTAGAGTTGACGCGTTGGAGTTGTAGGTATTTTCTTCACTCTCATCGATTTTCTTTTACTTTCTTTACCATCTTCATTTCCATCATCATCATCACCATCTCCCACCTCCATCTCCATCATCGCGAAAATTTCAGTTTTTTGACTATATCCCCATCTCCACCTCATTTCCCTCATTTCACTTGTGAGAGAGAGCGAGAGAGCGAATTTGCATGTGCAGTTTTTGCATGTTTTCTGAGCTGTCTTGCAGGTACAGGCTGCATCATCATCCCCAGCACTCCGTGCAGGTACGGAAATCTGAGTAATTGTCTGTGTGTCGCCGAGCTCTGTCAATCGCGACCGACAGAAAAATTGCTCTAATTGCTAAACAAAGTGCATATCCATGACCTACAGGCCTAGAGCTTCCCAAAAATGTGTTTAGTTTTTTGAAATTCCACAGATTTCTGTCAATCGCGATCGCTCTGTCAATCGCGATCGACAAACCACGACGGACAGACCTGTCAATCGCGATCGACACGTCAATCGCGACCGACAGCCCACGACGGCTCTATCAATCGCGACCGACAGAGTCAACGACCGATTGACCACGACCGACTGACCATACGTGTGACACGTGTCAATCGCGATCGAGTCATCAATCGCGATCGACTCATCAATCACGACCGACACAGTCAACGACTGTTTGACCACGACGGACAGACCACGACGGCTCTGTCAATCGCGATCGACACAGTCAACGACTGATTGACCACGATCGACAGACGCTTGCGACCGACCTGTCAATCACGATCGACTCATCAATCGCGACCGACAGAGTCAACGACCCTTTGACGACGACTGATTGACTTTTCGTAACCCCTGTCAATCACGACTGACCAGTCAATCGCGACTGACAGCCACGACGGACCTGTCAATCGCGATCGACACGTCGATCGCAACTGACCTGTCAATCGCGACCGACAGACTTTGCGAACACGTTAGAAGGGCAATTTAGGTCAAATTTTTAAGGCAAAAGTAGTGGTCTAAATTTTGGCCAAGTGTGGGACAAACACAAGGGTGTAGCATTGCATTACGAGGACACGACCCAAGTAACTCTAGAATTCCTGTTTGTCTGATAACCGAGCTCAATCCTATTTTAGCCCCAAAACCCTGAACCGGCATAACTTTCTCATACGAAATCCGTTTGCCGTGATCTTTGTTTTGTTGGAAATATTTGCTAGGGATTTTGAAGTTGACCATACCCAGGGGGAACAAAAATTCAGGGATCTCTAGAGTTGTGTCCAAAAGGTCATAGTGTAAATTGGTGAAGTGTTGCATGAATGAAAGTGATTGGGTGTGTCTTTTGAATTTAAGTCTTGAGCTAACAGTGGGCCTTTTACAGGTCCTTTGAGAGAAGCAAAAGGTACGCAAGGCAAGAGTAAGTGCAAGCTTGGGAACGCGCGTCCTGGGCACATTTGGGCAACGCCACAAGGAAAGGAACTCAAGGTTGGAAAACCCGCAACACTCTCTGTCAATTCTTAGTATAGGCTAAGTGCGGATAGTGCTAGGAGTAATTCCAGGGAACGACAGGCACAAGCTAAGTCAAAGACTATCTAAGAAAATCAAGTGCAAGTTAAGAGATAACCTGTGTGTGTGCGAACGTCAATCCTAAAAGGGAAAGAACCTAACGTGAAACGACTAAACTAAAGTGCGAAACTAAACTCAAGTATTCCTGACGACGTGATATCAGACAAGAGCATAAACACGATAATCAACATAAAAAGAACTGAGTGACAGATACAAAAGGACTCAGAAACGAGGTTGTACTTGGGAAAAACATTGGGTTAATCAGTTAGGCATATGAACCTTAGATCAGGATGACACCTAGCAAGAGAGAGACAAAGCCTTAGGTCTTCCGAGGCTAGCGTCAATCACACTGCAAGGTCTTGGGCCCAGCAGTTGAGCCACCACTCTCATTACCCTAGCTCTGATACCAGTGAATCAGGGATGTCTCAAGGTATGGACAGACCTACGGGAAGTTCAGGTGTGCCTTACTTGTACAGGGTAGAAGGCCCTTACAAAACACAGTTGGAATACCTTAGGACCAACTGATTAGGTGCCAGCATCTATGAGGACGGCCTAGGAAGATCCGTGGTCCAGATTAAGAATCCTGATCAATCCATTGGACTAGAACATCCAGCTGTCAAGTTTGAAAATGGTGCATACCTGGACAAAGAAGGAACTATATATATAGTCACTAGTCACCCGGATAGGACAGATAAATTTGGGAATGTAATCTCGGAAGCGGACTTAGGTGACTTGGAACAAGGGAACATGGGTGCGGAACCTAGAACCCCTCGAGGCAAATCTGTTCTCACTAGGATTATCACACCTGAGTGGGTTCCCCAAGACAACAAGAGCATAGAGTTGCTCCTCAATCGGGAAACTGATGAAGCCTTTTGGAGATATAAATCCAATCAGCCAACTGATATAGGAAATATCATGATCTATGAGTTTAAGGATCCGGATAGCCCAGGTAGAGTGACCTACTTAGATCACACTTCGGAAAGGATCTTTGTGGTGACAGAAAATGATAGGCATGCTTACACTTGGAAGGGTGAATTTATTTTCCCCCGACCAAGATCAAATGTATCCTATGGTCACCCTGGGGCTGGAACTTCCCAAGCTCATGGTACGCAAAGAGACAGAAGCAGAGATAGACCAGAAGTAAGTTTTGCCAACCCAGTGGGCAGAGAAAGAACGAGAACGGAGACGAATAGGGTAGAACCTGAGATGCTTAGAGCCCACAGGAACCAAAGAAATGTAGATGGATTCCCTCTGCCGAGGCCTAGAGAGCACACAAGAACTTTGAGACCGACTCAGCTAGTTAAGTCCATGAAGAATTACTTTGATGGCACAGGAGATCCCTATGATCACGTGGCAGAATTCAAGCAAGTCTTGAGAGCTAAACAAGTGGAGGATCTATTCACGCAGTACAATGCCTTCGGTCTAACCCTTAGGAATACGGCACTTACATGGTTTCAGCCATTGGATGAGCGGCAGTTCAGGAGCATAGACCAACTCCTAGAGGCTTTCATTGTAGAGTTCTCTAAGAGCGGCATAAGACACAATACCTCCTCATTGATTCACAGCTTCAAACAGACCCCCCAAGAGACTGTCAGATTGGCCGGAAGAAGATTTAGACAATATCTTGAAAGGTGCCCTATTTCGGAGCTACCCACATCTGCTAAACAAGTAGCCTTATTCCTTGACGGATTATTGAGTACGAAATTAAGATCCTATGTGTATCTGAAAGACCCTAGGACTATAGAAGAGTGTGTACGTATGTGCATTGACATTGAAGATAACCTAGGGGAAGAACTAGAGCTTTCCAAAATCTACAAAGATTCAGATAGTGCATCTAGTCAATCTTCCATGCAATCCACATCAATTGAGGAACTTGCCGAAAAAGTAGCTCAGAAATTAGGTGTATGTTGACAGTATACGGGAAGAAGCAAGTACGGACACACATGCAGATCTAGCACTGAGGCAACCCTTCATTTTTTTCAAAACCCTCACATCATTTTAAAGTGATTCTCATCACTACAAACCCTTGTAAATATCATTTCACTTTTTTGTAGCTCCATTTTGTACAAGCCGAGGAGTCCTCGAGCTTGGGGAGCCTTAGAAGTAGTTGCCTATCAATTTTCATAATTTTTAGATCTCGTTTGGGCCCTCAAATAAGCCCTGGAACCTAATTTTTAACTAGGCCGGACACTAGGTCTGGACAGGGCCAAAGCTAGTCAAAAACTATAAATAGAGCTAGAGAGCTCATTTTTGGGGTTAGCTTCTTGTAGTTTGAGCTTGTATGAGAACTTTCTTGCAATAGAAGTGATTCCATTGTCTACTCTCTTTGTTCTTACTGTGTGTGCGCGTGTGTGTGTATGTGTGTGCATGCTTGTGTGCTTCTCACTCACGCACTTGTGCTTCCACTTGCTCGTGGTCTTCATACCATCCTCATGTCTTCCCGGATTGACATTAAAGGAGGTGCTACTCATCACTGAGCTACACCAAATTTTGGCGCCGTTGCCGGGGATCGAGCTTTGAGGACGAGCGTGTGATGGTAAGACGTAGAGAGGACGCGTTGGAATGGTAAGTAGTAGGTAAATTTCTGATTTTTTTTTCCATCTCCATCTTCATCTTCACCTCATTCTCCATTTCCACCTCCACCTCCTTCTCCACTACATATCCCCTCTTCCCTATCATTCCCTCATTTGTTGTGTGCGAGTTTGAGAGAGAGCGATTGTGCGTGCGTATCTTTGTGTGTTTTTTGCATGTTTCTTGCAGGTGGCAGCTCCATCATCATCTCCAGCAAGCTCAGCAGGTACAGAAATTGTCTGCACAGTCCCCGAGGCGTTGAGCTCGAGCTATCGCGACACTCCGAAAATTTCACCCAATCACGATTCTGAGTGCACCACGACACTGCGCAGGCCTAGAGCTCCCAGGATCACTAGATAGAACAGAAAAATTCACCATATCCCGAGCTATCGCGACACCTCGAGGTATCGCGACACCTCACGAGCTATCGCGACACCTCACGAGTTATCGCGACACCCCGACCTATTGCGACACTTCACGAGCTATCGCGACACCTCACGAGCTATCGCGACACCCCGACCTATCGCGACACTTCACGAGCTATCGCGACACTTCACGAGCTATCGCGACACTTCACGAGCTATCGCGACACCCCGACCTATCGCGACACTTCACGAGCTATCACGACACCCCGACCTATCGCGACACTTCACGACCTATCGCGACACCCCGACCTATCGCGACACTTCACGAGCTATCGCGACACCCCGACCTATTGCGACACTTCACGAGCTATCGCGACACTTCACGAGCTATCGCGACACCCCGACCTATCGCGACACCTCACGAGCTATCGCGACACCCCGACCTATCGCGACACTTCACGACCTATCGCGACACTTCACGAGCTATCGCGACACCCCGACCTATCGCGACACTTCACGAGCTATCGCGACACCCCGACCTATCGCGACACTTCACGACCTATCGCGACACCCCGACCTATCGCGACACTTCACGAGCTATCGCGACACCCCGACCTATCGCGACACTTCACGAGCTATCGCGACACTTCACGAGCTATCGCGACACTTCACGAGCTATCGCGACACCCCAACCTATCGCGACACTTCACGAGCTATCGCGACACCTCACGAGCTATCGCGACACTTCAACCCGACCTATCGCGATACACGGCTTTTAACGCATGAAAATTTAGGGTTAATTTTTTTAGTGATTGGAAGGGTAGTTGAGCTTAATTTTAGGCACCTTGGTATAACTTTAGAACCTTGGAAGTGGGCAAAAGGCCTAGAAACCAGAGAGGGATCTCCTGAACCCTGAGCGCCTGTTTTGACCCTTTAGTGCCTGAATGGTCATAACTTGACCATACGAACTCCGATTGATGAGATTTTGGTCTCGTTGGAAAGCTCGTTGAGAATCCCACGTGGACCTCGACTGGTTTTTGTAAGAATCATACGCGGAGTTTTAGAACATGCATTTTTAAGTTGACCTTTAGGTGGAACTAAGTGGTTCTCAGATTCAGGGGATACAGTGAGCTACTCCAAGGGGGCTAAAATTATTGAAGTGTGTCTTTCAAATACTTGTGGCAATAGAGCTATACTAACGGGTGAGCTTTTGCAGGAACTTGGTGTGCGCTCAAGGCAATCCAAAGCAAGCTAGCAAGGGTGAGTACCAAGCTTGGGAGAAGGCTTCCTGGGCTTGTGTAGCAGTCTGGTCAACCAACTAGTTGAGGTTGGAAGATCTCTCAACCCTCCTTTGTCAATTCCTAGCCTAGGCTAAGTACGACTTAGGTGTGGTAATTAATTAGGGCAACGTTAGGCACGAATCAAGTCCAAGAGTGTTAAGCAACCAAGTGCAAGAAGTAAATAGGTCGTAAGTGCGAAAACCCTAAGGGACAAAAGGTAAACGGGAATCGATCACTCATCAAGTGCGGAAATTCACTTAAGTACTCCTGACGACGCAATTTCAGACAAGACCATAAATATAATATTCAACTAAAAAGAACAAAGTGATTGGTGCAAAACCAACCTGCAACGAGAGCGTGCTTGGGTTCCAGGGGGTAAATAAATCAAGCATATGAACCTTAGATCAGGCAGACACTTAGGCCGAGACAGACAAAGCCTCAGATCTTCTGAAGCTAGTGTCAATCACACTGCCAGGTCTTGGGTCTAGCAGTTGAGTGATTACCCATACACTCCCAGATCAGAAACAAGTGATTCTGAGATGTCCTATCACATGGAGAGATCAGTAGGTAGTTCAGGGTTGGCTTATCTAGAAAAGCCAGAAGGGCCTTATAAGACTCAATTGGAATATATCAGGACGAATCGTC
Source organism: Ceratopteris richardii (assembly GCA_020310875.1). Lineage (NCBI taxonomy): Eukaryota > Viridiplantae > Streptophyta > Polypodiopsida > Polypodiales > Pteridaceae > Ceratopteris > Ceratopteris richardii. The sequence goes on along the minus strand of CM035409.1, from coordinate 29,311,204 downwards.
TAGGTGCTCGCATCTACGAAGACGGACTGAGAAGATCGGTGGTCCAGATTAAGAACCCCGATCAACCCCATGGATTAGACCATCCGGTAGTCAAGTTTGAGAATGGAGCCTACCTAGATAAAGAAGGGACCATATATGTAGTCACCACTCTTCCTGATAGAACTGATGAGTTTGGAAATGTGATTGCGGAGACCAACATGGGTGATATAGAGCAAGGGAACTTAGAGAGAGAGCCAAGAACTCCCCGTGGTAAATCTGTCTTGACCAGAATCATGACCCCAGAATGGATTCCACAGGATAATAAAAGCATAGATCTGCTTTTAAACCGAGAAACCGATGAGGCTTTTTGGAGATATAAATCTTCTCAATCTCAGGAAGTGAGTGCCCTCACAATCTATGAGTTTAAAGACCCTGATAGCCCAAGTCAAGTAACCTACCTAGACAATGCATCAGAGAGAATCTTTGTGGTCACAGAGCATGGCAGACATGCCTACACATGGAAGGGAGAATTTGTTTTTCCCCAACCGAGGTCTAATGTGTCCCTTGGTCACCAAGGAGCTGGGACCTCCCAAGCTCATGGGGCTCAGAGAGATAGAAGTAGAGACAAACCTGAGGTAAGTTTCGCCAACTCCCTGGGAAGAGAAAGAACGGGAACAGAAAGGAATCGAGTGGAACCTGAGAGACATAGAACCCCATGGAATCACAGGGACATTGATGATTTCCCTTTGCCAAGGCCGAGAGAACACACTAGGACCCTGCGACCAACTCAACTGGTGAAGTCCATGAAGAATTATTTCGATGGCACGGGAGACCCTTATGACCATGTGGCAGAATTTCGACAAGTGTTGAAAGCTGAACAGGTGGAGGACCTATTCACACAATATAATGCTTTCGGTCTAACCCTTAGGAACACTGCCCTTACGTGGTTCCAACCACTGAATGAGAGGCATTTTAGAAACATAGACCAACTCTTAGAGGCATTTATTGTTGAGTTTTCTAAGAGTGGAATCAGGCATAACACCTCCTCACTAATTCATAGCTTCAAACAAACACCTCAAGAGACGGTCAGACTAGCTGGAAGAAGATTTAGACAGTACCTGGAGAGATGCCCTATGCCGGAGTTACCCACACCAGCCAAACAAGTGGCCTTGTTCCTAGACGGATTGTTGAGCACTAAGCTCAGGTCATATGTGTACCTGAAGGACCCTAGAACGATAGAGGAGTGCGTGCGCATGTGCATAGACATTGAGGACAATCTAGGTGAGGAATTAGAACTATCAAAAATCTATAAGGATTCTGATAGCTCTAGTAACATGGCATCTGGTCAATCCACATCCATCGAGGAACTTGCAGAGAAGGTAGCCCAAAAACTAGGTGTCTCTAGCAAGCAAATTCCAAGGTTTTCCCCAGTTAAGCGGTGTTACAATTGTGGCGGTGAACATATGGCAGGTGTATGCCCCATTATGGCCCAACCTCAGGTGAATCCTAGTAGCCAGTACTGCATCATAGAGCGTAGGTACACCAATCACACGACACAAGACTGCCCATATAACAAACAAACTGTTAGGCAAAATTATCCTCAGCCATATCCACAACATGGTAGGTACCAGAATCAGTACCCATCACCACAATACAACAGACCACAACAAACTTATCAGCCACCTTATCAAGGGCAGCAGAGACCTCAACCAGTCCTAGTGCAGCAACCCCCTGCTCCAACCAATGTGATCCCAGTGAAATATGCATCTACTGAAGAAAATCCGAATAGAACCATAGTTCCAGTCACCCCATTGCTATCAGACAGTGATCCAAGTGACCATAGTTTTGACTCCACACATATTGATAGCCCACATGCTTACTACATGCAGTCACCCGAGCATAACGAGTCATACTATTATGAGGACCCAAGTGAAAATAGTGGGGAACCTGAGTATTCTAATGTTATGTACACAAACCCCAACTCTAGACCTCAACCTAGGCAGGTACGACCCCCATTTCCTAGAGGACCATGCTTCAGATGTCAGGGAGATCACCTTATACGTGATTGTCCACTGCCTGCCCCTACACAGCCTCAACCAGTAACCATTCAGGGCTTCTGTCAAGATTGCGGGAAAGAGCATCTCCTACGAGATTTCCCGAAGAACCCTAATAACATGCCTAAAATCACTATTATCAATGTTGTTGGGTTAGTTGTAGACTCCACAGGGAGTGTGACTTCCACTGCACCTGTGCAGGTGATCACAAGAGCCCACGCACTTCAACAACACCAAGGTGTTGGTCCCGAAAAGAGCCCCGAGGTGAGTGAAACAGAGAGCATACCCAAAAAGAGAACTAGCGCCTGGAAGGATAGTCGTGAAAGAATGAAGAGGCAATGGGCAAAAAAGATAAACGAACTTGAAGAAAGCGTGAGAGAAACCAAGGCAAAAATCACAGAGATCACATCTCAACCGCACTCCCACACACTTCCACCACTACCATCCCCATCACCCTCCATTTCTCCACCCTCTAATACACCCCTCGTAACCCACCCACCACCCCGAGTAGGATCAGTATTAGCTGACCCCACTCCTGAAGGCTTGGACATGATGTTCAAGGCCTACCAGGCTCGACTTCAAGAAGGGCCAACAGCTGCAAACCTAGACAAGAGTTACCCTAGAGCAGATTTAGAGATTGAAGGGATGAAAATGTGCATGAAAATGGTAGAACAAGCTCAAGCTATACTCGAGACTAGTCAAAAGTTCAATCAGACAAACTCTGTCAAGCCGGATTTGCATTTCCAAGGCTTACTGGAAAGATTAGAGCAGTTGGTAAACAAATCACAGGTTTCTTTACCTCCACAGGCTCAACCAGTTGTTGAAAGAGGAAGCTCACCACCTAAGGGAGCTTATGTTCCTAATTCCACGGATGCTGGAATACCTCCTTCAATTCAACAGTACTCTCAAGAGTTCTTGCGGGAAATACAAGAAGAGAAATGGGCCAAGGAGAAGGGTGATTCCCCTCCTATTCCTGAGATTGATGATCTTCGTGATCAATTTCCCCAAGACATTCCCTCTATCTATGGGGATCAAGCAGAGCAACAAGAGGATGAGAGATTAGATTTTGAATCTAATTCTATACAAGAGTTGCCTCATTTCACAGGCCCATGGGAATCTGAATCTCTCCAGATCAGAGCTCCCACGATATTGGTAAGAAATGAAGACTCAGTGATTCCCAGGAACACTGATGTTGTGAAGAACACTAAGGTTCAATGTCACCTCACTGTAGAGGAACTCCTCAAGGCAAAACCGGAGCTCTGGAATCATGTGAAAAATCAGGTCCCAGAACTTGAATCCAATACACCAAAAGTAGGCTCTAAACAAAAAGTACCAGGGATACCTCTCGACAAGATAGGAGACATGAGCGAAGGTGAAGAAGGTAACACTTATCTTCCGATCACCTATCAAGGTTACACAACCAAAGCAATTGTGGATTCGGGTGCCGGTGTTGCTATTGCGACCACTTCCCTGTGGAAGCGATGGGGCAAACCCACTTTAAGACCAACGAGAATGAAACTTCAAATGGCAGATGGTCATTTTGAAAGACCTCTCGGATTGCTTGAAGGGATAACTCTAACCACTTGTGGTGTAGAGTTTGAACATACGTTTGCTATATGTGACTTTGAGAAGAATAATGTTTACGAGATGATCCTAGGAAGACCCTTCCTACGACAATTGCAAATAGTACAGGATTGGGGAACCAACTCCTTGTACTTACAGCACTTAGGGGTCACCACCAAGGTCAATCTGAAGGATCACACCTTCAGAGATGTACCACCCCTACAGTGGAATCCTATCCACAAAGCGAAAGAAGACTCTATCTCCGTGCATTCTGGAAGTTCACCTGAACCATCCTGGTTGCATGAAGATACTCACTTGTGGATGTGCAAGGTCGCAGAGGAAGAGGAAAAGCGCCTAAAAGCGAGAGAAGAAGGAACTCCCCCAGGAGATAGACCAATAAAAGACCCAGCCTATACACCAATGATATTTCCAGATGAGGAATTTGAGCCTCATGGTTGGGCAGAAATCTTAGCTACCATGGACGTTGCAGTCAATGAGGAACAATGGACACCCCATTGTGATGAGGAGGGTTATGATATTTCAGTGTTCATGTGTCAGCCCTTGTTGGAAGAGTGTGATCCTAGTGAGTTCATAGAAGAAGAAGAGAATGACGATGAACTAGAATCCATTGTGATGGATACATACTTTGACTCAGAGGAGCACTACTTAGAAGACCTAGGGGTGTTAACCCAAAAGGAAGAAGAACCCCTTGCGAGTATTAAAACGATAAGTTCAAAGAAAGGAAGTGAAGGAGGTCAAAAGAAAAAGAAAAGGAAAGCAGTGAGACAAGAAGAGGAAGAATCATTGTTTGAAGTACCAGAAAATTTCAAGAAATATGAAGTGGAAGACCGGAAAATTTTGGTACGAATGCCTAAGAGAGAGGCCATTATAGGAGAAGCATATGACAATACAGAAAAGACCAAAAAAATTGTAGTGACCATTGAAGGGCACGAAGAGCGATGTACGTACATAGGAGACGACCTAAGTGCAGAAGAAGAAGCAGAGCTTGTAGCACTATTAAGGGAATATAGGGATGTGTTCGCATGGCACTATAGAGACTTGAAAGGAGTAGATCCAGAGATTTGCTCTCATACGATTCCAATGACCGCTGAGGCCAAACCCACCAAACAAAAGCCCTACACATATAATGACAATTATGCAGCCAAAATAAAAGAGGAAATTGACAGGCTGATTGAAGCCGGATTCATCTATGAGATTGAGCACACTGAATGGGTGTCTCCCATTGTAGTGGTGCCCAAGAAGAATGGGAAATTGCGAGTGTGCATTAACCTTAAAAAAGTCAATGCCGCTACGATCCGAGATAGTTATCCTCTTCCAATCACCGAACATCTATTGGAGCGTGTTGCAGGCAAGGAAGTTTACAGTTTCCTTGATGGATTTTCAGGTTACAACCAAGTAGCCATTGCCCCCGAAGATCAACACAAAACGGCCTTTGCCACAGAATGGGGAATCTTTGCATTTCGTGTGATGCCATTTGGGCTCACCAATGCACCTGCAACATTCCAAAGACTCATGTGTCATGTCTTCAAAGAGTTCTTGCGAAAGAGCTTAGAAGTATATGTGGATGATTTATGCGCTCATTCCCAAGAAAGAAGATACCACATCCCTGAGCTCAGGCAAATCTTCAACAAGTGTAGAGATTATCGAGTGTGCCTGAATCCAGAGAAGTGTGTGTTCATGGTACGACAAGGTAAGATCTTAGGTCACATTGTTTCTAAGAATGGAATTTCAACAGATGAAGACAAAGTAAGAGCAATAGCAGAGTTGCCCAGACCAAGGAATGTTAAAGAGGTACAAGCCTTTATGGGCCATTGTGGATATTACCGTAGGTTTATTCACATGTATGCCATCATAGCTAAACCTCTCTATGGGTTGTTAACAAATTTTGAGTGGAGTGAGGAATGCGAGACTTCCTTCAACGAGCTGAAGAGACGTTTGTGCACAGCACCAATATTGACTACTCCGGATTGGAGCAAACCCTTCCATGTCCATGTAGATGCCTCCAATCATGCAATAGGATGTGTACTAGCACAACCCACAGGTGAGGGAAACCTGGATTTGCCGATAGCATATGCTAGTAGGCAATTAAATGCAGCTGAACGGAATTATACCACAACGGAAAGAGAAGGCCTAGGTATGGTATATGCTGTGAAGAAGTTTAGACACTATCTATTGGCCAATAAGTTCAAGTTTTTCACTGACCATCAAGCTTTACTATATCTGGTCAATAAACCTTGCAATACAGGCCGCTTAGTAAGATGGTTCCTCTTACTAATGGAATACGACTTTGAAGTTGTTGTCAGGAAAGGTAGAACCCATCTTAGGGCAGACCATCTTTCTCGCATCACTTCAGGAGAGCCACCGCAAGGAGTGTCTGATGAATTGCCCGATGCTTATCTGTTCAATTTAGAAGTTGTTCCTAAATGGGCAAATAAGTTGGTACCAGTCCTAACCTTCGGGCCTGCAAATAAAAATGTTAAAATAAGCAAAGAGGAAATTGTAAAATCGCTAAAGTATCAAATATTGGCCGGAAGTATGTACAAGCAAGATACCGAGGGCGTATTAGCTTGTTGTGTCGAGGATGATGAACACGCTAGTTGGTTGCAACAAGCCCATGAGGGACTGCTAGGGAATCACTACTCTAAACAACGAACATTGCAGAATCTAAAACGCTTAGGAGTGTATTGGCCTAGCATGGACAAAGAAATACAAGAGTGGATCCAGAGTTGTCCAGGGTGCCAGGAGAGACCCCCAGTGGAGCATGCCACTCTTTATCACGTGTCATTAATCCCAGACTGGAGTGCTCCATTGGTCGAGTTCATGAGATCGGGGACATTACCCAATCAGGCTAGTCTTGCAAGAAAACGGAGCATGGAGCAAGAGGCTCAAGACTATGCCTTAGTAGGAGGCAACCTATATCGAAGAGGCAAGGATGGTTACCTAAGACTGTGCGTTCATGAATCAGACTACTTGAAAGTCTTAGAAACGGCACACAGCGGTGCTGCAGGCGGACACTTTGGGCCTGACAGAGTAATTAAGACCATTCTATTCTCGGGACTTTGGTGGCCCACTCTTCATATGGATGCACATACTTATGTGAAGAGTTGCGACACATGCCAACGTGCCCAATATCCGATAAGAAAAGATGAAATGCCCTTAAGGCCAATGATGGGAGGACGTGCATTTTCAAAGTGGGGTATAGACTTTGTAGGTCCCATCAACCCCCCAGCTAGAAACTCCCATGCAGAATACATTATTGTAGCCACAGATTACCTTACAAAGTGGGTGGAAGTAAAAGCCACGACGAAGAATGATGCTCAAACGACGGCTAAGTTCTTATTCGAAAATGTGTTCACTAGATATGGGTTACCAATAGAGTTGGTTAGTGATAGAGGTACGCACTTCTTGAATGAGGTCATTGAAAATCTACTTCAAGAATTCATGGTGATACATAAGAAGTCTGCACCCTATCACCCACAAGCTAATGGACAAGCCGAGAGCACGAATAAGATCCTATGTACCGTATTGACGAAACTTGTAAATAATAAACGCTCGGATTGGGACAAACAACTTCATCATGCTGTTTGGGCATACCGAGTTGCTTACAAAACGGTACTCAATGCCACCCCATTTCAGATGGTCTTCGGACAAAATGCGGTGCTACCATTAGATTTCCTAATTCCAGCTTTAAGAGTAGCACAAGAGCATGAGTGGAATGGACACGAGTTGTCCTCTAGGATCTTTGATCTAGAACGTTTAGGTGAGACGAGGCTACGAGCAGCAGCAGGCATCTATGCTGCAAAGAAACGGCAAAAGGCATACTTTGATGCCCATGTAAAGGATAAGGGTTTGAAAGCAGGAGATCTAGTTTTAATTTACACATTGAAACAACACGCAAGAAAGCTAGAAAAGAGAGGCTACGGACCTATGATCATTAATAGGATCTCCACGAGTGGAGCAGTACAACTAGCCACTTTAGAGGGGGATGTCCTCCCAAACTATATTAGCGGGTGCAGAGTCAAGCTGTATCAGGAACCCCTCACGGAGGAAATGCTAAGTCGACTCAATACTGCTAAACAACGTAAAGAGGAGGAAAAACGAATTCGAGAAGAAGCACAGGCAGAGGCCATAGAGCGCATTAAGCGCATGAAGCTAAGAAGACAAGGACTAGGGAGAGAACATTATAACCATCAGGAAACTTCACCCAGATATTCCATGGCCATGTGTCAACTAAAGTCAACCACTCATCCTAGCATAGTGGACAGGAGACCATTCATTACAGTTAGGCTAGAACACAGCAACCCTTGCCAAGAACTCAGGGCTTTAATTGACTCAGGTGCTGCGACTAGTGCGATTAGATGGTCCCACTATAAGGATTCAGGAATAGAAATGCGGCCAATTGAGGCATACCTCATAGGGCTAGGAGGCATGGAAACCCCTTGCATGGGTGAGGTGGATCTTCCTATCCTCATTAAGAATATGACCATGACGGCGAAGCTACTAGTGTGCCATGATGACGACCTGATAGAACCCCTAATCCTTGGCCAAGATTGGCTATACGATCACTCAGTGGACCTAAATCTTAGACAAGGCTCCTTACAGATTGGAACCTTGGAGCAGAAGCGAGTGATACCGCTTGACTTCCCTAACGGCATTCCGCCTGACGGTTGTGACCCTAGACCCTATGAAACACATGCGACGGAAGACCGGAAGATCTTTGATCAGCTCAATCACGCTACGTCTACACCAACCCGCTTGGGCTTGGCTATAGACAGTTGTCAATCAGAAAGACGACAAGAGACCTTCCTTGGAACTTCCTGCAAACTAGAAGGAGCAGCTACCCATCCGCGAGGGCAGATGGACACAATCAGTGGGCAGATGGACACAATCAGCGGTCAGGTGGGTTGCATCAGCAGCCAAATGAGCACGACACCCTGCGGTGCTCATCCTTCCAAACTTGTTGCGGACAGGCCTAGATTAAAGTTAAAGAACGAATCATTTCCTAGTGGGCAGGTCACGCAAGTGTTGGAACTCCCTTCTTTTCCAAAGAAGAGCGTCCACCCGACCTCTCAACCTCAACCACAGCAGAGTCAACCACGAAGAAGGAACCCAGACCGACGACAGTATCATAAGACGCAGCAAGGAAAGCAGTTTAGGCCAACCAAGGGAAGCGACACCAGACAAATATGGGTGCCAAAAGGACAAAAAACACCGAAGAACTCCAACAAAGCCGAGATCGACAAGCAAAAGGCAGGGCAGAAACAGAATCAGTATCCACCATCCCCTCGACCTTCTTCTACAAGTCCGAGCATTCGACAAATTTGGATCGCCAAGAAATACCTTACCCATAGACCCACACCCACGCAGATTTGGGTACCCAAAAGGTCTCAAATACATCACACACCCATCCAGAAACCTTTACCCATCTTTAGCTCTAAGAGCTACGACCCCTCTATCCAAGCATGGAGAATTAAACTGTGTACTAAACCCCCTGACCCAATTCTGTAAATCCACCCACACTAACAACAGGAGCATTCCGAGCCCATTGCATACCCAAAACATGCATCTAGGATGACACTGACCTCTAATCACCACTCACACTATCACAAACACTTCACCACTAACCACTGACCTCCGGGATTGTCATGTTAGTATTGTGAAGGGAACACCATTACATCTTGTTTCCTATGCAACACTAATGTGCCTTTCGTCTTCCAGCAGATAAGCAACCTACTCTCATGGCAACAGCGGCAGGCACAAGCTCTCAGGCAGGATCTGGTGCTCCTATCAATTGGGATGCCATGCCAGTGGAAGCTCCACCAACAGCTCGGCCTGAAGAATTCTTGAATGTGCGAAGGATTCCCATTCCAGATCCCCCCAGTGGACTAACCGAAAGAGTAAAAGGGCACTCCCATTGGTTCAATGAAATGCCAGGGGATTTGGGAGACGCAGATCACATCTGGGAGTCCAAGATGGAGTGTGGAGGGGTTTGGTGGACCTTCCAATTCTTTTCAAGAGAATTTGAGACCTTACAGAATGCAGCTCCAGTTCAGGATATCTGGCAAAAGGCAGGACTACAAGCTTACTTCAGTGCAGCTCTACCTAAACCCGACCTCCTCAGGTGCTACTACTTGATTGCTACGCTGAAACCTACCGGGGATAAAGATCATTCAGGCACATTCTGGGTGCCCTCCTTATCCAATCTGGAGGAGATGAGGAAGTTTGAATTAAATGTAACGTTAATCAGGGAAGCCCTTCAAATGTATGGCACTCATGTGCCTTCAGATCGCGACCCCTTGATACCAGAATCAATGAAAAGCAATAGAGTCAAGAGCTCAAAGAAATGTGCGCCCTCACCCCCAACATCGCCATACCCCTGCGGATGTGCCTCCAGCACTTTGCATTTCCCGCTCAGGACCGTTTCACTCAGCCTCACAAGAAGATATGGTACGGGCTGTATTTAGCAGAGACCGGAAGCTTGCCCATTAAGATGCCGGTATGGATCTTAGATCAAGTGTATGAGGCAGGCAAGCGGGGAGTGAGGAAGCCCACTTTACATGGTTGTTGTGCGCTGACAAGAATCATCTACAGATGTCTTGCATATGACGTGCCAGTTGCCTGAGCCCTAAAGTATGCACACCTGGAGTTGTTCAAAGGGGGGAAGTCAGGGAGTCAGCCTGCAAAAAGAATGCGTGGATCCCTTTCACAGGTCCTGATCCCTCCAGAAGCCATCGCTGAAGTCTCCACTAGAGAGGAAGCCCAAGTGGCACCTTTCATAATCCATCTCCAAGAGTCTCAACCAAGAGAGGTAGTACAACCCACCCCTTCTGCCCCTCCACTACCTACTAATGCAGAATTTGCAGCTATGGCCACCTTCACCGAGGACCCAAACTTTGATTTTGAAACATTCCTGCAGACGGCCCATCTATCAGACAGTGAAGGTTGCCCTGACAATGTCGATCCGGGGACATCAGCCCAAAGAGAACATGCACGAGGCGAGACAAGCAGTGTACAGGAGATAGGAGTGGCACAACTTCCTCAGAGACTAAGCACACAAGCTCAGGAGAAGGCACCAAGAGATGACCCAGAAGAGAGTGAAGACGAAGCCCCTGCATATATGGCACAGCTCAAACGACTATACCGAACAATCAAGCAGGTGCAACGACGCCATAAAATGTCAGAAGAAGCAAATAGGGCCCTAGTAAACCAGATGCTGCAGTCGGAGAATATCGACCCCCATTTTGTAGAATCGCTAAATCTTTTGGCGGACACCTGTGGCATCAGTGAAGCAATGAGAACCTTGGTCTACCGAGAGAACCCTACTTATGATCAAAGAAGAATTGATACACGGCCTCGACAAGGAAAGATGATTCAGATGGAAGTATCTACCGCGTTAGCTACGTCCACGTCAGAAGATGTTCACATGATTAGCCCTAGGCCCAATGATGAACCAGAGGAAATTACGCATGCACCATCCCCCTCATCATCTCCTATCCCACCCTCAGAACCTCTCTCCACATGTCTTTCTACACAACCAATATCCTCCTATAGTGGGACCATTGTACACACCCCCGTTTCCACTTTCCATCCTTCACCCTCATCCATCTCTGTCACCCAGATTTTTGAACCCCAACTAGGTCACCCTTCCTTCCTCCCTGCCTTTGGACAACCATCTGTCACTAGTCAGACTCTTTCCCTTCCTTTACCCTCCACCCCTCCATTTCCTCCCTCCCAAACTCTACCTACCCCGTCCCTTGTAACTGCCTCGGGCACCACACTAATCACCCAACCCTCCTTCTGGACCCAACTGGTAAACATTCTTCAACAGGTTGATAAACATAATAAAAAGTCCCTTCCCCAAATCCACTCCCCCACATTCACGGCCACCACTATCACACCACCCACCATCCCGGTGTTCACATTTCACGACTCACACTCTCTCATGTCCGACCCCATGGACATCTCACCATCCGCTGGATCACCCACCACCACTGTTCTCACAACACCATCACAGGTTATTACACTCACATCACCACTTCCACACACGGTAGGCACAACATCCACCTTTCCCATTCCCACTTCCCAACCCCCTGCATCTCCCATCCTTACCCCGGCATCCACCTCATTTAGTCTTGCACTCAACACCATGCTCGAAGCTGCCACTCAGCTTAAGCAGGAATATAAATTATTGGAAGAAAATAACAAGGAGCTTTGCACCCTCTCAGCAACACTCCAAGAGCGTATCAATGCTTTGGAGTCCAGTCATACGGAGTCACAAAGCAAAATATCCGCCCTCGAACATGCAAATGCGCAACTCGAAGCGAGGCATATGGAAGAGAGCAAAGCCATGGAGGAACAGCTGCGAGATCAAATGGGCCGCAATGCTAGGCTTCAACGAAACATGGCCTTGCTACGACGACATCTGGCGGCAGCTCAAGAAGAGAACAGACGGCTTCAACAACAAAACCAAGAGAACCTCGAGGCTGCCTTGGAGAACACCCCGGGAGCACCCATAGACCCGGCTAAATTTCAAGCTGTTCCCTCAGAAAGCATACAACAGATCTTGGAAACTTATGCCAATCTTTTAGAAGCACATGATCAGCTTGCCGACCAACTGAAGGACCTACAGAGACCCCAAGAGTCTACACCACACCAACGAGAACCTAAAGAGATGACCGACGCTGCTACTTCACCTGAACCTGAACATTCAACGACCAATGACGTACTGGAGTTACGACAACAGGTTGCAGAATTAAAATTGAAGTTGATGAAATACGAGCGACCTCCTTCCCCACCTGAGCAACCCATGGAAGAGGAAGAAGTTATTATTCCAGTGGAGGAAGCATATGAAGAGAACTATGAGCCTCAACCTTTTCCAGGAGGCACAACCACTGAGGAGGGACAGGACACTTATGAGGAACCCCCATCGGCATGGATGAAATAGGTAGAAGAAATGGGGCAGACTCATGAAGAACGTATCACCCACCAGATGTTGGCCATGAAGACCATTGAAGAAACCATACTTCAATCAGAATACTTTAGACAGCTGGCCCCTAGAAGACTAATCACCAGCTCAGAATTACAATATAAGCCATACTTTGTACTGTTGGCAGACTACAACGCCGAGATCAAACGTAAGACCAACAAGTACCCAACTTTCGCAACGCAATTTGAACCGGAGGACATTCCAGAGGAGGCGCGCAAAGGGAGAATACATCAACCCATCTGGAGGCAAAAGCTATTGGAGACCTATCCCGAGATGCTACGAACATGGGACCACGCACCCATGCATTTAAAGTATAACAATTGCTATGGACCAATACAACGGAGAAGGACATGGAAGTCATTTGCAATCAAAGTCAAGAACAATGCCAATTGCAAAGAATGGCTCAATTACCCCGCCATCGCTCCCCCAACCGGTACTCCCACGGTGTCATACATGATGGCAACCATCAGACATTGGATACCACGTCTCCACCCCATGCCAGATGTTGCTGCCCAGATGATGCTCAAGATCTTCGATATGATGCAGGTCGTACTCAAAACTTTTCGCAATGTATGCCGCATTCAACCGCCTATTCCCGGGTTTATTAATGGTAACTACGACCTGCTATATGATATGAGCACAACCCCGAGCATACGAGTGGCTTACGCATGGCACGCACGCATCAGATATCTCCCTGCCTGCTACAAGCAAACGTTCGATGAAATGTTCACCACGGGGTTCTGGGAAGCACACTTAGAGGTGTTCGCGCCACGGCCCACCCATTTGTTACACCTCTTTGCATTCGAACAAACGATGCACTCAGAACTCTACACAACGCCACAGACGGACATACCGGGCCCAGTCAATTGGGATACCCTGCAGAGAGACCTGATCCGAGGGTTGCGAATCAAAGAACATGAGGTGGGAGCTGACATTCTCCAGAACTATATTGATCAACCCGCAGAGCAAAGGTCTGTCAGAGGCGACAGACCCTAGGGGGGGGAGAGTGTTGACAGTATACGGGAAGAAGCAAGTACGGACACACATGCAGATCTAGCACTGAGGCAACCCTTCATTTTTTTCAAAACCCTCACATCATTTTAAAGTGATTCTCATCACTACAAACCCTTGTAAATATCATTTCACTTTTTTGTAGCTCCATTTTGTACAAGCCGAGGAGTCCTCGAGCTTGGGGAGCCTTAGAAGTAGTTGCCTGTCAATTTTCATAATTTTTAGATCTCGTTTGGGCCCTCAAATAAGCCCTGGAACCTAATTTTTAACTAGGCCGGACACTAGGTCTGGACAGGGCCAAAGCTAGTCAAAAACTATAAATAGAGCTAGAGAGCTCATTTTTGGGGTTAGCTTCTTGTAGTTTGAGCTTGTATGAGAACTTTCTTGCAATAGAAGTGATTCCATTGTCTACTCTCTTTGTTCTTACTGTGTGTGCGCGTGTGTGTGTATGTGTGTGCATGCTTGTGTGCTTCTCACTCACGCACTTGTGCTTCCACTTGCTCGTGGTCTTCATACCATCCTCATGTCTTCCCGGATTGACATTAAAGGAGGTGCTACTCATCACTGAGCTACAGTGTAACTAGCAAACAAATCCCAAGGTTTGCCCCTGTGAAAAGGTGCTATACATGCGGTGGTGACCATATGGCGAACGTCTGTCCCATCATGGCTCAACCCCAAGTTAATCCTAGTAGCCAGTACTGCACCATAGAACAGAAGTACACAAACCACACTGCGCAAGATTGCCCATACAACAAGCAGGCAGTTAGGCAACCCTACCCTCAGCCCTACCAACAAGGCAGATACCAGAACCAGTACCCTCCACCACCACAATATGCTAGACCCCAACAAACCTACCAACCACAATATCAGGCCCAACAGAGACCCCAACCGGTGCTAGCTCAACAGCCTCCAAACCCCGCTAACGTGATTCCTGTAAAGTATACTGCTGCAGAAGAGAACCTGAATAGAGCTATAGTCCCTGTAACATCCTTGCTTTCTGAAAGTGACCCGAGTGACCATAGCTTTGATTCCACGCATGTTGATAGCCCTCAGGCCTACTACATGCAGTCTCCTGAGCATGGTGAGTCCTATTACAGCGAAGAGACAAACGAACCTAGTTGGGAGTCAGATTACACGAACGTCATGTATGCAAACCCCAATCCTAGGCCTCAATCTAGGCAAGTAAGACCTCCATTCCCAAGAGGACCGTGCTACAGATGCCAAGGAGATCATCTCATTCGTGATTGTCCCTTGCCTCCACCTACACAACCCCAGTCAGTAACGATCCAAGGTTTTTGCCAAGACTGTGGAAAAGAGCATCTTTTACGAGATTGCCCAAAGAACCCCAATAATATGCCAAAAATCACGCCTATCAATGTTATTGGGTTATTAGTAGATTCCACAGGAAGCGTCACTTCCACTGCTCCCGTATAAGTAGTCACTAGGGCTCAAGCATTGCAGCAAAACCAAGGGGTAGACCAGGAAAAGAGCCCAACAGCTAGTGAAACTGAGAGCATAACCAAGAAAAGGACTAGAGTTTGGAGAGATAGCCGCGAACGCATGAAAAGGCAATGGGCAAAGAAGATGAGTGAACTTGAGGAAAGTCTACGAGAAACCAAGGCTAAAATCATAGAGATAACATCTCAACCGCACTCTCACACATTCCCACCGCTACCATCCCCATCACCCTCCATCCCTCCACCCTCTAAGACACCCCACGTAACCCACCCACCACCCCAAACAGGATCGGTATTAGATGATCCCACTCCTGAAGACATAGACATGATGCTTAAAGCATATCAGGCCAGAATCCAAGAAGGGCCAAACGTCACGGATCATGACAAGTGCTATCCTAGAGCTGACCTAGAGATAGAAAGAACCAAACTGTGCGCGAAAATGGTCGCACTGGCTCAGATATGTTTGAAGCCAGTCGCCTTTTCAATTACTCGGGCTCAGCCAAAACGCAATTACACTTGGATGGATTCCTAGAGAAGTTAGAGGGAATAATTGCAAGATCTGCCAAGGAAGAAAAAAATCAAGAAAAAGATAAAGCAAGCAAAAACATGAACCATCCCCCATCAGAAGTTTATGTGGCCAATTCCACTAAACCAGACAACTTCCCCTCCTTAGAAAGAGTAGAGAGGCTAATTGCACAATCAGAAAAGGAACCTGCCCCTCAAAGAAAGGAAAGGGCAAAAGAACGGATAAGCCAGCCTCTTCAGGAAGCCTATGTGCCTCCTCAAGAAGCTTATCATCCCCCCCAAAAGGCAAATGAGCCTCCCTCGAAAGCTCACGTACCTCCACAGGTTGCCTACATTCCTTCTCAAGGAGCGTATGAGCCTGCTCGGAAGAGTAATAGAATAAGTAATCCTCCCCAAGAAGCTTGTGCTCCAGCTATCTATGAGAACGAGGAAAGAGCCAACGATAGAATAAGCCCTCCTTCCCAGGTTGCTTATGTGCCTAATTCTATGGAGCCAGACACTTCTTCTTCTATGAATCGGTTTGCACCAGACTTCCTACGAGAGATTCAAGAAGACAAATGGGATAACGAAAGCGAGGTCGCCCCTCCTTTTGAACTTGTGGACGATGCACACGACCAATTCCCACAAGACATCCCATCTATTTACGGGGAACATGAGAGTGCTCAGTCTCACGAGAGATTGGACTTTGAGTCTAATTCCATACAAGAGCTACCCCACTTCACAGGCACATGGGAAGCAAAATCCACATGTATGAGAGCACCCACAATCATGGTAAGGAACGACGACTCAGTCATACCTAGGAACACAGAGGTAGTGAAGAACACTCACGTGCAGTGTAACCTCAAGTTAGAAGAGCTACTCAAGGTTAGACCTGAATTATGGAAACATGTAGCCAAACAAGTATCAGAGATAGCAAAACCTCGTTCCCAGGTAGGATCCCATAGGACAGTGCCAGAAATTCCCTTGGATAAGATAGGAGATATGTGTGAAGGTGAAGAAGGGAACACCTATCTTCCCATTACCTACCAGGAGTACACCACCAAGGCAATTTTGGACTCAGGTGCGGGAGTTGCAATTGCCACTACTTCCCTATGGAAGCGTTGGGGCAAGCCAGCACTCAGGCCAACGAGAATGAAATTGCAAATGGCCGATGGGCGTATTGAGAGACCCTTAGGATTGCTGGAAGGGATAACTCTCTCCACTTGTGGTGTCGAGTTTGAGCATACATTTGCCATATGCGACTTCAGCAAAAATCATGCCTATGAGATGATCTTGGGCAGACCATTTATGCGACAGTTGCAAGTGGTACAGGATTGGGGAACCAACTCCTTGTATTTGCAACACTTAGGTGTTACGACCAAAGTCAATCTCAAGGATTATTCTCATAGAGATGTCCCTCCTATCCAATGGAATCCCATCCATAGAGCCAAAGATGATACAGAATCGGTGCGTTCCATAGGGTCAGGATCCTCATGGATGCATGAAGACACTCACTTATGGATGTGCAAAGTAGCAGTAGAAGAAGAGAAGAGAGAGAAAGCCAGAGAGGTAGGTGCGAAAGAAAACCATAGATCAATCCAAGACCCAGCCTATGCACCTGTAGTTTTTCCAGACGAAGAATTTGAACCTCACGGTTGGGCAGAAATCTTAGCAACAATGGACGTAGCCATCAATGAAGAACAATGGACACCTCACTGTGATGAAGATGGCTATGACATTTCGGTCTTCTCCATAGAGCCAATCATGGGAGAGGCAGTTCTAGAAGAATGCGAACCTAGCCCTGATGCATATGAGGATGCAAGTGACTCCGATCTAGAGTCAATCATTATGGACCCACCATTTGCATCAGATGAAGAATACTTCCATGAAGTAGAAGTTCGACCCCAGAGGCATGGAGAGGTTACAAACGATGTAAGATTAGCAACGCATATAACCCCGAAGGAAGAAGGAAAGAAACGAAAGAAGAAAGAAGTCTCACCAGAGGAGGAAGAGTCGTTGTTTGAGGTCCCAGAAAATTTTAAGAAGTATGAGATAGATGACAGGAGAGTCATGATAAGAATGCCTAAACGAGAGGCACAAGTAGGAGAGGCCTATGATAACAAAGAAACCACCAAGAAAATAGTTGTGGCCATAGAAGAAGGAGAGGAGAGATGCACGTACATAGGCCATGACCTAACAGAAGAAGAAGAGTACGAATTGATTGCCTTGCTAAGAGAATACAGAGATGTATTCGCTTGGAGTTACAAGGATTTGAAAGGTGTCGACCCTGATATATGCTCACACACTATTCCCATGACCTCAGATGCCAAACCCTCTAAGCAAAAGCCTTATACATATAATGATAATTACGCTGCTAAGATCAAGGAAGAGATAGATAGACTGGTCGAAGCTGGATTTATCTATGAAATTGAGCACACTGAATGGGTATCCCCCATCGTAGTGGTGCCCAAGAAGAATGGCAAGCTGCGTGTGTGCATTAACTTGAAAAAGGTTAATGCCGCCATGATTCGAGATAACTATCCACTTCCCATCACAGAACATCTCTTAGAAAGAGTGGCAGGCAAGGAAGTGTACAGCTTCCTTGATGGATTTTCGGGCTACAATCAAGTAGCCATAGCTCCAGAGGATCAGCATAAGACAGCCTTTGCCACAGAATGGGGCGTTTTTGCTTTTAGAGTAATGCCATTTGGGCTTACCAATGCACCAGCTACCTTCCAGAGGCTGATGTGCCATGTGTTTAAGGAGTTCCTGAGGAAGAGTTTAGAAGTCTATGTGGATGATCTTTGTGCTCATTCCAACATTAGGCAAACCCATATCCCTGAACTCAGACAAATCTTTGACAAATGTAGAGAATATCAAGTCTGCCTGAACCCAGAAAAATGTGTTTTCATGGTCAGGTAAGGCAAAATTCTAGGACACATAGTGTCAAAGAATGGCATATCTACTGACGAAGAGAAAGTGAGAGCCATAGCAGAGCTACCGAGGCCAAAGAATGTCAAGGAAGTACAAGCTTTCATGGGGCATTGTGGCTATTACCGACGATTTATACACATGTATGCTGTCATTGCAAAGCCCATGTACAAACTCCTGACTAACTTTGAGTGGACGGATGAATGTGAGAATTCCTTCCAGGAGCTTAAACGAAGATTATGTTCAGCACCAATCTTGACCACACCAGATTGGAATAAGCCATTCCATGTTCACGTGGATGCATCCAATTATGCCATTGGATGTGTGCTTGCACAACCTACTGGTGAAGGTAATATGGATCTTCCAATTGCCTATGCCAGTAGACAATTGAATGCGGCTGAACGGAATTACACCACTACGGAGAGAGAAGGCTTAGGCATGGTATATGCAGTTAAGAAATTTAGACACTATTTGCTTGCAAATAAGTTTAAATTTTTTACTGATCATCAAGCATTGTTATATCTCGTAAACAAGCCTTGCAATACAGGAAGATTAGTGAGGTGGTTTCTCTTGCTAATGGAATATGATTTTGAGGTTGTGGTAAGAAAAGGGAGGACTCACTTGAGAGCAGATCACCTCTCTAGGCTCACATCAGGAGAAGCCCCACAAGGAGTGTCAGATGACCTTCCTGATGCTTACTTGTTTAATTTGGAAGTTGTACCGCAGTGGGCTAAGCCATTGGTACCAGTATTGACATATGGGCCTAATCATCCAGTGGTAAACACACGGAATAGACAGGTTGTAAGAGCCCAAAAGTACCACATCATGGCAGGAAGTATGTACAAGCACACAGATCAAGGGATCTTGGCTTGTTGCGTAGAAGAGGACGAGTACGCTAAATGGTTGCAATTAGCACATGTAGGTGCGTTAGAGCAACACCATTCAAAGCAACGAACTTTACAGACTCTAAAGAGATTCGGAGTGCACTGGCCAACTATGGAAGCAGATGTCCAAAAGTTGTGCAAGGAATGCCCAATCTGTTGCACAAAACCACCAGTTGAACACGCCACTCTGTATCAAGTATCCATTGTGCCAGAGTGGAGCGACCCTCTAGTATCCTTCCTGAGGACAAACACATTCCCTCCAGACATGACTCTGGCTAGGAAAAGGAGTTTAGAACAAGAAGCCCTGGATTATTCACTCATTGGTGATAATCTATATAAGCGTGGTAAAGATGGTTACCTGAGGCTATGTGTCCATGAAAGTGAATATCTGAAGATCTTACAAACCGCTCACCAAGGTGTAGCAGGAGGACATTTTGGACTAGATCGGGTGATCAAGGCAATACTATTTGCGGGCTTCTGGTGGCCTACCCTTCACATGGATGCACATACCTATGTGAAACGGTGTGATGTCTGTCAGAGAACTCAGTACCCTATACGAAAAGATGAGATGCCATTGAAACCTATGATGGGTGGACGTGCATTCTCTAAGTGGGGAATAGACTTCGTAGGTCCTATTAATCCCCCAGCTAAGGGTTCTCATGCGGAATACATCATTGTTGCAACAGACTATCTAACTAAGTGGGTAGAGGTAAAGGCTACGACAAAGAACGATGCTCAAACAACTGCCAAATTCTTGTTTGAGAATGTATTCACAAGATACGGGCTACCTATAGAGCTTGTAAGTGATAGAGGCACTCATTTCTTGAATGAAGTGATTGAAAATCTACTCCAAGAATTCTTGGTAATACACAAGAAGTCTGCCCCCTATCACCCTCAAGCTAATGGACAAGCTGAGAGCACTAACAAGATCTTATGCAATGTACTGACAAAATTAGTGAACACAAAACGCTCTGATTGGGACAAACAGCTACACCATGCTGTTTGGGCATACCGAGTGGCCTACAAAACGGTACTCCAAGCCACCCCCTTTCAGATGGTATTTGGCCAAAACGCTGTGCTACCCTTGGACTTCTTAATACCTACATTGAAAGTAGCACAAGAACACGAATGGACAAGTCACGAGCTCTCCTCTAGGATCGTTGACCTTGAACGATTAGGAGAAACAAGGCTGAGAGCTGCTGCAGGAATATATGCAGCTAAAAAGAGGCAGAAGGCATACTTCGATGCCCATGTAAAGGATAAAGGCTTGAAAGCAGGAGATCTAGTCTTAGTCTATACACTGAAACAACACGCGAGGAAGCTAGAAAAGAGAGGCTACGGACCTATGATTATCAATAGGATCTCCACGAGTGGAGCAGTACAATTAGCCACATTAGAGGGTGATGTTCTCCCTAACTATATCAGCGGTTGCAGAGTCAAGTTGTATCAAGAACCCCTCACAGAGGAAATGCTTAGCCGACTCAACACTGCCAAGAAACGCAAAGAGGAAGAAAAGCGAATTAGAGAAGAAGCTCAAGCAGAAGCTTTAGAACGCATCAGAAGGATGAAATTACGAAGGCAAGGTAGAGATCAGCCTAGAGCGAATGACTATGCAGATCAAGGATTTCCTATGGCCATGTGTGAAGTTGCAGGAACAAGCTCGCATAGGATAATTGATCGACGTCCTTTCATAACCCTAGATATAGGACAAGGAAAGAGTGCAAGGAATGTAAGAGCCTTGATTGACTCAGGCGCAGCCACTAGTGCTGTTAGAGTGTCTTACTGCCAAGAATTACAGTTGACTGTCAATCCTGTGGAAGCATATCTTATAGGATTGGGAGGAGTGGAAACCCCTTGCATGGGTGAGGTGGAACTTCCCCTTTACATTCATGATGAGGCAATGACAGTTAAAGTACTGGTATGTCAAGATGAGGATCTCACTGAACCTCTAGTCTTGGGTCAAGATTGGATCTATGACCAAGCAGTCAATCTAAACCTAAGAAGTGGACTTCTCCAGGTTTGGGTCAATCATAGTCGAGTTACAGTAGAATTAGACAATGGAGCACTCAAGGAACTAGGAAAGACACAGACTCCTGGTCCTTCCAGGGGTACACATGAAGATGACCATGTTGTTCTTGTTCAAAACCATGTGTTGCAGAGGAATGATATTTGCGAAAAAGGAGTCAGGGAGGCAATGGAACTCCCTTCTTTTCCAAAGGCCAGAAGGAGGCAGCAACCAAAGGTGGATCAAAGGCAGAAGAAGCAGAGTACTACCTATGTCCGAGATCAAAAGTACCTGCACAGCAGAATGTCCCAGAAAGTAAACCAAGTGTGGGTGCGGAAAGGCGAACACCCGGTTGCACTCACGACAACCACACGGGCAAAGCTTCTTACTAGTAACCAACAACGTGACGCCACTAAGAAGTCTGTCAGAAATTCTTCTGCTAAAGTGAAATCCATTTGGGTGCCCAAGAACTCGATGAAGGCTAGCCCACAATCAAGACAAATTTGGGTGCCTAAGGCTTGCTTGAGGGCACAAGTAGCTACGCCGAGGCCACAACCTAAACAGCATAACGCAGCTACGCATACTGCCAGTATTCACTTGTTCTCAACGCTCAAGAACACACCAAGACCCAAGAGCGCGCATGTAATCAATTGTAAAGGGGTCCCTAAAAAGCCTCATTTTCAAACCGCGACACCGAGAAAGCTCTCTAGAGTCTCTACGAAACCGAAAGCAAAGCCCATCCACTGCATTTGGCAGCCTAGGACGTGTAATAAACCCCCGGACCCCAATTTGTAAATTCATACCCACTTACTAACTGCATTAGTCTCCTAGGACAACCCAAGCACTAACTACACACACTGTCTTTGCGCACTCACTAACCACTAACTCACCATCTACCTCATGTTAATGTTGTAACGGGGACAACAACGGATTTATTCTGTCCATTACGATGTTAACACTTGGTTCTATATTCTCACAGAACCAACCAGCAAAGAGGGCCATGGCCGAAGCAGGTGCTAGTTCTCAAGTCGGATCTGGTGCCCAGATTGTGGACATAGAAACACTTCTCCTCGAGCCACATCTCACCGCAAGGCCGCAAGAACTTCAAGCCGTGCATGTGCTCCCCATTCAGGATCCTCCTCAAGGGCACACTTCTCAAGTAGGTAAGCATGCGCATTGGTTCAGTGATGTTGCTGGACCACTGGGCGATGGAACCTATTTCTGGGAAGCAGAATTGGAATTTAATGGCAAATGGGGTCGATACCACTTTTTCACGCGCGAGTTTGAAAGCTATCAAAACGCCGAAGTCATGAGATCAGTTTGGATCAAAGCAGGTGTGGACAGTTATTTCAGGGCCCACTTACCAAAGCCGGATTTTTTACGATGTTCATATCTGATCAGTACCATCACGCCAAGCAGGGCCAAGGGAGGCGACAGCACCTTTGTGTTGCCATCACTGCTGCCGGGTCATGAGCTTAAAAGATTCAAGTTGACCCTTGTTGGAGACCTTTTAATCTCCAAAGGTTTGATCTACACTGACTTAAGAACACTTCTATGTCAGCTATAAACCAAACTTTACACAAACAATGTTCCTTTTTACCAAAACTTCAAACAACACTTCTCTGAGTGAAGAAGTGTCAACTTCAGAAAGTCTGCTTCAGATATCAACTTCTTTACCTGCACAAATCTTCAAATTTCTTCAAGTAAATGATGCACAAGTATTAGCAATACCTTTGCGCAATCATACTAGCCATTAGTTCTCAAAACTAATCACCAAAAGTTTAATTTGATCATTAAGATCAAATACATGTCAGAAAATGACTCTCAGAAGTTGCGCCTTCGACATAGTCAATTTCTTAACTCGATTTCTCCCAATCTGAAACCCGTTTTGCTAAATGCTTTTAGCCATAGCTTCCTCATCTTCTAACTTAAATTTTAAGTGCTCACTCATCAAAAACTTTACAGTATACACTCAGATCTGATCAAAATACTGAGACGGAAAAGTGCGCTACTTTCAGGCTTCAGTTCTCACATTCTACATATGAATGTTCCTAATGATCATTCTCACAGTAGGAGAGGAATTAGATTCTGAAACTCTAGACATAGCTTCATTAGTTTCTCAATTAGATGTGTACAAAAGGATTTCTGATCCACATGATCAGACAGAGAGTACTCAGAGAAAAACCCGTCGCTATTTTCTGGGAAAAAAACTCTCTACACATCTTCCTCAAAATTGTCATCTACAAAAATGACTCTATTACTTTCTCTCTTTTTTCTTGTCATAATTATCTTATATATACACGACTTTGGACTCATCTCGCGTCTATGACTCTATTCCTTATCATACTAAGGATTTAACTATGGTAGCTTACAAGATTCTTCACTTATATGTACATATGTGTACAAGACAACACTCTGACTTCTTCTTCATTTTTGCAAATGTCTTCCTTTGCTTCATTTTGACCATAAGCATTCTCCAAGATCTGTATAATCACCAATTTGTGATTGGTTTGCTCCAACAGCTCCCCCTCAATCACTAATTGTGATTATTCCATTCTTCTTCACTCCTGCCATCTCTTTGAATCTCTGTAGCTTAGGTCCATCCAAGCTCTTTGTCATCATATCTGCCACTTGTTCTTTTGTTGGAGTGTACATCACTTCAATCTCTTTATCAAGTACCTTTTCCCTCAAGAAATGATACTGAATCTCTATATGCTTAGTCCTGGCATGAAAAACAGGGTTAGCTGCCAAATACAAAGAACTCATATTATCTCCAAAAATTATTGGAGTACTATGATCAATCTCAAAACTTTTCATCAAGGTCTTCAACCATATGACTTCTTTTGCAGCTTCTACCATTCCCTTATACTCAGCTTCTGTAGATGATAAAGCAACTGTATGTTGCTTCTTTGAACACCAAGATACTAGCTTATCTCCAACATAACATAGATATCCATGAGTAGACCTTCTATCATCTGAGTCACCTGCCCAATCTGCATCACTAAACACTTTGATTCTTGTGTCAGAAGTGAAACCATAGTACAAACCTTCACTTAGGGTTCCTTTGATATATCTGAGTACCCTTTGGGCTGCAATCCAATGAGTCTTCTTTGGACAATGCATGAATTGTGACAACACACCTACTGCATATGATAGATCTGGCCTTGTCAAGGTAGCATAGATTAGACTACCTACCAAACTCTGATATTTCTTCATGTCATTGAACTCTTCACCTCCATACCTGCTTAATTTATGATTTACCTCCAATGGTGTAGTTGAGGTCCTGCAATCTTCCATGTTAAACTTGGCTAGAAGATTCTTCAAGTATCTCTCTTGTGAAACATATACTCCATGTTGAGTATACACAATCTGCATTCCTAGAAAATAAGATAAGTTTCCCAAGTCACTTATCTTAAACTCCTTCTCTATTTGCTTCTTGAGTTCATTGATTCCTTGAGCATCTGTTCCTGTAACAATAATATCATCAACATAAATGCACATATATATATATCCATTTTCACTTGCCTTCACTAGCAAGCTACTATCTGCCTTTGATGCTTGAAATCCACATTCATTCAAGAACTTGACCAATCTGTAATTCCAAGCTCTTGGGGCTTGCTTCAACCCATATAAAGCTCTCTTGAGCTTACACACATAATCTGATCCAATTGATTCCATGAAGCCTTCTGGTTGCTCCATATATACTTCATCTGCAATGTAACCATTAAGAAATGCATTCTTCACATCCAATTGTGATAATTTCCATCCCTTGCAAGTAGCAATAGCAATCAATGTCCTAATTGTAGACATCTTAGCAACAGGACTAAAGGTTTCATCATAATCTACCCCATAAGTTTGGGCATAACCTTTAACCACAAGTCTAGCCTTATATCTAGACACCTTGCCATCTGCAAACCTCTTTGTTTTATATACCCACTTGCATCCAATGACCTTCTGATTCTTTGGTCTTGGTACTAACTCCCAAGTTTCATTTTCAAGTAGAGCATCATACTCTTCTTGCATTGCCTTCTCCCAATTCTGTTTACCTTTGGCTTCTTCATAAGTGGTTGGATCTTCTTCTGTTTTCACAATGTAAGCATAATCTCTTGTTGTTAGGAAAGATGTATCATAGCTATACCTTATAGGCTCTTTCCTTTCTCTTGTAGATCTTCTGATTTCTGCACTTCTTGAAGTTTCAGCCTCATTTGATTCTGGATCAAATCTTGGCCCTTCTTCTACATGATCCTGCACTCTACATCTAGAGTCAACTTCATCAACAATTTCTTCACATACTTTTACCTTTGCCTTTCCTTTTCTTTGAATTTCTTCAACACCTGCATACTCATTTGGTGATCCTGTATACCACATGTTTTGCTCATCAAATGTCACATCTTTAGTAACAAGAAATTGCTTTGTGGATGGACTCCACAACCTGTAACCCATTTGTCTATCATCATATCCAATAAACACATACTTCTCTGCTTTTGGTTCTAGCTTATGTCTTAATTGTGAAGGAACATAAGCATATGCAATACATCCAAATACTTTACAATGATCAAGACTAGGTTTCTTACCCCACCATGCTTCATAAGGGGTTCCTCCATCCAAAGCTTTGCAAGGCAACCTATTCACAAGGTATGTTGCAGTGTTAATGGCCTCTGCCCATAAGTAATTTGGACAATTCTTTTCCTTCATCATGGCTCTTGCAAACTCTACAAGAGTCCTATTCCTCCTTTCTGCTACTCCATTTTGTTGAGGGGAGTACCTGCAAGTCACTTCTCTTTTGATACCTGCATTCCACAAATAATCATCAAACTCTTTTGAGAAATACTCTCCCCCTCCATCTGATCTTAACCTCTTTAGCTTTTGTCCTGTGATCCTTTCTGCATAAGCATGGAAGTGTTTGAATGTTTTAAAGACTTCTGATTTGTCCTTGATTACATACAAAGTAATCCACCTGGTTGCATCATCAACAAACAACACATAATATCTGGATCCATTTATGCTATAGTCCCTTGAGGGACCCCATACATCTGTATGAACCAATTCAAGCATGTTTGAATACTTGTACCCTGATTTGTTATAAGAACTTTTATGTGCTTTACCTAATTGACAAGCTTCACACTTGTACACCATATGTTGCCCTTCAATGTTTGGCAATCCAAGCACCACCTGATTCTTTGACATCTCCTTTATAGCTCTCTCATTGAAATGACCTAGCCTTTTATGCCATAGGTCTAATTCAGATACCTTTTGACCTCCATAGGTAAACAATGCATGTCCCACATTACCTTGGACCTTGAGAGTAAACAATCTTCCTTCCTTTTTACCTGCAATTATGGTTCTATATCCCTGATTTGGATCTTGTACATAGACACCATCATTTGTAAATCTTACCTCATATCCTTTCTCCACAATTTGCCCTACACTTATCAAATTTTTAGGAATAGTAGGAACATAAAGTACCTTACTCAGAAGTGTACTTCCACTCTTAGTCTTCACTGATCCAATGCTCTCCACTTTATGTTTGGTATTGTCACCTGTTTGAACTGTATGTCCATTCACCCTTGCTTCCATATCAGTCATCAAGGATAGATTCCCACTCAGATGGTTGCTGCACCCTGAGTCAATATAAAACACTCTTTGATCTTCTCCCATTAATTCATGAGTTGCATTCAAGATAAGAGTCATGTCATCCTTCTGATCTGATGCATAATTGTAATAATTATTGTTGTAGGACTGAGATTGGAAGTTTCTTCCACCTCCTCTACCATATGATGTCCTACCACCTCTTCCTCTGAAATTACCTCTTTGGTTTCTGCCTCCTCTACCTCTTTGACTATAATTCTGATTGTTGTATCCTCCACTTTGATTATTGTACCAACAATCATTTGCCAAATGATTTGTTCTGCCACAAATCCAACAAGCTTTAGCATTATCTTTGTTCTTACCTCCTCTTCCTTTACCTCTGAAATTTGTCTTCCCTTTTGTGAAATTGGCTTGATTTGAATTTCCTTCATCCTCATTTGATTGCTTTCCCTTGCCATTCTTTTTCTTGTCCTTGGAGTACATAGCTTGACTTGTACTTCTATCATTGTCTCCTTTAAGATCCTGCTCAAAGGTTAGCATGTGTCCTAGCAATTGATTAAGGTCAGGAGTAAAGTGATCAAGTGACAACTCTATGGACAATATAAAAGGCTTCCACTTCTCATCACCTCTTAGACCTGTAAGTATTTGTCTTACCAACTTTTCTTCTTCAATATCTTCATCCACTGCTCCCAAGCTATCTGCAATATCTTTCATCCTTGCCACATAATCTGAAATTGATTGTGAGCTCTTCTTCTTGAAAGTTGTGAACTCAGCCCATAGTGAGGACTTCCTTGACTTAGTTGTATTTTGGAAATGCTCTTCCAAGGCATTCCAAACATCTGTGGCACTTTCCAAACCTCTGATGTGAGGTAGAAGGTAATCATTTACAGACATGTAGATGATGCTCCTTGCTTGAGCATCCTTTCTCATCCAAGTCTTCAACATTGCAAGTTCTTCCCTAGTAGGAATACTTGGATCTGCAAACTCTGGTTTTTCTTCATCTCCTGTAATAAATGCTATAAGGTCTTTGCTCATGAGGTGTGCTTCCATCCTCATGGACCATGCTGGATAGTTCTCCCTATCTAGCTTATCAATTTGCAAGCTTTCTCCCATCCTTGACTTTCTGTATCTGCAATTACTATGGTTTATGAAGAGAAAGTGTACCTTTGATATATTCTTTGTCCTTCTTGATTCTTTCGAACTTGTACTATGAACTTCTGCAAGTTATCTTCAATAATTTGTCCTTATCCTCCTTTGATTTGGAAGATCTTCAATATCTGCACCAGTCGGAACTTCGATTATCTTTTCTTCTCTTGTACTTCACCTTTTGCTCTGATACCACTGTTGGAGACCTTTTAATCTCCAAAGGTTTGATCTACACTGACTTAAGAACACTTCTATGTCAGCTATAAACCAAACTTTACACAAACAATGTTCCTTTTTACCAAAACTTCAAACAACACTTCTCTGAGTGAAGAAGTGTCAACTTCAGAAAGTCTGCTTCAGATATCAACTTCTTTACCTGCACAAATCTTCAAATTTCTTCAAGTAAATGATGCACAAGTATTAGCAATACCTTTGCGCAATCATACTAGCCATTAGTTCTCAAAACTAATCACCAAAAGTTTAATTTGATCATTAAGATCAAATACATGTCAGAAAATGACTCTCAGAAGTTGCGCCTTCGACATAGTCAATTTCTTAACTCGATTTCTCCCAATCTGGAACCCGTTTTGCTAAATGCTTTTAGCCATAGCTTCCTCATCTTCTAACTTAAATTTTAAGTGCTCACTCATCAAAAACTTTACAGTATACACTCAGATCTGATCAAAATACTGAGACGGAAAAGTGCGCTACTTTCAGGCTTCAGTTCTCACATTCTACATATGAATGTTCCTAATGATCATTCTCACAGTAGGAGAGGAATTAGATTCTGAAACTCTAGACATAGCTTCATTAGTTTCTCAATTAGATGTGTACAAAAGGATTTCTGATCCACATGATCAGACAGAGAGTACTCAGAGAAAAACCCGTCGCTATTTTCTGGGAAAAAAACTCTCTACACATCTTCCTCAAAATTGTCATCTACAAAAATGACTCTATTACTTTCTCTCTTTTTTCTTGTCATAATTATCTTATATATACACGACTTTGGACTCATCTCGCGTCTATGACTCTATTCCTTATCATACTAAGGATTTAACTATGGTAGCTTACAAGATTCTTCACTTATATGTACATATGTGTACAAGACAACACTCTGACTTCTTCTTCATTTTTGCAAATGTCTTCCTTTGCTTCATTTTGACCATAAGCATTCTCCAAGATCTGTATAATCACCAATTTGTGATTGGTTTGCTCCAACAACCCTCAATCTGGTAAGAGAAGCATTGGGTATGTATGGCATGCACATCCCAACAGAAAAGGAAACCATGGTTCCAGGCCGAATGAAACACAAAGATCTTAATAAGTTGAAGGATATGGTAGCGATGACACCTACCATTGCGCTTCACCTGCGGACCCTCATGCAACATTTTGCTTTCCCCGCCCAGGAACGATTCACAATGCCCCCGAAGAAAATATGGTTCAGCTTGTATCTAGCAGAGACAGAAAGCCTTCCCATCAATGTGCCACACTGGATCATAGATCAGATCCACCTAGCCCATCAAAGGTGGAACAAGAAGCAGAAAAATGTGCTCCACGGGTGTTGTGCTCTGACTAGAATAACCTATAGATGCTTGGCTTATGACATGCCTGTTCAGCGGGCACTCGTATGGTCCCGGGCCCAAGAATTCCAGAGAAGACTATCAGCAGCAGGTCCCCCATCAAAGAAGATGAGGGGGGGAGTCCAACTACCCTGCGCTCAACCAAGGGGAGCCACCACTACACCAGAAATTACCCCTCCCCAGACACGACGCGTTAGGCCATTCACTATCCGGCTACCAAGACCAAGCACAGAGGGACCCAATCTGGTGTTTCCACCCATTCCATCAGATTTGGAATTTCCACAGGGATTTACTCTTGAGGACCTCACGGATGAAGAAATTGCCAGGTTGATCTATGACTCTAATCTCGAAACTGAAGCAGAGCGAGCTCAGGAACCACAACCCCAAACAACAACATCGGCCCCCACCCAACCACAAGTTGTAGAAGTCGATGTAGACAAACAAGAGGCAAGAGGAGACGAAGAAGAAGCCGACGAAGAACAACATCAAGAATATGACGAACTCTCTGAGTTAGCAAGTGCCCCAGCGTATTCGGCACAAATAAAAAGACTGTATCGAACCATGAAGCTAGTTCAAGAACAGCATAAAATGTCACTTGAAGCAGGCAAGAGACTCATGAACGACTTGCTAGCTGAGGAAGGTGCGGACGAGTTGTTCATTGAGTCCATAAACCTTCATGCCGACGCAATAGGATTGGATGAGGCCATACATGAGGCAATGGCCTACATTCACAGATTTGAGAAAAGGGTTCCCGTTCGTCCCAGGAGGTCCGGGAAACAAATTCACATCAATGTATCAGCACCAGGAGAGACAACGCAAGAAGAAGAACATCAGGAAGCACCACTGTCACCACCATCCCCACCTCGCACTACACAATTCACTCCACCACATGACACTAGCACTACCACGTCCACTACCACTACCATTGTCATGGGCATCCCACTCTCTCCGGGAATCCAATTCGGGGGAGTCACCATGCCCACTTTCACCACTCTGTTCACTGACGTCACATCCACTCCACCCACGATCCCCATCTACACTGTCACTCAAACAATTGACACGATGGAAACATCACCTGCCACAGCACCGCTCCCTCCCCCCATGCCACCTTCATCTCCCATACCCCCTCCACCCACATCTCCGCTTGCATCCACATCATTCACATCTCCCATTCCCGCCCCCATTCCCCCTGCATCTTCACCCCTCCCAGCATTATTTAATGTAAATAGCATATTTTTAGCATTAAATCAATGTGTAAATCAGCTCCAGAATGAGTACAGAGCCCTGGACGACCGGTATCAACAATTGACAACGCACCATCAGAACTTACAAAGACAATTTCACATTCTACAAACAGAAAATGCAGAACTGAATCAACGCTACACAACGCTTGAGCAGGCTCACCAAACATTATTGGAGGCACCCCAACCATCGACAGAATCAGGTGTCAAACAACTAGAAGCTTTGCTCGAAGTATACCAGACCGATAACCTGCGAGTCAGACGCAACTTGGCGCTACTACGGAAACATATGGCCACAGCACTGGAGGAGAACAAAAGACTGCAAAAACAAAATGAAGAGAACCTGGAAGCAGCAATGGAAGGCTCCCCTCACGAGATAGATCCAGAGCAATTCAAAGCAATTCCCACGGAGACGATGAAAACCATTCTGGAAAGCTATGCAGATCTCCTGGAAGCCCATGATGACTTGGAAAGAGAGCGTGATACACTTCAGAGCAGGCTGAAGGAACAAGAAGAACAACCGAAGAGTGTCCCATCAACTTCCACCTCAGACGAAGTAAAGGCCTTAACCGAGCAGGTAGCAGAATTACAAAAGAGGCTGCTGACATACGAGAGGCAGCCATCCCCTGTGGTAGAACCAGAGCAAGAAGAGCTAGTCCCTATTGAGGTGGATGATTCTTACGAGGAACCGTATGTTCCTATGCCAATGCCAGGCGGGCGACAAACCTCAGAGGGACTAGACACATTGGAAGTGGAAGCACCTGAGTGGCTTCAGACACTGGAACGGACAGCGAACACTCACGAAGAACGGGTGGCAATTCAAATCCAATCACTAGCGAATTTAGAAGAGACTGTCATAAAGTCTGAATACTTCAGAAGCATGTCTCACCATAGATGGATCGGCACCAATAACGATCAGTATGTGCCATTCTGTATACTTTTGGCCGATTACAACGCAGAGATTCAACGACAATGTGGCAAACCTCCAACCTTTGCTACACAATTTGGTCCAGATGATCTTCCGGAAAGTGCTCAGCGTGGGTCCATCCATCAACCCACCTGGAGAATCAGGCTCTTGGAAACGTATCCAGAAATGGTCCGAACCTGGAATAATATGCCGTTGTTTATTAAGTACAACCCTTGTTACATTCCAGTTCTGCGACGACGCACATGGCCTGAATTCACCATAGCTGTCAGAGACATTAAAGCCTGTGCAAAATGGTTGAATTATGTTTATCTAGCACCTCCAAGAGGACCTCCCACAGTCAATTACATGATTTCTACAATCCGTCACTGGAGTACTAGGCTACGCAATAACCCTGATGTGATGGCCCAGATGTGCATGAAAATATTTGAATTAATGCTGATCACTTTCAGGACGTTTAAAAACATTAAGGACCCTCACTTCTCAGGTGCAGGCTTTATGACAGGAAACCAAGATCTAGTGTATGATATGAGTACCACCCCGTCCATTGAAGTAATATATGCTTGGCACGCCAGAATCAAAAACCTCCCAGCTTGCTTTAAACAGACCTTTGAGGAGATGTTCATCACCGGATTCTGGGAATATCACTCTGAAATCTTTATACCCAGACCATCCCATCTCCTCCAATTATTTGCTGTGGAGAGGACTATCTACTCCGAACAATTGAGGGTGCCTCATCCAGATGTTCCCGGTCCTGTGAATTGGGATGAGCTGCTCACAGATCTAGCACGTGGCCTGCGACTCGAAGAACACCACCTAGCCTCCGATGTCGTCCAATACTATGTTCAAAAATCCTCTAGACAAGGGTCTGTCAGGGGCGACAGACGCGAGAGTGGGGGGGTGTTGGCAGTAGTCTTGGTACACCAGGACTTACAAGACGTGAAAGTCAAAGAAGGGAGTCAGAGCTAAGGGACAGCACAAGCAAACAGGGCAGTCAAAGAAGATCTGGCAAGTAGGCCAATATTTTTTCAAGACACTAATGCAGATCAAAGAGATGGACATGCAGGGAGGAAGAGCAAGTAGGGAGCTCGAAGATATGTATGGCAGATCACTAGAAGAAATCCCTACAACAACAGTGATTTTTATCACTAACAATCATTGTAAATATCATTTCACATTTTTGTAGCTCCATTTTGTGCAAGCCAAGGAGTCCTTGAGCTTGAGGAGCCTTAGAAGTAGTTGCGTACCAATTTTTGTATTTTTTAGATCTCGTTTGAGCCCCCAAATAAGCCCTGGAACCTAATTTTTAACTAGGCCGGACACTAGGTCTGGACAGGGCCAAAGCTAGTCAAAAACTATAAAAAGAGCTAGAGAGCTCATTTTTCAGGTTAGATTGTAATTGAAACGAACTTGTAAGAGCATTTGAAAGTAATCTAAAGAACTCCATTGATTCTCTCCCTTTGTCTTGCCGTGTGTGCGCGTGTGTGTGTATGTGTGTGCATGCTTGTGTGCTTCTCACTCACGCACTTGTGCCGCCACTTGCTCGAGGTCTTCATACCATCCTCACATCTTCCCGGATTGACATTAAAGGAGGTGCTACTCATCACTGAGCTACACTGGTCAAATCCCCTCAAAAACTATAAATAGAGCTAGAGAGCTCTTTTTTGGGGGTTAGCTAGTTTGAGGTGTGTGCATTGTGAGGGATCTTTTGCAATTTGAGCTATGAATAGAAGTCTCTCTCCTTCCATTGTCTCTTCTATTGCCTTTTCCATATGTGTGTGTACGTGTGTGTGCATTAGCCTACTTCTCACCTTCACCTTCACACACATCACTTGTTCACAATTGCCATATCATCCTTACATCTCTGCTGATTTGTTGAGATATCAAGCTCAACATGTGATGATCCAGGATGACATGTATCATTTTTTCATTTCTTTGACATGTTGATATATTTAGGTAGTGATGTGTGTGAAAACACTAGGATTGTGAGGGCACTTTTTTCCCTCTTTAGGAGGTTTTCTGCCCCGGCTTGTATATAGGCATATAGCCCTAATGGGTTATTTTTTCTTTGTACATTTTAGTGGTAATACATTCAGTATTGTGTGTTGTGCTCCAAGCTTCTTCTTCTTCCTTGTGTTGTTCGCATGCTTTCGTAGATATCTAACTCCAACAATTGGTATCGGAGCAGGTCGCCTCTTCATCTAGGGTGTCATCAACACTCCTCCAATCACATTCTCAGAACCGCACAAAATTTGGTGAGCATACTCAAGGTGATTAGGAGATCAAAAGCGCTTTGCTTTGTGGTGCCGAAATCACAATCTGAGCTCATTTCGGCCTCCAAATGCACTATTGCAGTGCTTGTGCATTCTATTTTGTCTTTTTGTGCCAAAGATATATACTGGTCTTGGTTCGCCAATATAAGCATCTCAAAGTCTGCTACAGGTTTAGCAGAACTTATTTGGGTAGTTCTATTCAACTTTTTCAGATATAGTCATTTTTTTGCATCAGGGTATTTTAGTCAGTGGCCATGGATGAACGTAGTGATGTATTATTATGTTGGTTGTTGAGGATAAGTTGGATGGTGCCAATTATCCATTGTGGGATTATATGATGCGACATGTATGGGTTGCAAAAGGATTGTGGAACATTGTGCAAGGTGTTGAAAAACGTCCTAATGCACCTACAAATACAGGTATTGAAACTGATGCAAATGGCATTGAAGACATTGATATTCTTCAGATCCCTATTTGTGCTACAATTTCTACTTCACCTACTGTAGAGAAAATTCGTCGGGATGGTAGAGATGCTCAGGCACATGCATTGATAGCCTTGTCTATCAAACATACCATTATTCCTCACATTCGCTCAGATGTTTGGTACTTTGATAGTGGGGCAACCAAACATATTACCTCACAGCATAGTTTCTTCACTTCACTCGAGCCTACCCGTACAGGGAATACTGTTACATGCACCAACAACTCCTCTTATCATATCATGGAAGTTGGTAAGATCATTTTGACTACTATTGATGGTAGTTCTTTCACTTTGTCGGATGCTTTATTTGTGCCAGGGATCAAGAAAAATCTATTATCAGTTTTTGCATTAGCCAAGATTGGCTTGGTTGTGAAATTTGTAGATGATAGATGTATAGTTCATGATCTGTCAAATGGAGACATGATTATTACTTCTTGCATTTTATGTCGTGGGTTGTATAAGCTCATAGACTATGAAAAATCTATGAATGATTCAACATGTGCAGTACATGATTCTCGGGCTATGTCAGATGCAAAGCTTTGACATGCATGCTTCGGTCATCTGAATTATGCTAGTTTGTTATGCCTACA
Organism: Ceratopteris richardii; assembly: GCA_020310875.1. Taxonomy (NCBI): domain Eukaryota; kingdom Viridiplantae; phylum Streptophyta; class Polypodiopsida; order Polypodiales; family Pteridaceae; genus Ceratopteris; species Ceratopteris richardii. The sequence continues at coordinate 29,275,984 of CM035409.1, read as the reverse complement.
AAAATCTGAAATGGTGTCCTCTTTGCCCAAGCTTGAGGCACATTAAAAACATGTCTGTGAGGCTTATATTTTGGGCAAAATGCAACGTTCCTCCTTTCCAAAAGATGGTTCAATTCGAGTTACTCAGAAATTGTAGCTTGTTCACAGTGATGACTTTGGTCCTATGCAGACACCCTCTTTTAGAAACTATCTTTACTTCATGATTTTCATTGATGATTTTTCTAGGCATGCATGGGTATATCCATTGAATGCAAAGTCTGAAGTGTTCATGTGCTTCAAACAATTTTTGGTTTTGGTTGAAAATCTATCAACATGTAAAATGGGCATCCTCCATTTTGATCGAGGGGTGCAATATATGTCTTCTGACTTTAATGCATTTCTGGCTAAACGTGGGATAAAACATCAGTGTACAGTGACATATACACCTCAACAAAATGGAGTTGCTGAATGGAAGAACATGTCACTCATGGAGATGGTGAGGTGTATGGTCAAGAGTCAAGCTTTCCCACATAGTTTCTAGCTTGAGGTTGTCATGTGTGCAGCATATGTATTTAACAGGTGTCCCACTAAAGCACTGTAGTCTATCACTCCATATGAGGCTTGGCATGGTCGCAAGCCATCTATTGCTCATCTGCATGTTTTTGGTTGTTTGGCATATGCATTAGTGCCTTAACAACATCGCAAGAAATTGGATGATAAAGCAATAAAAACTATTTTTGTTGAGTATAGTTCTGAAAGCAAAACTATCATCTATATCATCCACAGACTAAATGCATTTTGGTTAGTGGTGATGTTGTTTTTGTGGAAGATGCTATTCAGCCTTTACTTTCATGTATGAAGGAGACATCTGTTAGCTCCAAAGACATGTATGATACTTTGCTGCCTCTTTTTACAGGTGGACAATCTAGTGTTGGTCCTAATGAGTTGATTTCTCAGCCCTTACAGGTTTCATGTGATGATGCAGATCATTCCATTTCTGATGCATATTTGCATGATGCACTTGTTGATGAGAGAGCTGATATTAAGGAGGAAAAAAGTATACCAAAATGACTAGTGCAGACTTTGTGTGACAACAAATTAGATGCACCTCTGTCATATTGTACTCGTTCAGGCTCTCATAATGCCTCTTTTGCATCAAATTGCTATGCTATGGCTGCCTCTACTTTTTGTGATGAGATTGAGCCTGTTTCGTTTGATGAAGCACAAAATTATGAACATTAGATGGCTGCAATGCAGTTTGAATGTGATGCTATCATGAAAAATGGTACTTGGTCTTTATGTGACTTATCTCCTAGCAAGAAGGCCATTGTCATCCACAAGTTGAAACATAAACCTAATGGAACGATTAACATGTATAAGGTTGCAAAGGGTTATGCGCAGGAAAGAGGCATTGATTTTGATGAAACCTTTGCACCTACATTCTGAATGACTACTATTCGTAGCATCTATGCACTTGCTGCTCATCATGGTTGGAATGTACATTAGTTGGACATTAAAACGGCATTTCTGAATGGTGGCTTGCATGAAGAGGTGTATGTTTTCTAGCCCCATAGCTTTGTGGAGAAAGGGCATGAAAACTAGGTGTGCAGGTTAAAGAAGGCATTACATGGTTTAAAGCAAGCACCACGTGCTTGGTATGAAAAGATACATGCCTATCTAATTACACACGGTTTTAAGAATAGTCCAATTGGAAGCACCTTATATGTTAAGTGTGCTAATGATGTGCTTCTGATCATTGTTGTGTATGTTGATGACATGTTGCTCACTGGTCCTCATGAGAAGAATATTACTGATTTCAAGGCTGATTTGCATGCCTCATTTGAGATGTCTGATTTGAGGCATTTGCATCATTATTTGGGCATTCAATTTATGCAAGTTGATGGTGGAATAGTTTTGTGTCAAACAAAATATATTAACACATTATTGCAACATTTTGGCCTTCAAGACTATAAACCTATTGCCACTCCTATGGAGACAGGTTAACGATTGAGTCTTCATGTTGGTGGAGATGCATTTGATGTTGTTCTCTATCAGCAGGCTATTGGATGCTTGATTTACTTATGCATTACTCATCCAGATATTCAGTTTGTTGTCTCATAGATGAGAAGGTCTATGCATTGCCCATGTCAAGATTGGCGGGTGGTTAAGTGCATCTTTTGCTACTTGCATGGTATCCGGCTACTTGGGTTGTTTTATCCCAAGGGTGGATCACTACCACTAGATTTACATGCTTTTTCTGACTCTAATTGGGTTGGTTGCTATGACACTCGTGTGTCCACTAGTGATTTCTGCTTCATGCTTGGTAGCTCACGCATATCTTGGTTGAGCAAGAAGAAGCTTACTGTGGCCACTTCCAGTTGTGAGGCTGAGTATAGCAGTTTTCATAGCGACTATTGAGTGTGTGTGGATCAGACACCTTATGGCTGATTTGGGTGTTGTTCAGTCTTTTGCCACCACCATCTTCACTAACAATCAGAGTGCATTGGTAATTGCGAGGAACCCTATGTTCCATGCTCGCACTAAGCACATTGAGGTGCATTATCATTATGTGAGGGAGAGATTCTCTGTTGGCGAGATCAACTTGGCATATGTGCCCACGTAGGAGAACATTGCAGATCTTTTCATGAAGGCTCCACCTAGGGAGAAGTTTGAAGCTTTCCACAAAGGTGTGGGCTTACTTCCTTTTCTGGATTGATTCCACATAGCTTGGCACTTCCTTATACATGAGTGCCAGCTCCTTGTTCACCCCATCACTCCCAGGGGGGATTTATTGATATATTTAGTTAGTGATGTGTGTGAACACACTGGGACCACCGAGGCACTTTTTTCCTTCTTTAGGAGGTTTTTTTCCCTTGGCTTGTATATACGCATATAGTTCTAACGGGTTACTTTTTCTTTGTACATTCTAGTGGTAATACATTCAGTATCGCGTGTTGTGCTCCAAGCTTCTTCTTCTTCCTTGTGTTGTTCGTGTGCTTCTATAGCCATCTAACTACAACATGACATGTATAGTGGTCATGTTGGTATATGTCAGGGATACTTCATTGAGCTTTACTAGATTTATCTATCGAGAGTGATGGCACATTTGTTTCTTGCCAGCTCACTTATTCCTGACATTAGGATTCTCCTTATGTAATGTTCTTTATATATTGCACTTGTTGTATTGTTGTTTTAGGTCATTCTTGTACATTCCTTTATGTAATAGAAGAAGAAGAAGATCATTCTTCCTTGCCTCAATCTATGTGTGCGCTCCTCTTTGATTGTGAGAGTGTGTGTAAGCTCTCTTCCTTATCTCCTTCCTCGTGACATGGAATCAGAGCTAGTGTGACTATAGAGAGCTCACGGAGAAGGCAGATGGTGAAGAGTATGTGAGAAAGCATGGAGAAAGCGTGATTCGCAAATGACCTCAGATTTCTATGAAAATTGGCATGGAGGTAGAAGGCCTCAAAATATTTTCGTGATTTTTCCCTTTAGGGTCACTTGTTTTTGTGAGATTTTTGTTTGAGAGCCATCTCGACTTTCATTTCAAGTCGACAAGGTGGGGCCCATAGAAAAAACTAGGTCAATTTGAAAAACTATAACTTGTGTCTTGTTAGGAAACACTCATATATTCTAGATCCAGAATTTCAAGCGATTTTGTGTACTATTGTTATACAAAAGTTGCATTTTTTGAGATCGAAATGTCACGTCAAAGTGTTCAAGCAGAAGTACTGCTTGTAGTGTTTTTGGAGTATTGTGAATTGTTGCAGAAATGGCAAACTCAGATGGAATGAGTCAGCTTATGAGCGATAAGTTGGAAAGAACAACTTCCATGCTTAGAGATTCAAAATGATGAATTTCTTGATGGGAAAAGGCTATTGGAAGTACATCGAAGGAGAGAACGAAAATGCTCCGCAATTACCAGAGAGGAATCACACTATCGACTAGTTAAGAGCATATGAGGAATGGAATCAAGAAGCACGAAAGGTAATGTATTCGCTATCTGTTAGCATATAGGTAAGCATGATTGGGCACATACAGGATGTCAGGACTCCAAAAGAGGTTTGGAACAGTTTGATCATGTTGTCATGAGCCAGACCCCCTCTATAAACATAATTTTTTCCTGGCATGCATGCATAAAGTATTTACCTGCTTGCTACAAGGAGGCCTTTGAGGAAATGTTCTCTACAAGGTTCTAGGAATATCACTCAGAGATTTTCATTCCCAAACCAACACACTTGTTACATCTTTTCACAGTGGAACAAGCCATCCATGCATTAATTATGCTTGCCTCACATCTAGACATCCCAAGTCCAATAGATTGGGATCAGCTCATGAAAAATTTGGCTCGAGGATTACGCATTCAAGAACGTCACCTATCCATAGACGTCATCGAGTATTACATCAAGCACTCCCACCAACAAGGGTCTATTAGGGATGACAGACGTGAGACAGGGGGGGTGTTGGTAGTAGCCAGGGCAGTCAAGACCTTAAGAGACAAGGAAGCCAATGAAGGGAGTCAAAGCAGAGAGAAGGACCAAGTAGGCAAAGCAGTCAATGCAGATCTAGCAAGTAGTCCACATAATTTTTCATGAAGGAATATTTCCCAAACAGTGATTTTAGTCACTGCACAACATTGTAAATACCATTTTCCATTATTCCTACTCCATTTTGTGCAAGCCGAGGAGTTCTCGATCTTGAGGAGTATTAGAAGTTTCCATATACCAATTTTCATAATTTTTTGAGCTCATTTGAGCCTTCAAAATAGACTAGGAACCTAATTTTTAACTATGCCAGACACTAGGTCTAGATAGGGCCAAAAGCTAGTAGAAACTATAAAAAGAGCTAGAGAGCTCATCTTTGAGGTTAGCTTGTTACAGTTTTGAGCTATTCTAAGAGACTTTTTGAGTAATACAAAGAACTCCATTGTTCCTCTCTTTGTTCTTGCCTTGTGTGCGCATGTGTGTGTATGTGTGTGCATGCTTGTGTGCTTCTCACTCACGCACTTGTGCCATCACTTGCTCATAGTCATCATACTAGCCTTCACGTCTCCACGGATTGACAATTATGAGGTGGATCTCCTCACATTGGTACTTGCCATTGTGCTAGAGTGACAAGCTTTGTGTTCTCTAGTCTGAACTTGAGAATTAGTTCTTGAATGTATCTTCTCTGAGTAAGATACATCCCTTCATCTGTATAAATCACTTGCATACCTAGGAAATATGTGAGCTCACTTAAATCACTGATTTTGAACTCCTCTTGCATGCGTCTCTTGATCCTTTGAATGCCATTCAGATCATCACTTGTCACAATAATATCATCTACATATACACATAGATAGATAACCTCATTGTGATCCCTTTTGATGAATAAAGAAGTATTTGAGTTGTTAGATTTGAACCCTTGATCTTGAAGGTATGTAACCAACCTGTAATTCCAAGCTCTAGGAGCTTGTTTCAATACGTACAATGCTTTCTTAAGTCTAAAAACATAAGATGTATGATTAGGGTTTTCAAAACATGGTGGTTGTGACATGTAGACCTCTTCACTTATCCAACCATTTAGGAATGCATTTTACACATCAAGTTGGAGGAGTCTCCAATTTCTTGCAATCGAGACACTTATCAATGTTCTAATTGTAGACATCTTTGCAACTGGTGATAATGTTTCCTCATAGTCTATACCATTTGTTTGTGTGCATCCTTTGGCAACTACTAGGCTTGCCTTGTACCTACAAATTGATCTATCTGAGTTTCTTGCAACCAATTACCTTTTGATTGGCTGACATTGGAACCAAATCCAAAGTGTCCATCTCCTTCAATGCATCTATTTCTTCTTCCATGGCCTTTTCCCAAATAGGGTTTTCCTTTGCCTCTTCATAGGTTGAGGGTTCCTCTGAAATTGAGTCCTTTGCCAAGCAGATTGAATGCTTTGAACAAATGTGGAATCATATCTATACCTTTCTAGGTATCCCTTGTTGATCTTGTATCTAACTCAAACAATTGGTATCAAAGCAGGTCGTCGCTTCATCTAGGGCATCGTCGGCACCTCTCGGGTTGTAGTCTCAGAATCACACAAATTTTGGTGAGCATACTCAGGGTGTTTCCGAGATTAAAACTGCTTCACTTTGTGGTGCCAAAATTACGATCTAAGATCGTTTCGGCCTCCGAACGCACTAGTGCTTGTGCAGGCTATTTTGTCTTTTTGTGCCAAAGGTATATACCGATTTTGGTTCACCAATATAAGCATCTCGAAGTCTACTATGGTTTAGTAGAATTTTTCTGGGCAATTCTGTTCAACTTTTTGAGGTACAGACAATTTTCTGCATCAAGGTATTTTAGTCACCGGCCATGGCTGAAAGCAGTGATGTATTCCGTATGTTGGCTATTGAGGATAAGTTGGATGGTACCAACTACCTATTATGGGCTTATATGATGTGACATGTATTGGTTGCAAAAGGACTATGGAACATTGTGTAGGGTGTTGAAAAACATCCTATCACACCTGCAACTCTTACAACTACAGGTAGTGAAGCTGATGTAGAAGGTGTCAAAGATGATGATATTCTACATATTCCTATTCGTGGTGCAGTTTTTGTTGCACCTACTATAGAGTAAATTTGTTGGGATGGAAGAGATGCCCAATCACATGCATTGATAGATTTTTCTGTCAAACATGCCATTATTCCTCACATTCTCTCTTGTAGAACAGCTAAGGATGCTTGGGATACACTTGCCACATTGTACCAAGCTAGAAATGAGGCTCGTATTGCTTACCTCTGAAAACAGTTGGAGAGTGAGCACATGAATGGAGGTGATTCTATGGAAAGTTTTCTAACAAAGATCAAAGACCTTGAAGGAACATTTGATTTCTGTTGATGAAGTTATATTAGATAGCTCACTTGTGTAGACTGTCTTGAATGGTCTTCTTGATTCATATGAGAGTTTTGCTTCTACTCTTCGCTTGATGATGAAAGGCAATCCAAATGCCTTATCATTTGAGGACTTGGTCTCTGTTCTGTTGCAAGAAGATCAGTCAAGGTATAACAGGTCCATTATGTGTGTTGCAGATCAAGCTTTCTTGGCTAGTTAGAAGGGCAAAGGAAAATGGAGCTCTTCAATTAGCAAGCAAAAATCTACAAATGCTACACATTCAAAGAAGGAAGACAAAGATGAGAAGAAATCAGAAAAGCAAAAATTATTTTGCAAGTACTCTAAAGAAAATGATCATGTTATCACTTTCTGCATTAGCCAAGATTGGCTTGGTTGTGAAATTTGTTGATGATAAATGTACAGTTCATGATGTGTCAAATGGCAATGTTATTATTGCTTCTAGCATGGCAAGATTTATAATCTCATAGACTATGAAAAATCTATGAATGATTTGGCATGTGCACTACATGATTCTCAGGCTATGTCAGATGCAAAGCTTTGGCATGCACGCTTTGGTCATATGCTTTGCTAGTTTGCTATGCCTGTAGAAATCTGAAATGGTGTCCTCTTTGCCCAAACTTGAGGCACTCGGTAAACATGTATGCAAAGGCTGTATTTTGGGAAAAATGCAGTGTTCCTCATTTCCAAAAGATGGTTCAATTCGGGCTACTAAAAAATTGTACTTTGTTCATAGTGATGTCTATGGTCCTATGCAGGCACCTTCTTTTTGAAACTATCTTTACTTTGTGACTTTCATTGATGATTTTTCTAGGCATAGATGGGTATATCAACTCAAAGGAAAGTCCGAAGTGTTTATGTGCTTCAAAGAGTTTTTGCTTTTGGCTGAAGATCTATCAGCATGTAAAATGGGCACCCTCTATTGTGATCGAGGGGGGGAATATATGTCTTCTGACTTTAATGCATTTCTGACTAAACGTGGGATAAAACACTAGCGTATAGTGTCGTATACACCTCAACAGAATGGAGTTGCTGAGCGGAAGAACAAGTCACTCATGGAGATGATGAGGTGTATGTTCAAGAGTCAAGCTTTACCACATAGTTTCTCGCTTGAGGCTATCATGTGTGCAACATATGTACTTAACAGGTGTCCCACTAAAGCACTGCAATCTATCACTCCATATGAGGCTTGGGATGATCGCAAGCCATCTGTTGCTCATCTGCGTGTTTTTGGTTGTTTGGCATATGCATTGGTGCCTGAACAACACAATAGAAAATTGGATGATAAAGCTGTTAAATGTATTTTTGTTGGGTACAGTTCTGAAAGTAAAGGCTATCGTCTGTATCGTCCACAGACTAAACACATTGTGGTTAGCCGTGATGTTGTCTTTATGGAAGATGCTATCCAACCATTGTGGTTAGCCGTGATGTTGTCTTTATGGAAGATGCTATCGTGACTTTCATTGATGATTTTTCTAGGCATAGATGGGTATATCAACTCAAAGGAAAGTCTGAAGTGTTTATGTGCTTCAAAGAGTTTTTGCTTTTGGCTGAAGATCTATCAGCATGTAAAATGGGCACCCTCTGTTGTGATCGAGGGGGGGAATATATGTCTTCTGACTTTAATGCATTTCTGACTGAACGTGGGATAAAACACTAGCGTACAGTGTCGTATACACCTCAACAGAATGGAGTTGCTGAGCGGAAGAACAAGTCACTCATGGAGATGATGAGGTGTATGTTCAAGAGTCAAGCTTTACCACATAGTTTCTTGCTTGAGGCTATCATGTGTGCAACATATGTACTTAACAGGTGTCCCACTAAAGCACTGCAATCTATCACTCCATATGAGGCTTGGCATGATCGCAAGCCTTTGTTGCTCATCTGCGTGTTTTTGGTTGTTTGGCATATGCATTGGTGCCTGAACAACACAATAGAAAATTGGATGATAAAGCTGTTAAATGTATTTTTGTTGGGTACAGTTCTGAAAGTAAAGGCTATCGTCTGTATCGTCCACAGACTAAACACATTGTGGTTAGCCGTGATGTTGTCTTTATGGAAGATGCTATCCAACCATTGCTTTCATGTACTAAGGAGACATCTATTAGCTCCAAAGACATGTATGATACTTTGCTTCCTCTTTTTATAGGTGGACAGTCTAGTGTTGGTCCTAATGAGGCAACTTCTTAACCTTTGTAGGTTTCATGTGATGATGCAGATCATCCCATTTCTGATGCAAATTTACATGATGCACCTGTTGATGAGAGAGCTGATATTGAGGAGGCAAAAACTATGCTAAAATGGCTAGTATAGACCTTGCATGATAGAAAATTTGATGCACCACTATCATATCATACTCGTTCAGGCTCTGATAGTGCCTCTTTTGCATCAGATTGCTATGTTATGGCTGCATTTAGTCTCTGTGATGAGAATGAGCCTATTTTGTTTGATGAAGCACAAAATTTAGAAAATTGGATGGCTACTATGCAATCTGAATATGATGTGATCATGAAGAATGGTATTTGGTCTTTGTGTGACTTTCCTCCTGGCAAGAAGGCCATTGGCACTAAGTGGGTTTATAAGCTGAAGTGTAAGCTTGATGGAACAGTTGATATGTATAAGGCTAGGCTTGTTGCAAAGGGTTATGTCCAGGAAAGAGGCATTGATTTTGATGAGACCTTTGCACCTACATGTCGTATGATGATTGTTCGGAGCATCTGTGCACTTGCAGCCCATCATGGTTGGAATGTACATCAACTAGACATTAAAACGACATTTTTGAATGGCGACTTGCATGAAGAAGTGTATATTTTTTAGCCCCTTGGCTTTGTGTAGAAAGGGCATGAAAACCAGGTCTGTAGGTTAAAGAAGGCATTATATGGTTTAAAGCAAGCACCACGTGGTTGGTATGCGAAGATACATGCCTATCTGATTGCACATGGTTTTGAGAACAGTCCAACTGAAAGCACCTTATATGTTAAGCGTGCTAAAGATGTGCTTCTGATCATTGTTGTCTATGTTGATGACATGGTGCTCATTGGTCCTATTGAGAAGCATATTGTTGATTTTAAGGCTGATTTGCATGCCTCATTTGAGATGCCTGATTTGGGGCATTTGCATCATTATTTGGGCATTCAGTTTATGCACATTGATGGTAGAATGGATTTGTGTCAAACGAAATATATTGACACATTATTGCAACATTTTGGCCTTGAAGAATGTAAATCTATTGCCACTCTTATGGAGACAGGTTTACGATTGAGGGTTCATGATGCTGGAGATGCATTTGATGTTGTTCTCTACCAGCAAGCTATTGGATGCCTGGTTTACTTATGCATTACGCGGCCAGATATTCAATTGTCTCACAAATGAGTAGGTTTATGCATTATCCAGGTGTCAAACGTCGGTAGGCAATTAAGCACATCTTTCGCTACTTGAGTGGTACCTGGCTACTTGGGTTGTTTTATCCCAAGGGGGGATCACTACCACCAAATTTGCATGGTTTTTTTGACTCTCACTGGGCTAGTTGCTATGACACTCATGTGTCCACTAGTGGTTTTTGCTTCATGCTTGGTAGCTCATGTATATCTTGGTTGAGCAAGGAGAACCCTACTAGGGCCACTTCTAGTTGTGAGGCTAAGTATAGGGCAGCTTTCACAGCTACTCTTGAGTGTGTGTGGCTTAGATGCCTTATGGCTGATTTGGGTGTTGGTCAGTCTTCTGCCACCACCATTTTCACGGATAGTCAGAGTGCATTGGCAGTTGTGAGGAACCCTGTGTTCCATGCTCGCACTAAGCACATTGAGGTGCATTATCATTATGTCAGGGAGAGGTTCTCTGATGGGGAGATCAACTTGACATATGTGCCCACGCAGGAGAACATTGCAAACCTTTTCATGAAGGCTCTGCCTAGGGAGGTTTGAAGCTTTTCAAAAAGCTTTGGGCTTAGTCCCTTTTGGGGAGTGATTTCCACATAGCTTGGCACTTCCTTATACATGAGTGCCAGCTCCTTGTTCACTGCATCACTCCTAGGGGGAATTTGTTGATATATTTAGGTAGTGATGTGTGTGAACACTCTAGGACCGCCAGGGCACAATTTTCCCTCTTTAGGAGGGTTTTTCCCTTGGCTTGTATATACACCTATTGCCCTAATAGGCTACTTATCTTTGTACATTCTAGGGGTAATACATTCAATATTGTGTGTTGTGCTCCAAGCTTCTTCTTCTTCCTTGTGTTGTTTGTGTGCTTCCGCAAACATATAACTCCAACAAATCAATCAATCAAGAAGTAGATATGACTTCAAGTTTCTCTTCTCCTAGCATTTTTCCCTCTTTAGGAGGTTTTTTTCCCCCGGCTTTTATATACACCTATTTCCCTAATGAGCTACTTATCTTTGTACATTCTAGGGGTAATACATTCAGTATTGTGTGTTGTGCTCCAAGCTTCTTCTTCTTCCTTGTGCTATTCATGTGCTTCCGTAGATGTCTAACTCCAACAAATCAATCAATCAAGAAGTAGATATGACTTCAAGTTTCTCTTCTCCTAGATTGTAGGAAAAGATTTTGATCAAGCTAAACTACCAAACTTGCCTAATTTGAATTCAGATTCATGAAGAAAAGGCATGGTCATATGCTGAAGAGTCTATATAAAGACTCCAAAACACTTTTACATCAATTACAATGTTGATTTGCAGCAATACATATACTCTTTGATCATTGCTTGGTGGCACTTCTATTCTCTGCTCCTTCTTCCTTAGACTCAGTCAACTTGTGGAGATTGGTGCTCTCTCTCTACAAATTTCTAAATCAAGTTTTTAAGCATTAATTGGCAAGGTATAAGTGTCTTGTTTATGTATACAAAGTTTCAAGTCATTTGGTTTCCTAATTTCAAAAAAATTTGAGTTTTAGTGTCTCCGGGTCATTTTCTACGCATCCTTGAAAAATCGGGATGACATCAAATCAGTGTTAAGGTGATTGCTCCCTCATCAATTGATATAAATTAGGGATATTATTCATTTTAGCAAGCCAACCCTATGTACGACACTCGTTTAAAAGGAAGTTTTCCAATTGCAAATGTGTTGGATGCTCTCAGTGTTTTAAGTCATAACTTCCATCAATTTTTAGAAGGTTTTTGTGAGCTAGTCAAGGTGTAGAAGGTTTTTTTGAGCTAGCCAAGGTGCAAGTTATCTGTTTTGCATTAACTTGTTCCTATTGATGTTCCAAAGTAGCTATTGGTTTTTATTGCACTAAACTCAAACCGACAAGGTCTAATTTACATATCCAAAGAGCTAGGGCTGGTCCTATGCTCGTTTGTTGGGCCAACGTCACCACTTGACAACTCAACTTTCCAAGCCTCTCTAAGCTTCTCCAACTTCTTTCACTTGTCCTAACATATTAATGAACTTATGTCTTGTTTTGAGAAAAGTTCATGGGTCAATGAAGATCCATTTCTTCGAACTTCCTTGTATTCCCGAAAGAGAAGTTCACATTGAATATGATAGGAAAATTGTGTGATTCATGAAATAGAAGAATAGATTATTTTGTTTAAGTTTTTGTCTTTAGGAACTATTGCATTTCCTAACGATCGTTGGTTGTATGTCTTACGTTCATATACCTCAAGAATCGAGACACAAGTTAGACTCGAATCCAGATATGTGTATATTTCTTAGATATTCTTTAAAGCAAAAGGGTTTTAAATGTTATAACCATAGCATGAAAGAGCTTAAGGTGTCTAGGGATGTAATATTTGATGATTTTATGCCTTGGCATGGTTGAAAAGATGTGTTCCATGCTTTTCGCAAAGCTTTGGGCTTAGTCCCTTTTCTGGAGTGATTTCCACATAGCTTGGCACTTCGCTATACATGAGTGCCAGCTCCTTGTTCATTGCATCACTCCTAGGGGGAATTTGTTGATATATTTAGGTAGTGATGTGTATGAACACTGTAGGACCGCCCGGGCACATTTTTCTCTCTTTAGGAGGTTTTTTTCCCATGGCTTGTATATACACCTATTGCCCTAATGGGCTACTTATCTCTGTGCATTCTAGGGGTAATACATTCAGTATTGTGTGTTGTGCTCCAAGCTTCTTCTTCTTCCTTGTGATGTTCGTGTGCTTCCGCAGACGTCTAACTCCAACAAATCAATCAATCAAGAAGTAGATATGACTTCAAGTTTCTCTTCTCCTAGATTGTAGGAAAAGATTTTGATCAAGCTAAACTACCAAACCCACCTAATTTGAATTCAAATTCATGAAGAAAAGGCATGGTCATATGCTTAAGAGTCTATATAAAGACTCCAAAACACTTTTACATCAGTTATAGTGTTGATTTGAAGCAATACATATAGTCTTTAATCATTTCTTGGTGGCACATCTATTCTCTGCTCCTTCTTCCTTAGACTCAGTCAACTTGTGGAGATTGCTGCTCTCTCTACAAATTTCTAAGTCAAGTTTTTAAGCATTAATTGGCAAGGTATGTCACGAGGAAGGAGATAAGGAAGAGAGCTCACACACACACTCTCACTCTCAAGGAGAAGCACACACACAGATTGAGGCAAGGAAGAATAATCTTCTTCTTCTTCTTCTATTACATAAAAGGAATGTACAAGAATGACCTAAAAACAAGAATACAACTAGTGCAATATATAAAGACCAGTACATAAGGAAAAACCTAATGTCCGCGAATGAGTGAGCTGGCAAGAAACAAATGTGCCATCACTCTCGGTAGATAAATCTAATAAAGCTCAATGAAGTATCCCTGACATATATCGGCATGACCACTATACATGTCAGAGAAACAAAAAACTAGTACGTGTCATCTTGGATCATCACATGTTGAGCTTGATATCTCAACACTCCCCCTCAAGCTCAATGCCATATCCTGTAATCCAAGCATCTTCCGAAACTTCTTCAACTTCTCAGCTCCAAGTGCTTTGGTGAAAATATCAGCAACCTGCTCATCTGTTCTCACATAAACAAGATCAATATCACCTGCTAATACCTTCTCTCAGATGAAGTGATAATGTACCTCGATATGCTTTGTTCTAGCATGGAAAACAGGGTTCCATGCTAACTGTATGCTGCTAAGATTATCACAATAGATAGTGATAGGCTTTTGCACTTCCACAACTAAATCTGCAAGTAACATCTCCAGCCATGATGCCTCACATGCTGCCATTGCAGCACCTCTATACTCAGCCTCTGTACTCGACAAAGCAACAGTGGGTTGCTTCTTATTGCTCCATGTAATAGCTGCACCTCCAAGTGAGAAAAGAAAGCCACTAGTAGATCTTCTATCTGGAGTACTAGCAGCCCAATCTGCATCGGTGTATCCATGAACCTGCAAATCTACACCAGCTTCATAAAACAATGCATAATCCAAAGTAGCACTCACATAACGTAGAGTGCGCCTCAGAGCATCCAAATGTGGCTTCCTGGGAACCTGCATAAACTGACTTTCAAGTCCAACAGTGTAGCTTAAATCAGGCCTTGTAATTGTAAGATATATAAGACTTCCCACAATTTTCCTATACATAGTAGCATTTTCCAATGCTTCACCTGATGTAGTATCCAATTTCAAATTTTGATCTAAAGGCATAGAAATCAGCTTACAATCAGCCATACCATACTTTTGCAGCATATTCAAGCCATATTGCCTTTGCGACATCCATATACCTGTTTCTGTATGTATAAACTCAATGCCCAAGAAATAGCGCAGCACACCAAGATCTTTCATGTCAAATTCCTGCATAAGAAGTTTCTTTACCTCTTTGATGCTTTCTTCATTATCACCACCTACAATCATATCATCAACATAAATAGCCACAATAGTGATGCCATCATCAGCCTTCCTTGCATATAGTGAGTGATCTGCATCACACATAGAAAACCCAATGTTGGTTAAGTAATCAGCAATCCTTGCATGCCATGCACGCGGAGCCTGCTTCAGCCCATACAAAGCCTTTTGCAACCTGCAAACATATTCTGGATGTTTTGAATCTTCATATCCTTGTGGCTGGTCCATATATACTTCTTCCTGTAACTCACCATGTAGGAAAGCATTCTTCACATCCATCTGATGCAAAGTCCATCCTTTTGCTGTAGCTAATGCAACAAGTGTTCTGACAGTAGACATTTTAGCTACAGGGCTGAATGTTTCCTCATAATCAATGCCATATGTCTGTGCATAACCTTTAGCTACCAATCGTGCTTTATACCTGCTTATGCTACCATCAGCATTATGCTTTACCTTGTAAACCCATTTGCAGCCTATGGATTTCTTTCCTTGGGGCAATGGAACAAGCTTCCATGTATCATTTCCATAAAGTGTAGCCATCTCCTCATCCATAGCTTTTTCCCAATCTGCATTACCAATTGCATCTTCAAAACAAGAAGGTTCAACATCTTGTATTACCTTTGTCATGTAGGCACAATGGCGAGCCATGTAACTATCATATGTCAATCGTTGCACTGAATTACGCATCCTCCCAGATCTTCTTGGTCCTGGGTCACTTCTTCTTGTATCATCTGCATGTGCCCTTCTTACTCCTGGAGTCTTCACAGAGGGCAATCCAAGTTCCTCATCAAGACTCTTTTCTGAACCACTTGAATCTCCATCAACGTCTTCAAAACCTACACCTGTTTTACTACCAGCAGAAAGCAGGCACTCTCTAAGTGGGGAATAGACTTTGTAGGTCCTATTAATCCCCCATCCAAGAGTTCACATGTTGAGTATATCATTGTAGCCACAGATTATCTAACCAAATGGGTAGAACTAAAGGTGACAAGGAAGAATTATGCACAAACAACAGTTAAGGTTTTATTCGAAAATGTGTTCACACAATACTCGTTGCCTATAGAACTATTAAGTGATCATGGTACTCACTTCTTGAATGAGGTCATTGAATATCTATTACATGATTTCATGATCGTTCACAAGAAGTCTCCCCCCTATCAACCATAGGCAAATGGACATGCCGAAAGCACCAACAAATTCATGTGTATAGTTTTGACTAAGCTCATAAATAATAAGATTTCTAATTGGGACAAACACTTTCACCATGTTGTTTGGGCATATCAACTTGCCTATAAACTGGTGCTCAATACCACTCCCTTTCAGATGGTATTTGGCGAGAATGTTGTGCTTTCATTTGTCGGCGGCAACGCTACGCCCCTCCCCCCCCTATTTCTATTTGTGTGAGGCCATCCTCATAGATGCATGCACCTAATTGGTTGGTCCTTATATACTCCAATTGGGTCTTAAAGGGACCTTTTGGTGTTTGTAAATAGGTAGTACCCGAGGTACATGTGGGTCTTTCCATGTTGAAGCATTTTTGGATCACTTGTGTCTGAACTGAGTACGTAAGGATACCCACTTAGTTGTTGTGCCCAAGACTTAGCTGTATGATTGACACTCACCTTAGATGAAACAAGAACTCATCAAAATCTTTGGAGAAGTATTCTCCCCCTCCATCAGATCTGAGCTTCTTGAGTGATCTACCTGTATGATTATCCACATTTGCTAGATACTTTGTGAAGAAATCAAACACTTCATTCTTACTTTTGATGAAGTATAGAATGGTACATCTACTATGGTCATCAATAAATGAGACATAATACCTTGATCTTACCAATGAAGGTTCTTGACTTGGTCCCCATACATCTGTATGTAGTAAGTCCAATAAGTTGTTGTGGATGTAGCCTTTATGGTTGAATGGTTGTCTTTATGCCTTCCCAATCTCACATACATCATACCTGTTGATCATGTGTTGCTTTGATATGTTTGGTAGTCCAAGAACACTTTGATCCCTATATATATTCTTCAAGGTTCTTCCATTCACATGAGAAAGTCTCTTATGCCACACCTCAAACTCACTTAGGGTTTGAGACCCAAAAGTGAATAGGGCTATGTTCCTTGTTTCTCCTACTTCAAAATTAAAGAGCCTACCATGCTTCTCACCTCTGGATATCTTCTTGAAGCCTTGACATGGATCTTCCACAAAAGATCCATGCAGGGTGAACCTAACTTGCAAGCCTTTTTCAACTATTTGACCTACACTTATTAGGCTTTTAGTGATAGCGTCTACATAGAGAAACTTACTCAGAATGTTTGTCTGGCCATTGTAGGCTTTGACATTACCAATTTTCTCCACATTGTGCTTTGTGTCATCCCCTCTTTGAACGTCATGTCTATGCTTTGGACTTTCCAAGTCAATAGAAGAGTAATGTTGCCTGCAACATGATTTGAACATCCTGAATCTATGTAGAACAAATGACCATCTTCTTTACATTCTTTGTGGCTTAGATTCATAAGAAGCAATGAGTCTTCATGTGGTTGATCTTCTGAATAATTGTTGAAGTCCGTTATATTATAGCCTCTATTGTTATTGTTGAAGTTGTGTCCACCTCTACCTCTATTGCTACCATATCCACCTTTTTCACTTCCTTTCTGGGTCTTCCCATTGAATCAACAATTCTGAGTGGTGTGGTTTGAACATTCTGACCTTTGGCTTTGTCATGCTTTGGTCCTTTCTTCTTCCCTTTACACTTGCTCTTGCTTATGAAGTTGGCTTGGGAAGTCTTCTCTTCATCTTCTTCCTTGTTCTTGCCTTTCACCTTCTTATCCTTCTTATCTGCATATAGAGCAGTAGTTGACTTACCATGATAGGAGTTACCTTCCTTTATTCTTTTTTTGGCCTCGATTGAAGAGTTGTCCAAGAAATGTTGAACTCTGGAGTTTGCATGATGAGATCATGAGCCATGGTGAAGGATTGCCATTGCTTATCACTTCGAATGTCGTTGAGAATTTGCCTCATGATGATCTCTTCTTCAATCAGTCCTCCAATGGATGCTAACTGATATGCAACATCCTTGACCTTGGTAACAAACTCTATGATGGTTTGTTTAGGTGTCTTGTTCATTTGGTTGAACTCGTTACAAAGATGATCCTTTCTTGCTTTGGTACTAGCAGAAAAGAAAGTCTCAAGGGCATCCCAAGTCTCTTGAGATGTCTTGCATCCTCTAATATGTGGTAATAGAAATTCAAAGATACACTTTAGTATGTATGACCTTGCTTGAGCATCCCTTGTGCACCAAATTGTGAGCTTATCTGTCTCCTCTTGTGTAGGTCCTCCTTTGGATCTTCGCATAGGCATAGCTTCATCACCTGCTACAATTCCATAAAGATTTCTACCTTGCAAATAGGACTCCATTCTGATTTTCCAAGCCACGTAGTTGTGTCGATCAAGCTTCTCAATCATTGAGGGAAAGCCGTCACCCATCTTGATCTAGCTCTAATACCACTGAAGGAACTTGGAGAAGCTTTTAGGAGGTAGAAAAGTGAGTTGTGAAGTGATGAAGTTTGGTCCAGCCAACTCACATAAGACCAGCCTTTGAGCTTATGGAGACTCAAATAGACCTTATAGGCATGCGATAAGTGCAATCAAATGCAATATGTACTTTGGAGCATAAAGGAGAAAGTGTCGATACAAAACATATAGGTTTGCACATCGAGTAGCTCAAAAAACTTACTATCTTTGGATGAGACAATAAACTTCAATGCTCATAACAACCAGCATGATTACAAACAAAAAAAATCCTTTTAAGGGAGTGACATACATAGGGTTGAGTGTATATAATGCACAAGACTACAATAAATAAGTAAAATATGCTTTTGGAATGAATCAGACACTCAACGATGGTTTTTAGGAATACACAGAGATTGACCCCGCGACAGAAAAAACTCAAATTTCTCCCAATCTACTAAACCAAATGCTATGAAAATTTACAGCCATAAATTAGACACTAATATCTTTCCAATGACCCATCTTCATCCAATTTTGAGCTCTCTAGAGAGAGCAGCACCCTCTACAAGCTTACTACTAGAGAAGAAGATGGTGCAGAAAAATGAAGGAGCCAGACAATGATGGTCACAAGTGTATGTATATTACTTCCATGTTATGTAAAGTGTTCCATGTGATGAGAGCTACATCTATGGTCATGCATAATTGGGGCTGAGCATGAAATCGGATGAAGCTGTAGCTATCCGACGCTTGATCAATCCAAAGGAGGATGTGAGAAGGTGCTTTTCAAATTGTGGGCTTCATTCTCAACCTTTGGATGAATCCAAGTTCTAATTATCAAGATCTTAGGCACCTATCGGAAGATATATCCATCTCAACCATGCCAAAGAAATCCAAGAACTCATATGAAAGGGCACCTTTTTAAAGGTGCATCTCATCTCATCCATTAGATCTCAAGAAAATCCAAGGGCCAAAATGCAAAGGCACCTTGAAACCTCATCCATTGGATCTTTGGGCCAATCCAAGTGTTGTGGCACATTTGGAAGCCTTTCAAAACCATTCGAATATCTAAAACCATAAGTTCTAGTGGTTTCTTCATCTTTGACCAATAAAAAACAAGGGAAGCCAATGTCTAGCCTATGTGATTAAGGGACTAGACTATGGCCATCACCCTCTTCTCATTGGTCCATGGCTAATCACTCCTTAAGCTAAAAGACCCATGTAGGGTTCATTTTTCCCCCTAATGCTATGTCCCTATTGCAATAGACACAGAAACCTAATTTTTCTGAAGCATGTACATAATTTTGAATCCAGAGCGCTTCAAATAGGCAGTATTTTTTGCATCACACATTTGATGTGTGAGAAATGGGACAAGTGGGACAAATCTTCTGCCTCTTAGGTATTCTGATGGGATTCGATATTTCAATGGGTCAACGATGGAACTAGGTTCTTTCTTAGCCTGATAACAAGTTGGCATATTGGAAAGGTATGCAGATCAACCAGGCGGGTTGATTTATGGTGGTTAACATGTTCCTTCTTTCTTTGATTATTTACTTTCTCTCTTCTTGGAGACTGAAGGACCAAGAGATTGGCAAATTGGAAAGAATTTGCAAAAACTTTCTCTGGACCGGATACCCTAACACATGGGGTGTCCCCAAAATTAAATGGGATACTTGCATAAGCCAAAAATATAAAGTGCTTTGGGGATTCTAGACATTGAAGGAATGGCCAACAAACCAATGACCAAATGGTTAATTAAAGCTTGGAGCAATAGGGATGCCTCTTGGGCCAAAGTGATTTTTAGAAACAACAGCACTCTTAGGCTTGTGGGACTTCCAGGGTGGAAGGTTCTGGATCTTCTCTCTCTTTTGTTCTACCTCTATCATGTGTCTCCCACAGGTACAAGCTTAGTTTTCTCTCTATGGAAGAGTTGGAACAAGGTGAAGCAACTTGTCAAGATCAATGAAGATTGGAAATGGGTAGGCCGTATTAGATACAATGTTTCGATTGATTCCCTATCAAGGACATCAGAGGTGTTGAGCCTTGCAACCTCCAAAAAGATAGGAAGCTTTGGAAAAAAGGTTTTGATTTGTGGAAACACCTCTAGAATCAAGAAACATGCCAATGGATTACATTTGAGGACATTGATGTGGCTAGGAGAGTGGACTATGAAGAATGGTGCCTGTTGCAAAGTCAATGCAATGCTTGGGAGGGCAGGAGGACTCCCATCCTTATTGGGCATGATTCCCCTCACCTTGAGGGTCTTAGATGGCACAATGGAAACAATCTTGATAAAATTTTGAGATTCCTTTCATGTCATGATTAATAGGAGATGGTGTCTGGATTGGTCAAACTTTAGGTGGGATTTCAAGTTCCAATCCCTTTGGCATCCCCTCATCGAGGTCAAAAAATCGATTCTTATGTGGCAAATCCTTCACTAGGGAATTCGGACCAATGTAAAAGCTAACAAAATTTTTGGAGCCCCTTCATGGTGTAAACAATGCCTTCATGGTAATGATGACTTGGGACACCTCTTCTTTTCATGCCCCAAGTCAATGTTTTTCTGGTAGGCCCTTGGGAGAATCATGTCGCTATAGGACAAATCAATTGAAATCAAGCGTTATTGGGTGAATCAATTGGTTGCTCCTTAGCACTATGCAATTCTATAATATGTGAGATCCTCTGGAAGATTTGGAAAGAGAAGTGTGCTTCCCACTTTGGTAGCCCTCCTAAAGAATGGCCGATCGAAAAATGCATTTCCTTCTAAGCAAAAGAATTTCCAATTGTAAGAAGTCCCTGCCTTTTAGACATCATAGAGTGTTTTTCCTTGAGAGCAACAAGGTTAAAAGCAAGCAAGGCCCCCATGAGGGAGATGAAAGGGTCACCAACCTTATTTGTAATGTCTTCTAGCAAGTTTTAAGCAACCCCTGCTTTGTGGGATTCGGGGGTTCCCATGGGTGATAGGCCCGTTCACTTGTACATTTGTTCTTTCTATTAATTAAAGTTTGGGAGAGTCAGCAATTGCCAAACTTCCTTTGGAAAATGAAAAAAGAGAAATGGGACACATCTCCTCCAAATTGTGAGATATCACCAAATATTTGTGTGTGTGTTTAGTTTGGGACATCTTGTCAAGTGTAGAGTTGGAATACATTCTTAACTTTGGATATTCATCATGTCTACCACATCTCGATGAATGGTCAACTATCTCAATACATGAATTGGCAGATTAGAGTTGTCAAACCACCAATTTGATTTCAATAAGCATATAGTTGACAGATCATCAAGCACCTGCATGTCTATACCAAATGTTTGATGCCTGTGTGATGGGTGTGTGTTGATTTTAGTGTGAGTATATTTGTGAGGTTAGAGAATCATTATCTTCTTAACTTAATTCATCCATGGATTTTTTATTCTCATACTGTATCACATCATTCATTTCAATTGAACTGAGGTGCTTGCTTGTACATTTTCTAGCTTTAGGTATGTGTGTATGTCAATGTGAGAGTTAACAAGTGAGGAGTATGCAGAAGAACTTGTTGTAGCTCAAGGCATTCACCTCACACATATAATCTTCATGAAAACTTTTGTGCATAGTTTATAGAGGTAGAGTCTATATTTCTTGAAGTTTTCATCAAATCTAGAGAGCTATACCTTGACTTCTTAACCTTAAGAGCACGTTATTCTTCATTGGGTGGGGAATTTTATGAATTTCTTGAGTTTATTTTCATGAAAAGAACCCCCTATAAATCCTTACATAATTGCCCTAAATAATGCTGTGATTTTCCAAAAAATATTTTCTTAAAGTGAGGAATCATGATTTCCCTACCATATGAGAAAACATCATTAGAGAAATTTTTTCCCATCCTAAAGAAATCATATTTGGGACAACATGATTTGCATGGAGGTCATGATTGGAAAGTCATAATTTATGGCCCATAAGAAAGACATCTTAAGATCACACTAGTTGTCCATGTCTCAGAGGTGGGTTAGTCTGGCACTAGCCTCTTGAGGCAGAGGTCTTGTGTTCAACTCCTGGGCTGGACATGTAATGGCTTTGCCAATTCTAAACCAATTGTAACCTTGTCTAACCCTTGCTTTGTGGGCAAATTTTCTACATGTTGTGATTCACGTGTCTTAGGTGCATTTGGAGACAATAATGATTTCCTAGGCTTCTAAATTTGCTTCATGGATTGTCTTTATGATTTTGATTGGGGCCTTCTTGTGTGGTCAAACCCAATGGAGATATCTGGATGGCTTTTGATTCTTTGACTTGTTTTCCTTGTCCTTTTGTAGCTATGTTTTTTGAGTTCTTGTCATCCTCTGAGTTGTGGTTCATGATTGCTGTGAATAGCTCTTTGGTAGCCAACACATTTGAGATTCTTCTTTCTATGCAATGGATAGATTTTTGGGAATCCAAACTTGTCTCAATCTTGGTAGTTTGTGATGATAATTGGACCACTAGTTTATGAGCTTATTTCTTGGTTTGGACTTTAGCAGGCTAGGAGTGGTTTGCTTAGGAAATTCAATATTTTCATGGTTATGAGTAGGATATTTTCTTACTTTTGGCTTTTTGGGTTAGGAGGATTTGATGTAACCTCCAAAGGAGACTTTTCTATGATTAATTGTTGTTCGATTTTGGTATGATACTTACTAGTGCTACCAATTTCTCGCTCTCTTCCTTTCTTGAATTGGGCTTCCACCCTAGCTCATCCTCACACACACTCTTCCTTTCATCACTTTGGAAAGTCCTTCTATTTGTTGCACCGAGACTTGAAGTGAAGAAATGAAAATGGCAAAAAGGGGCTAGAATACAAAGAGGGAGCTTAAATATGGATCAAAATTTTCTCAAGAAGTTTGCATTGCTTATTAACAAATCCCATTCCGATGGGATCAAACTTTTTTAAAGAAGTGATCATTGCTTATTAACAAATCCCATTCTAATGTTAAAAAAATCCTTGTAAGTGCACTAAGAGGATTCCTCTAGTTGGATATTTCATGTGATGTTTCATACTTGAATAACCTTGTTTTCTCTAAGCCTCATTTTTAAAAGTGCCCGATCCATTTTTTTGAAAGAACCTAATTTAGGACACATGTATATAAGTCAAACTCCTCATTTTGTAGAAGTTATTGTCATTTTGAACAGATAGTTTGAAGAGGTAAAGCAATTCCTCTTTCTTTACCTCTTTTATCCTTCTCATGAGCTTTTATGCATGTCTATGCAATAAAATGCATGTTAAGGTACCCCCATCCTCTATTCTTCATCATTCTCTTGTATATTCTATGTGTTAGGAGCATGGAAGTGTAGGTAGGTAATTCCCAACAAGTGGTGTCTTGGTCATAACTTTGTTCAAGACAGTCAAAGTGTTTTCAAGTGACTTTGAATAGAAGCATCAAGAGCTTCAAAGTGTAACTAGTATTAATTATGTTTCGATATTCGACCTAGGAGATATTGTCATTTTAGTGTTGGTTGTTGTGTGTGCTGGATTGCATGGCTAAGTGAGTAGGAAGTGGTGTATGTTTAATTGTCTTAAGTGCGTCTTTGTCCAATCAATATGTCAACCATCACTTAGGTATATGTTTCTAAGCTCCTACTCATGTGAGCTTTCAGTTTGACAATTTAGCATGTTTAGGCCAAACCACCGCTTGATTATGCTTGTAGAATGTGTGATAACTATCTAGGATCACTTTTTAATGTGTGCTACATGTTTTTGGTGTTGTTGTCGAGGATGAACACCTATATCAAAATGGTATTGTGTTTTCATAGCTTCTTTGTGGACTAGATGTGTGTGGAAGGTTATGTGGACTAGAATTCAAGTTCATTCTTGCACTTACCATACACCTAACTACTTGATTAGGTACGTAGTGATTTTTGTTAGGGTTAATGCAGCCAGGACCATACAAGATTACATTGAGGTGACTTAGAATGATTTTAGAATAGTAGGCTAGACTTACCATCATGTGTACAAGGTAGATAACATTTTTTGACTTACCATCATGTGTACAAGGTAGATAACATTTTTTGGGTTCTTGGGAATACATATACGTCCAAAAATCCTTGTACTTCGCATTTTTATTTATTCATTGGCGTGTGTGTGTGAGAGAGAGAGAGTGTGTATGGACAACATATGCTTCAAGATGTCATTTCAAGCCTTCTTTTCTCTCTTCTCTCTATGTTCTTGTCTCATCTCTCTCTCTCTCTCTATCTATGAATTGTATGCTATCCTTTGAGAATAGCATAATGGAGACCAAGAAGTATAAAACATGCATATCAGCATGCATGCACTCCAAACCCTTAGAATCTCTATTGTGATGTATAGAAAGGGCCTACACAACATGGATACTCATTTCCTTGTCTTCATTGTCTCCATTTTTTGGGACTTTAATTGTATGAGAATGATTTCTTTAGCCATAGAATGCGTCCCTTTATGGACTTCTTCTCAAGCGCACATAATGTTGTCTCTAATGTAGAGTGACAAACAAAGATTTTATTATTCTTAAGTGTTCTTGGAAAAAAATTACTCCATATATTAAAAGACAAAAGCGTAGAGGAAACTCATCAATGAGAGCAAAATTAGAAATCCAAAGACAACTCAAAATCTATAGTTCTGAATACAAGGGGAGATTAAAATAAGACCTCAACACGCCAAGATGAAACGAGCTAAAATTCATTGAGAATCTCATTAAGGTCATGAAACAACACATCCCAAGCCTCCTCAGCCGAGGCAAACATCGAGTAATCATCACCCACAACAATTACACATTTAAGATTATCTTCAATCCATCGAAGGGGAAATCCAAGTGTCGTTTTTTACTTTTATTTACCTTCTATGTAATTTTCTTTCTCTTTGTGTAATTTTCTTTCTGTTCTTCTCCTTCCTTCTCTATTTCTCTTCTCTATTTCTTGGTTTTTTTCATCTAATTCTTTCTCTCCATTTCTTCCTCATAGAAAAGTTTAAAATGAAAATTCATGCAATGAGTAAAAACTTGACTTATTTAGAATTTTTTTACAAGCATAGTCATTGAATTTCTTGCAAGATTCACAATCCATCATGCAAGTTACCTAGGCATTGTTGGAGCAAGTCTATGACAAGCCTAAGTCTTGGCTTGAGTCCCACAAAGTCTTAGAAGAAGCTTTAAAAAGAAGACTATGTAAAGTTCACTTGTGAACTACCTCTTGTAACTTTTGAAGAGTTTACTTAATGTAAAAGTAAGAGAATCTTAAGTGGTTGAGTCCACTTGATCAAGAATGGAAAGAGGAGCCACGAATTTGTGATTTGTGGTAGGTAGAGAATCAAATCAATCATTGATTGATTGGAGAGTGATTGAGGGAAGTTAGCCTCCCAAACTCAACTATAAATAGATGGCAGTTTTAGCCGTGGTTAGAGAGACCTATGTGAAGACCTCCAAGAGCTGAGCTTTATGCCATACCAAGGTGTGATTAAAAGGCACACATATGTATCAGTAAGTCATTGTATTGTACAAGCAATATACTTTCATTTTCATGATTATTTGAGTTCATCTTTCCATGTTCTTGTGAAGTGTACTACTCACTGCCATTACTCTCAGTTTTCTCAATCAGCTTGTAGAGAAGTTTTCTCTGAGCTTGGTGCATCATTTTCAGTGATTTAACTTGGTAAAGTTAGCTCTATAAGTCTAATATATGCTCCCAAATTTTCATGTCATTTGGATGTTGCAATCTTTAGTTATGTTCATTTGAAGTCAACAGGGTCTGGTCATCTTCACTTCTCTGTCAGGTACCCGACTTTTTCACTCATCTTGTCAGAGGTTTTTCTCAGTGGTTACTTATCAAAATTCAGTGATTTAAAGCTTGTTAGATTTCGCTTACTGTCTAGTATAACCATACAAATTTTCACAATCATTGGATTCCTAAATTTTGAGTTATGTTGATTTTTCTGCTCACTGGTCTCAAACTATAGCAGCCCGTGAAAATCGGGATGATGTCATCACTTGTTAAAACTCATTCTCAGTGTGTGGTTTATTATTTTTGATGAGATTACTCTTGAAAGTTAGCTCTTTAAGTTACCTAGACTTCCCCAAGATGAATTAAGCTAATTGATGCTGTGCTCAGAGAACTATTTAAAACACTGGACAGGTGTATGAACCAAGAATAGCAAGTTTTCACCTCTGAGCTAACTCCAACTTATCTGTTTTGATCTATCTTTTTGAGAGTGATCTTCCAAGGTACATAGGGTGTCTAATACATCCATTGGCAAGCTAAAAGGGCCCAACATATACTTCTGGAGTTCATTTGGCTGGTGTAGATCAAGTATTTTGCAACACCTCTTCATCTTCAAGCACATACCATCCATCTCTTCACAGTGGTATCAGAGCAAGGTTGGATAACATGGCAAATGGATTTCCTTCATCAATTGACAAATTGGATAGAGGTAATTACTCAGCTTGGTCATCAAGGATGGAAGCTTATCTCCAAGGTAGAAGTTTATATGGTTATGTGGCTGGAGATGAAGTTATGCCAAGTTTCAGGAACAAAAGTCAACCAACACAGGAAGAGCAAGAAAGATTGAGCACATGGTGCTCCAAGGATGCACTCGCAAGGTCTTATCTCCTCAAATCTATCTCAGATTTTTTGTTGCCTCACATTACAAGTTGTAAGACATCTCAGGAAGTGTGGGATGCACTTGAAGCTTTTTTTTCTTCAAGTACTAAAGCTAGGAAGCATCAACTATGGCTTGATTTCACAACTCTCAAGAAGGCTCCCAAAAAAAATGTGACTGATTTTGTCACAAAGCTCAAGGACATAGCAGATCAGTTGGGAAGCATTGGAGAGGTAATAGATGAAGAGCAAATTGTAAGGCAGGTCATCAATGGCTTGAAGGCAGATGACAAGTGGGAAGCATTCACCACAGCTATGGATTTGTACATGGACATGCATGTACCTGATTTCAACACACTCATTGGACAACTACTTACTCAAGAGGCAAAGCTTATAAAAAATGGAGAAAGCTCTAAAGGTAATCAATCTTTAGCTTTATACACGGATAAAAGCAAGTCTAAAGATAACAAAGGAAAGGCAAAGAAAGTGGATGATGAAGCAGGTACATATCAAGCTAACTATGCAGGTAGAGGAAGACATGGCAGAGGTAGAGGAAGAGGAGGTAGACAAGGCAGGGGGAGATCCCAAGACTCCAACTCATGTTCTATTTGTGGATTAACTAATCATACAACTGAAAATTGCTTTAGGAATTCCAGGAATCAAAGAGGTAGAGGATACAATAGAGGAAGTTATGGCTACTCAAGAGGAAGGTTCAACAATTACCATGGCAACTACAACAACTACAATTATTCAAACTATCAAGGAGGCTACAAAGGAAGGAGAGACTACAATAACTACACAGAAGACTCAAACAAAGAGGATTCATTATTGATCATGAACATGGCTATGCCACAAGGTAAATCTGATGAGCATGTTTTCTACATAGATTCAGGTTGTTCAAATCATGTGGCAGGAAATGTGGCACTCCTATCAGATTTAGAAGATCCAAGGAATAAGCATGAGGTACAAACAGGAGATGATACAAAACATCCTGTGGAGAAAATAGGCAATGTCAAAGCACCTGATGGAAACATCAACCTACTCAGTAAGGTACTCTATGTCCCTACCATTACAAAGAATTTGATAAGTGTTGGGCAGATAGTAGAGAAAGTGTTGCAAGTCAGGTTCACAAAAGCAGGAGCATTTGTTGAAGATCCAAGTCAAGGATTCAGAAGAATTGCAAAAGGTGAAAAGAGAGGTAGATTGTTCACATCATTTGAATTACAGGACACAAAACATTGCTCTCTTTAATTATGGTAGTCAGACACTCACAGAATTGGAAGTATGGCACAAAAGGTTAGCACATATTGGTGAAAGGTCATTAAAGCAAATCTGCAGGGACCAAAGTGTACTTGGACTTCCTAATTTGTCAAAACAACATATGATTTATAAGTGTAGTGCATGTCAATTTGGAAAGTCTCACAGGTTACCATTCATGAAGAAATGTTATATGCATGGAGATCTCTTGGAGTTGGTTCATACAGATGTATGGGGACCTAGCAAGGAAGCTTCAATATCTGGATCAAGGTATTATGTTTCCTTTATTGATGATTGTAGCAGATGGACTATCCTATTCTTTATGAAACACAAAGATGAAGTTTTTTCATGTTTCAAAAGATATTTGGCTCTTGTGGAGAATCAAACAGGTAAATCACTAAAAAGGCTAAGGTCAGATGGAGGGGGAGAATACTTCTCCCATGAGTTTGATTCTTTTCTTCAAGAAAGAGGAATCAAAAGAGAGGTAACTACAAGGTACACTCCTGAGCAAAATGGAGTGGCAGAAAGGAGGAATAAGACAATTGTTGAAGCTGCAAGGTCTATGTTAAATGAAAAACATTTACCATTACTTATGGGCTGAGGCTGTATCTACAACCACTTACTTGATTAACAGGTTGCCTTCAAAATCCCTTGATGGGATGACTCCATATGAGGCTTGGAATGGAAGAAGACCAAGCTTAGATCATTGTAAAATTTTTGGATGTATTGCTTTTGCTCATGTTCCTTCACAGGTTAGAGGCAAGATGGATCCAAAGGCAGAAAGGTGTGTATTTATTGGATATGACAACAATCAAAAGGGCTACAGGTTATACAACCCTACCAACAAAGGATTCTTGGTAAGCAGAGATGTAGTTTTTGATGAGAACAATTCATGGTATGAAGATTCCTGCAGGAAGATCAATTTACCATATGATCTTGAAGAAGATTTTCCAAAGCTTGGTAGAGAACAATCAAAGATTGAAGAACAAGACACCTTAGAGGATGATGAAGAATCTCACATGGAAAAGATCAAAGCATGGAAGTCTTAAGGTAAAGCAAAACTGCAGGAACTTGGACATGAGGCAGAATCATCACATCATGGCCTAAGAAGATCTATGAGGGAAAAGAAAAAACCAGAAAGGTATGGGTTTGACACCTCATTAGTAACTAAACATTCTATCTACATAGCACAGGACATAAACCAAGAGGAGCCATCATCATTTGAAGAGGCCAAAGCAAAAACAGAATGGAAGCATGCAATGAAGGAAGAGATTGAAGCACTTGAGGAAAACAACACTTGGGATTTGGTGCCCAAGACTTCATCCATGAAGGTAATAGGCTCAAGATGGGTCTATAAACTCAAGAAGAATTCTGATGGTTCCATTAACAGGTATAAGGCAAGGCTTGTAGCAAAAGGCTTTGCACAAACTCAGGGAATTGATTATGAGGAGACCTTCTCTCCTGTGGCAAAGATGCCTACTATTAGGGTTTTGCTTAGTATTGCCTCTTCCAAGAATTGGAAGAAACTTCAACTAGATGTAAAGAATGCATTTTTGAATGGTTGGATAACAGAAGAGGTATATATGGCACAACCACCTGGTTTTGAGAATCAAGTTTATCTTGATTATGTGTGTAAACTTAACAAAGCATTGTATGGTCTTAAGCAAGCTCCAAAAGCTTGGAATTTTAGGCTTGTTTCATTCTTGCAAGACAAAGGCTTTCAACCAAGCAAGGCAGATCCTTCACTCTTTATTAAAAAGAGTAATTATGAGGTCATCTACCTATGTGTATATGTAGATGATATTATATTGACAGGAAATGATGCAGATGGTATGAAGAAGATCAAAGATCAGATGAGAGAAGAGTTCAAGATAAGTGATTTGGGTTCACTTACCTACTTCCTAGGTTTGGAAGTTGTCTACAAAGATCATGGTTTGTTTCTCACTCAAAGAAAGTACATTAAGGACATGTTGGCAAAATTCAAGATGCAAGATTGTAAGATTGCAGGTACTCCAATGGAGGTCAATCACAAATTGAGCTCACATGAAGGTGAACTCATAGAGGACATCACATCATATCAAAGTCTAGTGGGTAGTCTCAACTATGCCACATTGACAAGAGTAGATATATGTTACAGTGTGAGTGTGCTAAGCCAATTTATGCACACACCAAGGAAACCACATATGGATGCCGCCAAAAGGATTCTCAAGTATCTCAAAGGAACCATAAAGGAAGGACTTTATTATTCTTATGTATCTGATTTAGGTTTGAAGCTATTTTCTGATGCAGATTGGGCTGGCTCCAAGGAAGATAGAAGGAGCACTTCAGGTTATCTTACCTTTGCAGGTTCAAAGCTTATTTCATGGTCATCCAAGAAGCGACCCACAGTTGCTCTCTCTTCTACTGAAGCTGAATATAGAGGTCTTGCCATAGCTACACAAGAAGCTATGTGGATGAAGACATTATTCAAAGATCTTGGATTGGAGTTTGGAACTCCAACTATTTTTGGTGATAATATGAGTTCTATTCATTTGGCTGCTAATCCTATTTTTCATGCAAGGACTAAACATATTGAAGTTCATTATCACTATGTACGAGAAAAGGTTCTAAGCAAAGAGATTCAAATATCATATGTGTCCACTCATCAACAATGTGCAGATATTCTAACCAAAGCATTGGATGGTACAAAGCTTTGCAAATTCAAGGCTATGATAGGTTTGCAGGTAATCTTGGAAGATTGAAGACCTCAAGCATACTTGGCTTGAGGGGGAGCTGTTGGAGCAAGTCTATGACAAGCCTAAGTATTGGCTTGAGTCCCACAAAGTCTTAGAAGAAGCTTTAAAAAGAAGACTATGTAAAGTTCACTTGTGAACTACCTCTTGTAACTTTTGAAGAGTTTACTTAATGTAAAAGTAAGAGAATCTTAAGTGGTTGAGTCCACTTGATCAAGAATGGAAAGAGGAGCCACGAATTCGTGATTTGTGGTAGGTAGAAAATCAAATCAATCATTGATTGATTGGAGAGTGATTGAGGGAAGTTAGCCTCCCAAACTCAACTATAAATAGATGGCAGTTTTAGTCGTGGTTAGAGAGACCTATGTGAAGACCTCCAAGAGCTGAGCTTTATGCCATATCAAGGTGTGATTACAAGGCACACATATGTATCAGTAAGTCATTGTATTGTACAAGCAATATACTTTCATTTTCATGATTATTTGAGTTCATCTTTCCATGTTCTTGTGAAGTGTACTACTCACTGCCATTACTCTCAGTTTTCTCAATCAGCTTGCAGAGATGTTTTCTCTGAGCTTGGTGCATCATTTTCAGTGATTTAACTTGGTAAAGTTAGCTCTATAAGTCTACTATATGCTCACAAATTTTCATGTCATTTGGATGTTGCAATCTTCAGTTATGTTCATTTGAAGTCAACAGGGTCTGTTCATCTTCACTTCTCTGTCATGTACCCGACTTTTTCACTCATCTTGTCAGAGGTGTTTCTCAGTGGTTACTTATCCAAATTTAGATAATTTAAAGCTTGTTAGTATTTGCTTACTGTTTAGTATAACGATAAAAATTTTCATAATCATTGGATTCCTACATTTTGGGTTATGTTGATTTTTCTGCTCACTGGTCTCAAACTATAGCAGCCCATGAAAATCGGGATGATGTCATCACTTGTTAAAACTCATTCTCAGTGTGTGGTTTATTATTTTTGATGAGATTACTCTTGAAAGTTAGCTCTTTAAGTTACCTAGACTTCCCCAAGAGGAATTAAGCTAATTGCTGCTGTGCTGAGAGAATTATGTAAAACACTGGACAGGTGTATGAACCAAGAATAGCAAGTTTTCACCTCTGAGCTAACTCCAACTTATCTGTTTTGATCTATCTTTTTGAGAGTGATCTTCAAAGGTACATAGGGTGTCTAATACATCCATTGGCAAGCTAAAAGGGCCCACCATATACTTCTGGAGTTCATTTGGCTGGTGTAGATCAAGGATTTTGCAACACCTCTTCATCTTCAAGCACATACCTATCCATCTCTTCACAGGCATGTCCATCACTCTTCCTGACAATGATGCCAAAAAGTGATGGACATGCCTAGGTAACTTGGAGACCCAAAACCTTGTGAAAGTGTACCACTCACAAATATCAACCCATGATAAAACGGTTTCATCTAGGTGATTATGATAAAAATCTTGGATGTAGGTATTAGGATAAATATGTTTGATCACCCATTATAAAAGCTTTTGATATGCGTTCATGATAAAAAATCATCTTCATCTTCAGAGTCAAGGTGATCAAAAGAAGATAGATAGTAACTATTAGAAAAATGTTCATATCTCCCTTGTTTCCTGTTGAATTAGAAGATAAGGTGCAATATACCAAATCACAAAACAAAAACATATATAGCTTTACATAGAGTCAAAAATAGCTATAACCTATCAATAAACATGAAAAGTTAGCTAAAAAAAATGCAATCATGAGAAAATAAAAAAAAAAACATAGCCTAGTGACAGTAAACACATATGGAAGCAAGCAGCAAGTGCCACACATAAAAAATCAAGCAAGAAAAAGTCACCAAGAATCCATAAAAGCTTGTGCACAAATTTTCCAAGGAGAAGAGCTCTCTTATTCATCTTGGGTGTGTGTAGAAGTGCGAGAAACACATGAGAAGCACACACAAGGAGCACAAACACAGCAAGACACACAGAGAAGACGATGGCTAGAATAGCTCTCTCTATTGACGATGAACTAAACTGAAGTAAGAGTTGAATAGTATCCCTAAGTACAAAGTACCACCACATATGAGAGTATCAAGTATGTGGTAACATGGGGAAAAAAGGTCTAGCCAGCACTAGAGTAAAAAGTGCCCATGTATAGGGAAAAGGTTCACATCAAAGCTACTCGAGGAACACATAAGTGTAACAAACCCCCCTATTGTGAATGATGTGAACACATATAGGGAGTGACAGATCAGCCGCCACAAGGTAATAAGCCTAAAGCTTTGCAAAAAACTTCAAACTTTTCCCGTGGAAGAGCTTTGGTGAATATGTCTGCCACATTATCTTGTGTAGGCACATATACCAAATCAATATCTCTTGCATGAAGGCACTCCCTCACATAGTGATAATGCACCTCAATATGTTTGGTCCGTGCATGAAACACTAGGTTCCATGCAACAACCAAAGCACTATGACTATCAGTGAGAATATGCATAGCGGCATCAATCTCCAAGCAAGGATCCATCAATAGGCATCTTAGCCATATACACTCCAGTGTTGTTGTGAAAATTGCCCTGTACTCAGCTTCACAACTCGATGTCACCATTGTAGGTTGCTTCTTACTCAACCAAGATATGCATGAGTCTCCAAGAAAAAAGCAATTACCACTAGTGGACATGCGAGTATCATAACAACTAGCCCAATCACTATCTGTAAAAGCATGCAAGCATGGCTAAATATCACTACCATAAAGGAGATCCAAGCTCAAAGTGCCTATGAGATATCTAAACACACGTTTTACCGCTTGCCAATGCTTAGTGCTAGGGCTATGCATGAATCGACGCAACTGGGAAACTGCATACTGTATATCTCGCCTTGTGTTACATGCAGATATAAGACATCCCACAGCTTGCTGATAAAGAGAAGTGTCAAATGCATCACTGGAATCCTCAACTAAGAACCTCAATCCTATCTCAACTGGTGTGGAAACTGTCTTACAATCCTCAAAGTCAAAATGTTGAAGTAGTTTTTCAACATACTTTGCTTGATGCATAACAATTCCCCCCTCAACGGATACAAACTCGATGCCAAGATAGTATCTCAAAAGACCAAGATAAGTGACATCAAAAGTATGCTGCAAATTAGCCATAAGAATGTCAAGTTTTGCATCACATGACCCAGTCAAGAGTATGTCATCGACATAAAGAACAAGCACTATAAAATCAGCCCCATTTTTGCGTACATAGAGTGTGCTTTGAATCCGACTACATGTGAACCCAAGAGCAATCAAGTGCTTATGGTGTTTGTTTTCCCTCAATTAAACCACTCCTATTCACTCTAGATTGCTCTTCTTGCAAAAGAAGACACAACCTCATCAAATACATACATATTAGGATTCCTTTTTGCACCAAACGGAGTGTAGTAGCAAAGCTTTGAAAAGATTATGGTATATCCTTTCAACAATGTAGAAATGAGTGATGCATCCAAAATGATCTCATCTATGTTTGCCAATCGCACTTTCAAGTCCTTGATGCGTGTCACATACACATCCACCGACTCATTTTCAGCCATACATACATCCTCAAGTTGCTTCCTCAAGTATGCAACACGTGTTTCATTACGCATGACATACAAAGAAGCAAGAGTATCCCATGCCCATCCTGATATAGAACATGACCGAATGTGTGGAAGTATATGACGCTTCACAGAAAGCGCAATCAAAGCATGAGCTTGGGCATCTTTTCCATCCCATCTAAGTTTCTCCTTTGTAGGTGGAGAAGGAGAAATCACTGTACTCGAAGAAGAAGCTTCATCTGTGACAATAGACTGGGAAGTAGAAGAACCTGCGGGTCTTCAATCTACATTTGCCACTATGTTCCAAAGTTGTTTTGCAACAAGAACATGCTTCATCATGTAAAACCACATCGGATAGTTGGTATCCTCAAGCTTATCTTCAGCTTGAAGCATGCCAAACAAGCCATTGCTACCCCCCATTTCACTAAGGAACAAGAATGTGACAAAATCTTCACTTCGACGAAAGCGGAAATGAATGCTGAAATTTCAACTCACAAACGGTCACTCAGATGGCGATTCTGACTGCACAAATGGCTTCAAAAATAGGGGTAAAACCCCAACGCACCTATTGGAAATGTTTCTTGACTGCTGAAATTCACTCTTCTAGGCTCTGAAGTTAATTTGCACTGTTAAAGTGCGCGCGTGTCGTGGTGCGGAAAAC
Organism: Ceratopteris richardii; assembly: GCA_020310875.1. Taxonomy (NCBI): domain Eukaryota; kingdom Viridiplantae; phylum Streptophyta; class Polypodiopsida; order Polypodiales; family Pteridaceae; genus Ceratopteris; species Ceratopteris richardii. Next base: position 29,241,030 of record CM035409.1, on the reverse strand, counting down.
CAAAACTTGAGAAGGAGTTGAACCTGCTCTGATACCACTATTGGGTGTGTGTGTGTGTGTGTAGAAGTGCAAGAGACACACGAGAATCACACACAAGGAGCACAAATGGAGCAAGACACACGGAGAAGATGATAGCTGGAAAAGCTCTCTCTATTGACGATGAACTAAACTCAAGTAAGAGTTGAATAGTATCCCTAAGTACAAAGTACCACCACAAATGAGAGTATCAAGTATGTGGTAACATGGGGAGAAAACCTCTAGCTAGCACTAGAGTAAAAAGTACCCATGTATATGGAAAGGGTTCACATCAAAGCTACTCGAGGAACACATAAGTGTAACAATTCACACTAAGAAAAAGTCTTTACAAATGAAATCTTTTTATAGTGGCTTCCTCATAAACATTCCTTTTTTACTTTGGAAACTCTAAAAAAGGAAAAGAAATTACTCAAAAGTTCTTTTCTTTTGCAATTTTTTTGAGGGAAGACGCTTACATATGCTACAAGGTTTAAATAATACAATTACCACTTCAATATATAGCACCTCTATATACGAACTTTGTACAAAGGGAATTGATAAACTTGAAAATTTTTATGGGGTCTGCGACATAGTTTAGCAACATGCTTTTTCTAACTCAAATTGGGTTGGTTTTCACGATACTTGTGTGCTGATGAGTGGTTTTTGCTTCATGTTTGGTAGCTCATGCATATCTTGGTTGAGCAAGAGACAAGCTACTATGGCAATTTCTAGCTATCACATTGATTATAGGGCAATTTTCATCACTATTGTTGAGTGTGTGTGGCTTAGATGCCTTTTGGATATGAAAAGGTTCTACCTAGGGAGAAGTTTGAAGCTTTTCACAAAACTTTAGGCTTACTTCATTTTGTGGATTGATTTCATTCCACATACCTTGGCACTTTCTTATACATGAGCACTAGCTCCTTGTTGACCAAATCACTCCCAGAGGAGATGTGTTGATAAATTTTCATAGTGATGTGTATGAATAGACTTAGGACCACAGGGACAGATTTTTTCCCCTCTTTAGGAGGTCTTTTCCCTTGGCGTGTATATACACTTATCTTCTCACATTTAGTTAGCAATACACACGATGTTGTGCTCCATGCATCTTCTTCTTTCTCCTGTTTTTTGCATCCTTTCATAGTCCTCGAACTCCAATGTACTCGACTATAATAAATGGATACAATAAAAACAATAATGACTCTAAGAATGTGAATAGATAAAAAGAGCATGCTAACTCGAAATACATAGTAAATTAGCTTCTAATCTTCTATATTGGACGAGACTTCACGACTTTCTTCCTCCCTCTCTAGTCTTCCTCTCCTTCAATTTATGATGTGAAACCCTCCATGGTCTGTAACCACAAAGTACTCATGTGACACTTCAACTTCCTAGTGTCTCTTCATGGTTATCTTCTCAAGTTCCTTTTCCCCTTTGATTTTGGTTATCTTCTTGACTTTTGATGTTCCATATGGTCATTTGGATAAGAACCCATATTTCCTTGTCCCTCAACCTTACTCCTTTTTTTTAAAATCAAATTGTGATGATTTGGTGCATGATCTTGCACCTAATGTCCAACAATTCATAGCCTACTGAAGAATCTTATAAAAATCATCTAACTCATCAATGATGACTCTTAACCTCATATGACCTTAGAGTTAGAAATCTATCCATGTTTAGTATTCTCACATGGCTTCTTCTCATATTGAGGCCTCAAAAATAGAGCAATATGGAGTAATGACAATGCTTCATGAAGGTAGGTATCGATCATGTCTAACACTTACAACATTAAGCTAATGTAATGCAACAACTTCCAAGGTAAGGAAGAGGTGACGACAATGCTCTATAGGAATATCACGAGGTCAAGGGAATGTCCTTATATAGATCATATATTAAAGCACATCTTGGAGGATGATATGCCCTTCGAGGGGAAATAATGTTATAAATTTACTTAGCTATTTCTAAAGATCAAGGTTAAAGATCTTCTAGAGATTAGGAAAGCTAAGAGCCAAAGTCTTGAAGGAGAAGTTAGTGGTTTGGAATAAAATGAGGCACATGGAAGTGTGTATTGACATAAGACTTCTAGTGCCTTCTAGAAGATTCACTTGGACACATGGCAGACATGTGGACTTACTAACGAAGCAAATGGACATGTGTCAACACATATGTGTTTACCTTGTATGAAGGACATGTTCTATATATATTTGTAATTACCTATTGAGGATTCCCATGGTGAAGCCCTATATAAATGAATGGTTGGAAAGTGAAGAGCACTTCTTTTTGGAGGTGCTAGGCTACATGATGATGTTGATGTTATGTGTATCTTTAAATATTTAAAATAACTATGTTTAAACATGCAAAATAGCTATCCATGTGGATAACATTGTCATTATGGTCTTAAATATGCACTTAAAACTTCATCATTTTATATGTATCAAGTTATTTGAGCGTTTGGGGAGCCCATATGCACCTCATATTTCATCTCTTTGTATGTTTCAAGGTTTTTTTTTTTTTTTTAAGGAAGTTAGGCAATAACCTACTCTCCCGAACTTGAATTAATAGAAAGAACACTTGTACAAGTGAATAGGCCTAGCACCCATGGGACCCCTCAAATCCCACAAAGTAGGGGTTGCTTAAATCTTGCTAGAAGACATTACAAAGAAAGTTGATAACTTCTTCATCCCCTCATGATGGGCCCACTTGCTTTTAATCTTGTTGTTCTCAAGGAAAAACACTCTAAGGCAAGAAAAGAAGAAGTGACCCAAGTGTTCATTGCCATGAAGGCATCATTTACACCATTACAAGGCACCGCAAATTTTGTTAGCAATTGTTTGAGCATTTGGGGAGCCCATTTAAGATTGATAGTGAATTATAAGCCCCCCAATTTGTTTAATTCAGGGAAGATATTTAACGAGCACTTCAAGAAAGTCAAGCCATACTAGGACTTTGGTTGGCTTATCACCCCTACGCCAAAAACCCTTAAACCATTTGGTAAAAAAGGAACAAGCGATTTTTTTCTTTGGTATATCCTTGTTCTTTTGAAATAATTTCAATGCAATGTGAAGATGATAAAAGGGAAGAAAAAGGCACATATCTAACGAAAAGTTTATAGGATTCTTAGTTCGGTGAGATTTATCGACGGACCCTTTTAAGCATTTGTCTTGGAGGACGAAGCAAGATGAGTGAAGGTTGTCTCGAGTTCCTTGTCCGGGTGGTTGGGCCTCTCGCCTCTTGAGGCAGGGGCGAGGGTTCAACCCCCATTGGCACCATGTAAGGGACATGTTTAACATAGAAAATTGTATCTTGTGGTCGATGTGCCACCGTTGTCCTGCCCCGCGGTAGTTGTGACCGCAGTTTAACCCAGCCATGTAAACCCCTCTTCTTGTGGGATAAGGGGGGTCCCATGGGTACTATGCCCTTCCTTGTACAGTTGCAATTTCAAAGTTAAATCCTGGAGGGAGTATGTTGGCAGTAGCCAGAGGCATAGAAGACGTGGAAGCATGTAAAGACAGAGCAGGGAGTCAGTCGGATCTTTTTTCAAAAGAATTATGTTTTAAAATACTTTTCAAAAAACTCCAACAGTGATTTTTATCACTATTGTAACATATGTAACATAGAAAACCCCTTTTCTTAATTCATAGCTCCATTTTGTGCAAGCCGAGGAGTCCTCGAGCTTGAGGAGCTTAGGTAGAATGAGCGTATCAATTTTGGTTATTTTTAGACACCATTTACCCTTTCAAATAGCACTTATAACCTATTTTTTAACTATTCCGGTCACTAGATGTGAAACCAGTCAAAACTAGTCTAGAATCTATAAAAAGAGCTAGAGAGCTCATTTTTGAAGTTAGTTAGTGTGAGATTAGAGCTATTTTGAGCTTGTAATTGAGATCTTGAGCAATAGAGTTGATTTCTCACCTTCCGTTGTGTCTTGCTTGTCTCTTCATAGTGTGTGTGTATGTGTGTGTGCATCTCTATGCTTCTCACCTTCACTCTCACTTCATCTCACATTCACGATCTTCATATCACTCCTATCTCTTTCGCAGATTGACATTAATGAGGTGGAGCTTCTTAACGTGGTTCTCACCATTGTGCTAGAGCAACACCAAATTTGGCGCCGTTGCCGGGGATCGAGTTTAGGACGAATGTGTGATGGTAAGAGTATAGCAAGAAGTGGCGTTGGAAGGTAAAAATTTCAGTTTTTGTTGTTGTTTTTAGTTATTTTTTAGTGTTTTTGACCTCCCCCACACTCCATCTTCATCACCGCATCATCATCTCCAACTCCAAAAAAATCAGAAAATTCACCATATCCACCCATTCTCCTCATTTCCCCTCATTTGTGCATGTGCAAGAGAGAGAGAGCTTTTGTGCTTGTGTGTACTTGTGTGCTTTTGAGTTTTCTTGCAAGTACAGAGCTCCAGTGCATCAGGAAGGCTGCAAAAAGGTAAGAAAATCACTTTCTGTCAGAAATTGCCAACTGTGTCAGACCATCACGATGGTCTGCCAAGTTCGGAATTTAAGGTAAGTGAGTTCATGGGAGTGTAGGCGACCCTTGTGCCTCTAGGAATCCATTGCTGCATTTCAAAAATTCACACTTTGGTGGACCATCGCGATTGGCTCAGACCATCGCGATTGTGTCACACCATCGCGATGGCATTACGGCTCGGCCGGACCATCGCGACGATCTCACGTCATCGCGATGGTTCACTTGAACCATCGCGATGGTCCTTGACCATTGCGACAATCCCGTCAACCCCACGCCATCACGATTGGCCCATGCCATCGCCTCGATAGTGCCACGTGGCAAGCTAATGCACCATGTATTGGTTGCAAAAGGACTATGGAATATTGTGTAGGGTGTGGGAGTTTACACTTGCAAATATAGTGATTGCAAGTGATGCAAGTGGTGTTGAAGATGAGGATCTTCAATTTCTTGGTCTTGTTGTGGTTCTTGTTGCAGCTACTACAATGAGAATTTTTTGGGATGGTAGGGATGCATAGAAACATACACTGATGGCTTTTTTTTGTGAAACATGCCATTATCCCTCATATTCACTTTTGCAAAATAGTAAAGGATGTTTGGGATACTCTTACAACACTATACTAGGCAAGAAATGAGGCTTGTGTTGCTTACCTCCAAAAACATTCGGAGAGTGAGCATATGAATGAAGGAGATTCAATGGATACTTTTATGACAAAGGTCAAGGATTTAAAATAATAATTGATTTCTATTGATGAAACCTTTCCACATAGTTCACTTGTGTGGAATATTATTAACGGTCTTTCACATTTTTATCAGAGCTTTGCTTCTACTCTTTTGGTTCATGATGTTGATATATTTAGGTAGTGATGTGTGTGAACACACTAGGACCGCTGGGGCACATTTTTCCCCTTTTTGGAGGTTTTTTTCCTCTAGCTTGTATATACACCTATTGCCCTAATGGGCTACTTATGTTTGTACATTCTAGTGGTAATACATTTAGTATTGTGTGTTGAGCTCCAAACTTCTTCTTCTTCCTTGTGTTGTTCGCGTGCTTCTGCAGACATCTAACTCCAACAATCAGTATCAGAGCAGGTTGCCACTTCATCTAGGGCATCATCTACACCTCTCCTGTTGTAGTCTCAAAATCACATGAATTTTGGTGAGCATGCTCATCATGTTTTCGAGATGAAAACTGCTTCGTTCAGTGGTGCCAAAATCATGATCTGAGCTCGTTTCAGCCTGTGAATGCACTATCGTAGTGCTTGTGTAGGCTATTTGGTCTTTTTGTGCCAAAGGTATATACCAATTTTGGTTCGCCAGTATAAGTGTCTTGAAGTTTGCTACAAGTCTAGCACAATTCATCTGGACAGTTCTGTTCAACTTTTTGAGATACAGACAATTTTCTGGATCAAGGTATTTTAGTCATCGGCCATGGCTGAAAGCAGTGATGTATTCCGTATGTTGGCTGTTGAGGATAAGTTGGATGGTACCAACTACTCGTTATGGGCTTATATGATGCGACATGTATTGGTTGCAAAAGGATTGTGGAACATTGTGCAGGGTGTTGAAAAACGTCCCATCACACCTGCAACTGTTACAATTGCATGTACTAAAGCTGATGTAGAAGGTATCGAAGATGATGATATTCTGCATATTCCTATTCGTGTTATGGTTTTTGCTGCACCTACTGCATAGCAAATTCATTGGGATCGCAGAGATGCCCAGGCACATGCATTGATAGCTTTGTCTGTAAAACGTGCCATTATTCCTCACATACACTCTTGCAAAACAACTAAGGATGCTTGGGATACACTTACCACATTGTACCAAGCTAGGAATGAGGCTCGTGTTGCTTACCTCCGAAAACAGTTAGAGAGTGAGCACATGAATGAAGGTGATTCTATGGACATTTTTTTAACAAAGATCAAAGACTTGAAGGAACAATTGATTTCTGTTGATGAGGTTATACCAGATAGCTCACTTGTGCAGACCATTCTGAATGGTCTTCGTGATTCGTATCAGAGTTTGGCTTCTACTCTTCGGTTGATGATGAATGGCAATCCAAATGCCTTGTCATTTGCAGAGTTAGTCTCTGTTTTGTTATAGGAAGATCACTCCACGCAGAATAGGTCCATTATGCATGTTGCAGATCAAGCTTTCCTAGCTATTCAGAAGGGACAAAGGAAAATGGAGCTCTTCAACTAGTAAGCAAAAATCTGCTAATTCTGCACAATCGAAGAGGGAAGACAAAGATGAAAAGAAATTTGAAAAGCATAAATTGTTTGCAAGTACTGTAATGGAAATGATCATATCATAAAGAACTATCCAAAACTGGCTGCTAAAGAGGCAAAGAAGAAAGAGGCTAGAATGGTTGTTGTAGAGGCCTCTACACCAAAAACAGAGTTTGGTAATCTTGTGCAGGAAGAAGAATGGGTGTTTACTAATGTTTGAAGTTTTGACCCATCTTCTCATGAGCAGTGCATGTCTGCAGTAGACTCAAATGTTTGGTACTTTGACAGTGGAGCGACCAAACATATTACCTCGCAGTGCAGTTTTTTCTCTTCACTCGAGCCTGCCCCTACAGGGAATATTGTTACATGTGCCAACAATTCTTGCTATCCTGTTATGGGAGTTGGTAAGATCATTTTGACCACTACTGATGGTAGTTCTTTCACTTTGTCAGATGCTTTGTTTGTGCCAGGTATCAAGAAAAATCTATTATCAATTTCTACATTAGCCAAGATTGGCTTGGTTGTGAAATTTGTTGATGAGAGATGTACAGTTCATGATCTATCAAATGGCAACGTCATTATTGCTTTTGGCATTTTATGTCATGGATTGTATAAGATCATAGACTATGAAAGTCTGTAAATGATTTGGCATGTGCAGTACATGATTCTCAGGCTATGTCAGATGCAAAGCTTTGGCATGCACGCTTTGTTCATCTGAATTCTGCTAGTTTGCTACTCTTGCAAAAATTTGAAATGGTGTCCTCTTTGCCCAAACTTGAGGCACCTGGTAAACATGTATATGAAGGCTCTATTTTGGGCAAAATGCAGCGTTCTTCCTTTCCAAAAGATGGTTCAGTTTGGGCTACTCAAAAATTGCAACTTGTACATAGTGTCTGTGGTTCTATGTAGACACCTTCTTTTGGAAATTATCTCTACTTCATGACTTTCATTGATGAATTTTCCAGGCATGCATGGGTATATCCATTGAAAGCAAAGTCGGAAGTGTTTATTTGCTTCAAATAGTTTTTGGTTCTCGCTGAAAATCTATCAGCATGTAAAATGGGCACCCTCCATTTTGATCAAAGGGGGGAATATATGTCTTCTGATCTTAATGCATTTTTGGTTGAACATGGGATAAAACATCAGTGTATAGTGCCGTATACACCTCAACAGAATGGAGTTGTTGAACAAAATAACAGGTCGCTCATGGAGATGGCGAGGTGTATGGTCAAGAGTCAAGCCTTACCACATAGTTTTTTGCTTGAGGTTGTTATGTGTGCAACATATGTACTTAATAGGTGTCCCAATAAAGCACTACTGTCTATTACTCCATATGAGGCTTGGCATGATCGCAAGCCATCTATTGCTCATCTGCATGTTTTTGGTTGTCTAGCATATGCATTAGTGCCTAAACAACATCGCAAAAAAATGGATGATAAAGCAATAAAATGTATTTTTATTGGGTACAATTCTGAAAATAAAGGCCATTGTCTGTATCATCCACAGAGTAAACGCATTCTGGTCAGCCGTGATGTTGTTTTTGTGGAAGATGCTATTCAGCCATTGCTTTTGTGTACTAAGGAGACATCTGTTAGCTTTAAAGACATGTACGATATGTTGCTGCTTCTTTTTATAGGTGGACAGTCTAGTGCTTGTCCTAATGAGGCAACTTCTCAACCTCTGTAGGTTTCATGTTGATGTAGATCATCCCATTTCTGATGCAGATTTACATGATGCACTTGTTGATCAGAGAACTGATATTGAGGAGGCAAAAACTATGCCAAAATGGCTGGTGCAGACTTTGTGTGACAACAAATTAGATGAACCTCTATCATATTGTACTCGTTCAGGCTCTCATAGTGCCTCTTTTGCATCAGATTGCTATTCTATGGCTGCATCTAATCTTTGTGATGAGAATGAGCCTGCTTCATTTGATGAAGCACAAAATTTAGAAAATTGGATGGCTGCTATGCAATCTGAATATGATGCTATAATGAAGAATGGTACTTGGTCTTTATGTGACTTGCCTCCTGGAAAGAAGGCCATTGGTACTAAGTGGGTATACAAGTTGAAGCATAAGCCTGATGGTACAGTTGACAGGTATAAGGCTAGGCTTGTTGCAAAGGGTTATGCGCAGGAAAAAGGCATTGATTTTGATAAAACCTTTGCTCATGCTTGTTGTATGACTACTATTCATAGCATTTGTGCACTTGCAACTCATCATGGTTGGAATGTACATTAGCTGGACATTAAAAAAAAAATATTTGAATGGTGACCTGCATGAAGAACTATATGTTTTTCAGCCCCGTGGCTTTGTGCAGAAAGGGCATGAAAACCAGGTGTGCAGGTTAAAGAAGGCATGATATGGTTTAAAGCAAGCACCATGTGCTTGGTATGAAAAGATACATGCCTATCTGATTGCACATGGTTTTGAGAACAGTCCAACTAAAAGCACCTTATATGTTAAGCATGCTAATGATGTTGTTCTGATCATTGTGGTTTATGTTGATGACATGTTGCTCACTGGTCCTCATGATAGGCATATTGCTAATTTTAAAGCTGATTTACATGCCTCATTTGAGATGTCTGATTTGGGGCATTTGCATCACTCTTTGGGCATTCAATTTATGCACATTGATGGTGGAATGGCTTTGTGTCAAACGAAATATATTGACACATTATTGTAGTGTTTTGGCCTTGAAGACTGTAAACCTATTGCCACTCCTATGGAAACAGGTTTACAACTAAGTCTTCATGATGCTGGAGATGCATTTGATGTTGTTCTCTATCAGCAAACTGTGGATGTTTGATTTACTTATGCATTACTCGGTCATATATTCAGTATGTTGTCTCACAGATGAGCAGGTTTATGCATTGTCTAGGAGTCACACATTGGCAGGCGGTTAAGCGCATCTTTCGCTACTTGAGTGGTACCTGACTACTTGGTTTGTTTTATCCCAAGGGGGGATCACTACCGCCAGGTTTGCATGCTTTTTCTGACTCTGATTGGGTTGGTTGCTATGACACTCGTGTGTCCACTAGTGGTTTTTGCTTCATGCTTGGTAGCTCATGCATATCTTAGTTGAGCAAGAAGCAGCCTACCATGGCCACTTCCATTTGTAAGGCTGAGTATAGGGTAGCTTTCACAGTGATTGTTGAGTGTGTGTGGCTCAGACGCCTTACGGTTGATTTGAGTGTTGGTCAGTCTTCTGCCACCACCATCTTCACTAACAGTCAGAGCGCATTGGCAGTTGCGAGGAACCCCATGTTCCATGCTTGCACTAAGCACATTAAGGTGCATTATCATTATGTCAGGGAGAGGTTCGCGTGCTTCCGCAAATGTCTAACTCCAACACATGATGAAAGGTCATCAATATGCCCTAACATTTGAGGATTAAATCTTTGATTTATTTCAGGAAGATAAGTCTAGGTAAATAGGTCCATTATGCATATTGTAGATCAAGATTTTTAATCTAGTTAGAGGGCAAAGGTAAATGGAGCTCTTCTACTAGTAAGAAGAATACTGTCAATGTTGCACAGTCAAAGAAGAAAGAAAAAGATGACAAGAAGATAAAAACACAAACAATTTTGTAAGTATTGTAAGGTAAATGATCATGTCATTACGAGTTGTCCTGAATTGGCTGCAAGAGAAGCGAAGAAGAAAAAGGCTAGAATGGTTATTGTAGATGCCTCTATACCTAAAAGAGAGTCTGCTTACCTTATCTAGAAGAAGAATGGATGTTTACTACTCATTGCAGTTATGACCCATCTTCTCATGAGTAGTGTATGTTTGTATTAGACTCAGATGTTTGGTGTTTTGATTGTGTAAAAGCCAAACGTTTTTCCTTGCACTGTAGTTTATTCACTTCACTTGAGCTTGGTCCTACAAGGAATAGTATCACATGTGCTAACAACCCTTATCCTATTGTGGGAGTTGGAAAGATCATTCTCACTATTTTTTATGGTAGTTCTCTCACATTGTCAAACCTTATATGTGCCATGGATTAAGAAAAATCTATTAATAGTTTGAACACTAGCCAAGATTAGGTTGGCTGCTAAACTTGTTGATGACAGGTGTCCATTCCATGATCTCTTGAATGGTTATTATTTTGGTTTTTTATATCATGGGCTATATAAGTTCATACATTATGCAAAATTTGTGAATGATTTAACATGTAAGTTCATGACTTTCAAGCTATTTTAGATGCAAAACTTTGGCAGTATGCTTTGTTCATTTTAATTTTTCTACTTCTCTTTGCCTTCAAAAATTTGAAATGGTGCCTTCTTTGCCCAAACTTGAATAACCTTCTAAACATGTTTGCGAGGGCTATATTTTTACAAAAATGCAGTGCTTTTCCTTCCCCAAAGATGGTATAGCTAGAGTTGTGCATGAATTGAAACTTGTTCATAGTGATGTTTGTAATCCTATGAAGACACCTTCCTTCGGAAATTACCTATAATTCATGGCTTTCATTGATAAATTTTCAAGGCATGCATGAGTTTATCCATTGAAAGCAAAGTCTGAAGTGTTTTTGTGCTTTAAATAATTATTGGCTATGACTAAAAAAAATTATGAATTTGCATAAGGATTCCTTTGTCACGTTTTAAGAGCATAAAATTTCCCCATCGTCCTACATTATTCGGTTGGTTGTGTGGATGTGTGTGTGTATAATATTAGCTATTCGACAAGCTGGTTATTAGAGAAGCGAGTGCCCATTCAAATATAGTTTTTTTTTTTAATGGAGGTTGGATCGAGGTCTACTCCTCTACGCTTTAACTTTGAAATTGCAATTGTATAAGGAAGGGCATATTACCCATGGGACTCCCCATATCTCACAAGAACATGAGTTTACATAGCTCGGTTAAATTGCGGTCACATCTATTATGGGGCAAGACAAACAGTGGCACATCAACCACAAGGTACAACTTTCCAAGTTAAACATGTCCCTTATATGGTGCCGGTGAGGATTGAACTCTCGGCCCCCCTCAAGAGGTAAAAGGCCCAACCACCCAGACAAACGAGTTGGAACCATTCAAATATAGTTGTATGCATTGTGAAAACCTTGAATAAAAGGACTCGCTATGGAATACGGGCAATAAGTACTTTCAATCCGCTTGTATTCGCCACACGCGGCATCATTTGGCCACATGCGTGTCACCGTTTGAACACTCTCGTTGTCACTCATATGTGACATGGAAGGATTGGACGTCCCCTATGTCCTTTTCCACGAGGGAAAGTTTCTTTTTTAAAGGAAGTTTCATCGAAGCCTAATCTTTTCAGGTTTGAATGTATTGAAAAAACAATTTTACAAGTGAAATGCATAGTAGGATTAGATTATCTCACAAAGCATAGAAAGGAGAGGTTAGACTATCTCACAAAGGAGAGGTTAGACTCTGAAGCATAGAAGAAGGTTGTCTTACGGCTTCTAATTTGAATGGTCCAAAGATATTACACAAATAGATTGATCACACTCGTTCAGATATGTCCGAAGACATTACACTCATCACACTCATCCAAACATATCCACTAAATCATAAAAGTTAAACACACAACCTCCACCTCAAAAGATAAATTGGAAGGTTGTTAGCTTATGGTAATCAATCAACCGGCGATCTATAAATAATAAATAATAATAAAAGAAAAAAGGAAAAACAATACAAAAACAATTTTTGATATATAAAAGAATAAAAATGCAACGAAAATCTTTTGGTGTAACATCCGAAGTTTTTCGAAGTTTCACACGATGAGGAAAAGTAGTTTTCTTTTTTGTCGTTTTCCTTATGTTCTTTATTCCCATCACGTAATGGAAACCAAAGCTTGAAATGACATATTCAAGCATATGTTGTCCTATTTGCATTGAATGAATGTTGTTGTACAAATGAAATATCTATTTATTATGTCTTATTTCAAAGAGAATTTCATTATTATATGCTTTTATAAAGTAATTTTTGGAGAATGCCTTTTTTGAAATATAACATAATTTTATTTTTTTCATTAATGGAATACCGAATTCTAATAATTGTTGACATTTTGAATAAGTAGGGTTACCCATATAAAATTAATTCTATGCTTTAAAAGTTGAAGCCCCATAGCTACAAATAACTAAGGGGGATACCAAAAGTGGCTTTAACCCAACGATATCCCACGTAAATGTCCATAAGTTAGGATTCATGGATAACCATAAGACAATCTCAAACATTAGATTGAAGTTTGAAAGTTTTAGTAAGGTTCCCAAGATTCACAAAAGTTGGGATATCGTCCAAATCGGGAAGTTGAAGCACCAAAAGTCAAGCTAGATGGAAGACCAAGTAACAAGGAACATCATGAATCACCTTGGAAGGTATCGAGTCACTTGAGGTGTATCCCATGGGTAAATTGTCATATAAGGGCCATCATAATCATCCTCAAGAGGAAGAGGGAGAGAATCCCTATGCTGTAGGAGAGTCATATCTTTTTTGAGATTACTTTCAAGGCTCCATTTCCTCTTGATACTCTCTCTAGACTAGCTTCGTTCTCAGATAGCATATTTTGTGAAAGATGTGTCATGTGCTTGTTGAGATCAAATTTTTGTGCTTTTATGCTTATTGAGAAGTTGATCAAGCTTAATATCTTCAATAGAAATTTCATCTTCATTCTCTACACCAATCAAGAGATATATGCAATTCTCTACCTCTATGTCAAGTATGTTCATTATGTGTAATAGGTAGTCTATTTTGCAGACATTGTTTGCAATGGGTAACACTAAAAATATTGAGATTGATATAGCTCATTAGAATTGGTGGTCTAATAGAAGTGTATAAAGTTTCATATTCATTTGCAACTTGAGTTGAGAGCAGTTTGCATTCCAGTCTGATTATGTAAAAAAAATAAAGATCCTAAGATGGTCCATGCATTTGTATTGCATATAGAAGTGTAACATTGGTTTTAGAGCATGTGGATCACCTATAACTAGCAAAAGGGGTACTAAAGCAGGGAAAAGGTTAATTTTAAAATTGAAGAAAGGAGCAAGGAGCTTACATTCTAAACTAAGAAGGAGCAAGCTATAATCACAACTTGAAAGCTACATCCCAATCTGGAGCTGGTCATCTTGGATACTAGGGCACTAGACAAGGAAGACATTTTCGTTAACGTAATCAAAAGGATGGGAGTGATAACTACTCAGAAGGCAAAGGTCCGTTGTTCTTGTTTTGTTGGAATTTGATCATGTCAGGGCTAATTGTAGAGAAGTTCAAGAATTGGACAGACAAGAGCAAGAAGCCAAGTTGAAAGCCCCTATGACTAGTATGGTTTCCTTTAGTTTTGAGGATGGATTCGCCACGATAGTTACCCGATCGGGTAAGCAATTCTACAAAGAGGATTCTTCCATTCACCATATGGTCTAAGAACAACATCAAATGTATACTCAAGCTTTGGGGTGGGCTAATCAGTTACCATCTCATTTTGTTTCAAATCCACTACACTTTCCAGCATTAGTGTTATCTTCGCATCAAAATCCTACCTACCTTTACAACCACCCTCAGAAGACCCGCTTCAACCGACGGTCACCACTTTGACTTCTACGGATCAAGTAAACCACATGGTAGTTGACACAACAATGACAAACCATCTGAATCCTAATACTATTCCCACTACTTTCAAGGATTCTTGGCAATTAGTTTTTAAACCCATGATTTAGCTACCCTTGGAGGATTTATTAAATTTGGTACCAATGTTTAAAGTTGCATTGTTTTTAGATGCTCGAGTGATTATCCCTCCATTGCAACAAGATTTCTTGTCCATAAAAGTTAATCAGGTAGAAACTATGGAAGAAAAATTTGTCGATTATGTTGTTCCGTTGATTATTGTTAGATATAAGACCAAACCCATTCCACAAGTATTAATTGATGGGGGATTTGGATTCAACATTACAACTTTAGTGGTATGTCGATAGTTGGGTTGGACTGATTTACAACCAACCTCCTTTTATATCCACATCACAGATCAATTGAGAGCCCAACCTCTAGGCCTTCTAAAAGATATTCCTGTTTGGATTCAAGATGCTACTTTCCATTTGTGGTCATTGAGTTATTGGGTCAGAAGGAAGACTATAATTTTCTTTTGGGTTGTCCTTGGCTATGACATGTGAAAGTTCAACAAGGTTAGGGTTCTCAAGCTGTTACTTTCCATAAAGGTCATAAGAAATATTCACTCACCTTGGATGATAAACAAATCTACCCTACGGACTAAAAACCAATGCCAAACGAACCTCCTGATATGTTGGAAGCTCTTGACGATGATGAGGAAGCTCTTTTTTGGAAGCCAATAAATATTTATGGTCAGTGGAAGTGATGGATATCCCTATAGCATTAGATCAATATGCTCCGAAGTTGCCTGCAGTCCAACTGGAATTTCCTTTGACTGACCTTCCTTTTGATCTTAACCTCCTAGTAGATGATCCTCTAGAATCTTCTCGTGTGCAACATTCAAGAAGATCAAATTGAAATGGTTGATTTAGGTACTATTGGTAAGCCTTCGATGGTGAAAATTTGTGTTAATTTACCTTCTTCATTCTGGACTTAGTTAATTTCCCTAATGATAGAGTTTAAGGATGACTTTGTGTGGGAATATTATGTAATCCAAGGGTTAGCTCCCCACATTTGCTAACATAAGATTCAATTGAAACCAGATGCTTCACATGTCATTTAGTAGTGTTGTTGCATGCGTCCAAAATTTACTAAGTAGGTTAAGGAAGAATTAGATCAAATGCTACATATAGGATTTATGGTCCCTATTGAGTATCCAAAATGGGTTTCTCCTATTTTTATAGTTCCCAAGAAAAATAAGCAGCTGTGGGTTTATGTTGATTATTGTAAATTAATGCAGCTAGTATCCCATATCCTTTTCCTCTACCCTTTTTGGATACTATGCTAGATGAAGTGGTTGGATGGGAGATATATTCTTTTTTGGATGGGTTTAATGGTTACAATAAAGTCAACATGGCTTAAATCAATGTTCTTTAAACTTCTTTATTACAAACTGGGGAGTTTTTTCTTGCATGATTATGTGTTTTGGACTTGTGAATTCTATTAGTACCTTCTAACCTTGTATGCATCAAATTTTTGCCCCTTATTTAACAAGTTTTATGTGGGTGTTTCTCCATGATTTGTCAGACATTGATCCATAGGGATCATTGATCCATAGGAATTAGTTCACATTGATCCAGAGGGATCAATCCATGTGTATGAGGGACAAGGGCCAATTAGCCAAGGTCCCAAGCTCGGGGGATACCCTAAGGTACTTTGGTAGTAATGGGAACTATTTTGGTAGATCGATTGAGCAAGATGGCTCACTTTATACCCACACAAGAGACGATAGAAGCTCCACAGGTAGCGGAGTTGTTTATCTAGCATGTCTTCAGATTGCATGGGTTACCGACATCCATAGTTTCAGATAGGGATGTCTGATTTGTAGGATACTTTTGGAAGTTTGTATTTGACAAATTGAAGGTTTCATTAAAGATGACTGGTGGTGATCATCCTCAGACAGATGGTCAGACCGAGCAAGTCAACTAGATTTTAAAGGACATGTTGAGGGCATATGTGTCTGAGAGACAGACAGATTGGGATAGTTATTTGCCACTAGTTGACTTTTGTTATAACAATAGGCCTCATAAGGTGATTGACGTGTCTCCTTTTGAGATGAACTATGGAATGAATCCCAATGCTCCCAGTACCATAGGAATGCCAAAGAAATGTCCTAGTGCTTCAGAGTTCTTAGCGAACCTCCAAGCAAATTTAGAAATAGCTAAAGCCAAGATGCAGCAAGCAGCCAATAGGGTGAAAGAGTATGCTGATAGAAAGAGATCTCCTAGATCCTTTGAGGAGGGAGACAGAGTCTTTCTTCAGGTACCAACTCGATCTACTTCACTCTTTATAGGGAAGTGTAGTAAGCTATCCCCAAGGTTTTGTGGACATTGGAAGATAGTTAAAAAGCCAAGTGAAGTTGCATACGGATTAGAGCTTCCTCCAAATTGTAGAGTGCATCCTTTGTTTCATGTCAATAAACTTTGGAAGTACATTTCTAGGGAGGATAATCTAATAGAAGGTATTGTTTCTTTACAAGAAAGTAATAGCACAGATCATTCTCCAGACAGGATATTAGATCAGAGACAAAAGCGATTGAGGAATCGTGTCATCCAAGAGTATCTAGTAGCCAGGAGAGGATTACCACTTACTGACTCTACTTGGGAATCAGAAGCTCTGGTTTGCAAGTACTTTCCCTCATTGATTATTGAGGATAATGATCTTTAAAAGGGGGAGGAAGTGTCAGACATTGATCCACAGGGATCAATTCGCATTGATCCACAAGGATCAATCCATGTGTGTGAGGGACAAGGGCCAACTAGCCAAGGTCCCAAGCTCAAGGGATACCTTAAGGTCCTTTGGTAGTAATGGGAATAAGAGTTGCATGATGGACAAATTATCACACTAGACTATTCCAGACCATTGCTATTTTTAATAGTACATCATTGCTATTTTTAGAGCACAAGAGGGTATATATGGATGGGAGGAGAGTCACACACACATAATTCAAGAAATTTCTTACATGATTCCTCTGTTTTAGGAAACCAAGTGGATCGTTTGTAGCATTTACCTCCCTACTTTACTCAGTGCCGAAAGGTTCATCTTTGTTTGAACCTAGCTAAATCAATCTTTGGGATAAAATGCAGAAAGTTGCTAGGATATTTCTAAGGAAATTCTTGTGGATTTGCACAAGATCGATCAAATTTCAGTGGAGTGTGGAGTGTGATCTTCATTCCTTCCTTCTTGGGTACTAGTTGCCAAGTGTTGTTCCCCTTAAGAGCTTTGAAATCTTCATACATAGCCTTCCTCCACTCTGGTTTGGTCTTTGGAATATCTTCATTCCTTCCTTCTTGGGTACTAGTTCCCAAGTGTTGTTCCCCTTAAGAGCTTTGAAATCTTCATACATAGCCTTCCTCCACTCTGGTTTGGTCTTTGCCTCCTCATAAGAATCTGGCTCTTGATATGCAATGACATTCATCATGTATGCATAGTGCTTTGCCATGAAAGAACCATATGTATACCTTTTTGGGGGTGCCTTCTTCCTTGTAGACCTCTCTCTTGACCTTTAGGATATTTCTTCTTGAGTCTATTGAGCTTTACATTAGGAGTAATGACCTCCTCAAGATCTTCCTCTTCTGACTCCTCTTGAGCTTCCCTAGTGTCATAGTCTATCTCTTGTAGCCTTCTATACTTTGAAGTAGGGGATGGTCTTTCATAATCATAAGTGTAAGAGTGATCTTAGATGTAGAAGCCTTTGGTCCTCTGATTGTGATTGACTCTTGAGGTTGAATCTGCACATCAAGGTTTGCATACTCCTCTTGATCCTCTTCATCCAACTTTGCCTTACCCTTGTCTCCATACCAAGAGCTTGACTCATCAAACACATCTCTTGGCACAAATAGCTTCTTTGAGCGATTTTTGTAGCAATTGTAGATGTTTTGCTCATTTGAGTCGCCGATATCCAAAATGTGTAGCATACTCGATCTCATGTTTCATAGGATATTGGCTATAATCCTTTCGCTGCATTGAAACAAATAAAAAAGATTAGTTTCTTACATTTTAACTAAAATACAAAATATACTCACAATACACATATACTTACAAATGTAGCTACAAAACCATTATGGCCCATTTGGCCTAGGTGTGATGTGTGGCCCGACTCAACTCTCTTCTTTGCAGCAGCTTGTTTATTTAAAGAAAAAAATACATAAATTAAATGTAAAAAATTACTAAAATATATGAAAATTATGAATATAAACTATTAATTTGTATACCTTTTGCTGAGGAAATGACTCTTGAAGACGTAGCTGTCTACGAAAAAACTGCCACATCTCAGGTGGTATGTTAGGTCGCCTCTTATTTTTATCCACCATACAATATCTCATGTTGATTTAATCTCAAATAGAAAAAAAGAATCAGAATACATACACATATATACACACACATACACATACACTTACCCACATACACATATACATGCAAACATATACACATACATATATGCATACATATACACATATACATACATATAACATAAACACACATATACATATCCACATATATACGTACACACATACACATGCATTCATATACACTCATTCATAAAAAATACATGCATGTATCCCACAATAATGTGTATTTGTGTATATGTGAATGTGTGTATGTGTAAATGTGTATATGTGAATATGTGTGTATGTCTAAATATGTACATGTGAATGTTTATGTATGTAAATAATCAAATTATTAATATCAAATGCCATTATTTGTAGATTCCGATCAATCAGATGGAACTCCACCACCGTCTCCTAATCGTGCAAGGACTATACAGTGTAAGTATATCAAACATTTAATTTTAAATATATTTGATAGATACATAACTGATATATTTTTTTGTTTCTTGTTATAATCAGATTCTGATCAATCCGAGGGCACTCCACCACCTCCCACCCATGCAATGCCTTCACATGTGTCCTCCAATAGGAATTATGATGAATTTTACTACCAAGAGCATATTATATGTTGGTGTAACTCTTGCTATGGCATGTATCGAAGACCATGATTGCAATGTATTGAACATGAGGTAGAGTATGATACTTTTGAGCGTGCACCATCACTTGGTCAACGTGATAATTCTTGGGTATGTAATTTTTCTATAAATTAATGTCATTATTTTATTTAAAAACCATATACAAAATCAAATTATTGTTGATATATAGGAATACTTGCTCAATGATGATGATGATGATATTTTTTCTCATAATGTTAATATACCTCATACACGTCATGGACTTACTCTTCATCAATTACAAGCAGAGGTTTCTAGAAATCCTCTACCTCCTGGTTTAGAGACTGAAATGGCTGGAGATTATCCATTGCCAGTTCGTGATCGTTCTCTAGTACAAACATATGATAGAAGAAGATATGGAGGATGGAATAGAGGACCACTTCCTTTAGATGGAGACGTTTTCAACTTTTGGGGTAATCGCTATGATTGCTCCATCCACTATTACTAATGCTAGTAATGGTCTCTTTATTGTAGAGGATTTGTATGTGGCTCCGAACTCTAAAGTCACTCTTATGTCATTTTGTGTTCCTATATATGGATGGGGAGATTGGCATCGACTTGCACGTTATGTTCAAAGCATGAGTACTTATGGAATATGCTTGAATGTAGCATCCCTTACTGTAGAAGGATTTCACATGTAGAAAATGAAAGTTTATATATTGATGGAAGACCTTACAGGCATGGAAATATAGCAGGTTTAATAAATAGTAGTCGAGGGTTACATAATAGTTCAAGGACTAATTGCACATTTGAAGAGCCTGAAAATAGTCATGAATCACCATACATGAGTAGAGATGTATCAAGATACATAGTTGCCAATGCTATTACTACATTACTTGCTAGTGATGAATTATTAGTGAATTACGAATGGCGTAGACCTCCAAGAGCACCTTTTAACTAGAGAGAGAATGAAAATTTCCTATCCATATTTAATAACTTATATATTTAATTCTATGTTTAAAGTTTACTTTTTATTCATTTATGCAATACTAATGATTTTTATTCATGTGTGTAGATTCCAATGTATGATGTTGATGATATTCCTCCACACCATTCACAATTGCTAGTAAGACCTCATTTATTAGAAGCTTCTATGAGGAGGTGTTGTGGAAGCTCCATAGCCTCCACAACTGAACAATGAATCAACTACAAAGATTAAGTAGCTTAGCTTACACTAAGAGAGAGAGATGTGTTTCCACCCAACCAACCCCTCCAATATATAGCTCCAAGACCAAGGGGGTAAGTTCCTCTCAAGGGGACATGTGTACCTTCCATCACATGGGTCCCTAAGGTGTTCACATGGTTTCCAAGCTTAGGAAATCACATGGCTCCTAAAAGAAGTCTCTCCAAGCTATCACGTACAAACCAAGTGGCTAGGAGAAGCTTCCAATCAAGCCTAAGGTACTCAACCTTAGAGAATTAGCCCTAAGGTTCAAGACCCATCTAAAAGGGGTAAATAAACCGTAAATCCCAAGGTTTCACACCTAGAAACCCAAGGGTTCTACCCCTTAGACCCATGTAATTATACAACATTCTCCCCCCCCCCCCCCCCCCTTAAAAGCATTTCCGTCCTCAGAAATGAGTGGAGATATATACCTTGGGGTATTCCCCCCTGACCCATGATCAATCTCAAGGATCATGGCCTTCATCTCTCTGATTCGCCTCTTTATTTAAAAAGGGTGATCTCTATACCAACTGAATTTTAAAAGAGGATAATCCATGTGTGGTTTGATTCCCTGCCCCAATCATTCAAGGTTCCATCTTTATTTAAAAAGAGTGATCTCTATCCCAACTAGATTTTAAAAGAGGAGAATCCATGTGTGGTTGAATGCAAAGTATGGAAAGAATGAAAAGGGTGGAAAGGAACATCCTTGCCTATTTCCTTATTTAAGCCATGTGCTATCTGGGTCTCTATAGCTCAAATATGTGAATTAGGTGGATTCAAAGTGACTTCAGCTAAATTGCTACCTTGGTCCATCTCTTTGCACCACTGGTGCATGAACCTAGCAAAATAGATGAATGCTTCTTAAGGTTTCCTTATCAGATTCATCTCTCAAGTTAGAATTCAACTTGTTCTGAAAGGAAGATGAATCTTTCATAATCCCCCCCCCCAAATCACTTTCTCTCTTTTAGGGAAATGGGTGGATTTTCTTGTTTGCAATTTGCCTCCAATAAATCGAAATAGAGGGAAATTTCATTATATAATCCGTACCTAACCAATAGAATGGTAAAGATGGATTATCTATTTTTTATGAGGATGTAACATCCTCTTTATCTTCAGAGAGAAATTGAATAGTTTACCAAAAGTGGGTTCAATGTTCTTTCGAAACTTTACGTAGTTTTGAGAATCCACTTTAAGGGACTAGAATCCATAGGGATTAATCTAACTATTGTTGACTCCAATTGATTGAAATCTATTTTACTTGTTTTTCCAAAAAGATTAAGATCTTTATAACTACATCCAAGGATGGGAACTCATAGTGTAAAAGATCATGTTACCTTTAAGGTCACAAATAGATTATTCCAATCATTTCTTCAATGCTTAATCCTTACGGATCTTTAGTTGGATCTCAAACCTTAAAGGTCTTCTTGACCCTTCTAGAGTTCTCTCCTTAGATTCTAGATCTATGAAAGATGTCCTACATTGACATCGTAACTAGATCTCTCTAAATCTTCTCATTGACTCAAACTATCAAGTATCCAAAAGATGATCTTTCTGAGCTTTTCTTCAAGATTGATCTAAGATCATTTTTATGTTCCTTGAATTTCAAGTCATACTTTGGGATGAAGCTTTTAGAGATTCATCCTTTGGAGTTTACCTTGAAACTCAAAGACGTTGATCCTCTCTTTATTTCTAACTCTCTATGAGAGATAGATCCTTTCATATTTTGTTGGTAGAATTATTTTTCCCATTGAGAGGATAATTGAAGAAGATGCCTATTCGTAGGCATTTTCTTCTTAACGTATTCCTTTAGATCATGAGTCCCTTTTTCTTCTGGCCATTAAGAAAAAGTATTAAATGGGAATCAGTACCCACCATCTCATACCACTGGGTTCTTCATCCAATCCACATAATTATGTCTCTATATCTTCTCACCTTCCCTGTCCTTTTAAATGCCCCTCATACTATGGTACCAAATTATGAGACCAAGGACTAAGGTGCTTAGATACACCATTACTAATCATACTCAAAATATTTGGTTAACCCTTTAATGTGGTGTGACTCATCTTATCAAACTTTAAAGTTTGACTTGATATTTACCTTACTTTGGTCTTTTGGCTCTTCTTCTCTTCTTTTACCAAAATAAGAGATAAGACTAGGTCTTTCTCAAATAGATCCCTTTTCTAGATCTTGTGTTCAATGGTTTACCAATGGGTTTTATTTGGGGATATGACTTTTATGTTTCATACAAGAAACCATTTTCCTTAGGTCTATTTTATTGGAACCCATAACATATGTTATGTTATCCTCATGAAGCATCAAGATAACTTTAGGATTATGTTTTATAGCTCATCCAAATTCCTTTCCAAACCTACTTAGGATTCATATGATCCTTATGGTGTATGAAAGTCTTCTCTTGCATTGAGGCTCTTTGTTCTTTTAGAACTCCCAATCATTGAGAACTTCATTTAGTTGGAAGATGTAATGAAAGAAGTATGAAGCACTAGAATTCAATGAAGTACTTCAAGTTGATCTATTCTTGCATATCTTCTACCTTGCAATACCCTATTTGGTCTTTTCAAGGCATAAGATACAAGTTCTTGGGGACTTTCTCCCCTCCTTAAGAGTTTTCGTCCTCGAAAACTACTTGAGTGTAAATTGAAAATTGTGCTCTTTCAGAAGTATTTGAAAGAGTTTATTTTCAATCCTTTATTGTCCTTGCTAGTTAAAAGAACTATGCAGAGATTTTTTTCTTTCTCTTCTCCAAACATACAGATCAAATGTCCCAAGGTTCGAGTTTTGAATTACCTCTAAATTCGATGTCCCATGCCATCAAATGAACTTTAGTGGTACTGTAAGCCTAGATGTCCCATACCATCTGACTTACACTTTCACTTAAGTAAAGGTAATTTTAGCTTGAATTTTGGGATCAAACCTTCTTTTAGTCTAATCAAGTAAGATCTATTACTTCTTGGACTTGTAAGTGTTATTTCCGTTGCAGAGCATATGTGTTGCCTACGCTACAATGGACTTTCATCTTACCAAGTCTCAGTTGTAATTGCAACTTGACAAGACTTAATGTCGAAGATTGTCCTTTCAAAGATTCCTTTGTTCGTATGTACTCTAAAATATCATTTTATGTCACGTGATAATAGAGCTAGTTTATACTCAACTAGATATCATCTTTTGACATAACGAGTAATCTGAAAAAAGAATAATTGCTTTGCTAATGAGATCTTTAATTTGAAGTAGATGGTAATACTATTTACCATTTAAATAGTCCTTTACTCATACAACATTGAAAAATGGTATTTAGGGTTTATTAAACCCTAAAATTGTACCTTCTCTTTAGGCCTTATATTTGCTTGGAAGAATAATGAAAAGCTTCGAATGTAGCTTCCTCAAAGCTATAAGATATTGTGAGAAAAATTAACAATATACATCCATTTAGGCAATAGAAAATTAAAATATGTAAAGAACAAAGGAAATGATAACGAAATACTTCCCCGAATTTAATTTGATGAAATTGCATGCTCCTCCATGTTTGGGTTTGTATCTTCAATATAAACCTTTGTTCTCCATCATCTTCGACCATGGGACTCTTATACATTATGCACCCAAATTGAGTAGTGAAAAGGTTGGGGATTAATTACTCACAAATGGTTACTTTGTGAATTCTCACTACGTCCTCTCCAAGAAGAAGGATGAGTGAGCGGTCCCTTCTATTCATGTAGGTTTTTTCTTTGCTTATTAAATTAAGCAAAGGATGAGTGAGCGGTCCCTTCTATTCATGTAGGTTTTTTCTTTGCTTATTAAATTAAGCAAAGTCATGGGTCCACGTGCTTACCACAAGCTCTCTTTGAACTAAGCATCTCAAGTTCAAATTTTATGCGCAATACACTATCTTTTTCCTTCTCTTATATTCAAAGATTGCCAAAAAATGACGAGCGATAAAACTCAGAAACTCGCATGGTTTAGAAACGTGAGCCACAAATCCCATATCTTTTACCATAAACGTGAAGGGAAGA
This sequence comes from Ceratopteris richardii, assembly GCA_020310875.1. Lineage (NCBI taxonomy): Eukaryota > Viridiplantae > Streptophyta > Polypodiopsida > Polypodiales > Pteridaceae > Ceratopteris > Ceratopteris richardii. Next base: position 29,216,486 of record CM035409.1, on the reverse strand, counting down.
CAGAGAAGTTACGTGAGCACCTTCTCCTTCCCTCAAAATTGAGCTCTACTGTACCAGTGCGATGGTTGCCAGCTTGTAACCTTCGATGGGTAGTAGGGGGGTCATGTTGATGCACGTTTTGCTAGGTCCCTAAGGTCCATGAAAAAGCTCACGCACAAGTCCACGAAAAACCTAGCATGATGAAGTTCCCAATTCCTTTCACGAAAAATGGCATATGAAAATTCCAACTTCAAAAAGGATTCTAAAATCAAGAAGGCTCTGGTACCACTGTTGTGGAAGCTCCATAGCCTCCACAACTGGAAGCTCCATAGCCTCCACAATTGAACAATGAATCAACTACAAATATTAAGTAGCTTAGCTCATACTAGGAGAGAGAGAGAGATGAGTTTCCACCCAACCAACCCCTCCAATATATAGCTCCAAGACCAAGGGGGTAAGTCCCTCTCAAGGGGACATGTGTACCTTCCATCACATGGGTCCCTAAAGTATTGAGGTAATTCTTTTATTCAATATGCATAAAAATAAATGTGATTTAATATAATTATACTTTTATCATTTTCATGATGTAGGAATATCTACTAAGGGTTATAAAGCTTGTCCATATTGTGGCGATTGGTTGAGATGAATCTATAGTAAGAATCTCAACAAAAATATTTATCTTCGACATCGACGATTCTTGCTTGATGATCATCCATTAAGATCTAAAAGAGAAGCGATACATTTTAATGGAAAGCTTGAAACAGGTCAATGTCCAAAACCTATGACACCTATGGATTGGTATAAAAAATGGACAGATGGACCTGTGATAGATCGAGAATCAGAAATCTTCAGTGATGATGAAGATAATGAGTATGTGAAGAGAGGTAAAGGAAAATTGGCACTCGCAGACAAGATATCAATATGGTATTATTTGGAGTATTGGAAAGAGTTAAAAGTATGTCATCTTCTTGATCCTATGCATATATTCAAGAATATTGGTTATTCACTATGGCAGCATCTTCTTGGACTAAAAGATACCATAGCATCAAGGAATGATTTGAAAGATCAAAACTCAAAACCAAATTTATGGCCAATTTTGATAGACATCGATAGGAAACAACTTATGCACCTGCTCCTTGGGTACTTACAACAAAAGAGATACAGACTATCAACAATAGGATTCAATGGATTTGGACTCCTACAAGATATGGAGCATCTTTCCAAAACATGTTTACTATGGATGATAATAGCTTATCTGGGTTAAAGACCCATGACTAGCATAACGTTTTGAAACATATTTTACCTTTGGTTATTGATGGATGTACAACAAAAGGAGTACGAGATGTGATCTATCATTTTGGATCGCTTATAAGGTAATTATGATACTTTTATATTTAATATATATGAATATTTGATATCTTTTATTTTTTAATTAACTTCTTTATAATTTTTTTTATGATATGTATAGGTGGATTACACCAAAAGAAATTGACAAAAACTCGATCCCACAAAAAAAAAATGTGAATGCAAAGAGATACTATGTTTGATGGAGAAAGAGCTTCCTACTTCATTTTTTGATATTCAGGTTCATTTATTAGTCCATCTTGTAGATGAAATAGAGATTGCAGGTGTTGTCAACACTCGATGGATGTTTTGGGTCGAGCGATTTATGGGAATATTAAAAGGTTATGTGTGACAAAGAACGAAACCAAAAGGATCCATGGCAAAGGGTTGGATGCTTGAAAAGTGCATGTATTATGTTAGTGAGTACCTTGAAAGAGTTCATGAAGAAGCTCACATGCATGGACCAACGAGTCTTCTTCCAAAAACAGATGAGGTATTATCAGGTAAGGGAGTTCCATTTTTATTTACATTTCAAGAAAAAAATGATGTTTCTAATTTTGTAGCATATAATAGCGAATGCATGCAAGCATTCCTTAGCGAGTACAAATAGGAACTTAAAAATCTCTAAAGTAAAAGGTGAAGAAACAAAAGATATAGACGTAATCTCCATAATAATGAGATTACAAATATATCTTTTTTCATAGATTGGCTATATAGTCGTTTGCAACGTGCCAACACAAATAATGAAGAAATCTCAGATGAGCAGAGAGAGTTAATGATAGGTTGTGAATGAAAGGTAATTTTATTTTAATAATATTTTGTTTTTTTCATATATGTATATTAGTTTCTATTTACTAATTTAATTTCTTTTGCAAGTTTGAATGTTCACTAATATGTGGGCTTTTGGACAACATATTATAATCAAAGCCATTGATTCTTTACGTAAAATAGAGGATTCTAGTATTTTTTCTTCTTTCAAGAAACTATCACGTGCTAGCTCAAAAGACACGAACCTTATAGATGGAGAACTTGGTTACGGGGAACTGCTGTTGGTATCTATGAGACATCATTTCGTACATTCAAACATGTAGAAAAAAGTTTATATTTTTTATGATAGAGTTAGTTTTTAAGCAGCTAATAATGGGTTTTTGTTTTTATATATTTTGATAGGTCATTTTGAAGGTTGTCTGGTTTCGAGCCGAGTACAAAGGTAGTAATTCCACATTAAGAAAGGAATTATCTGGGTTTTGGGCAATTGATTCTTTCAAGGTAATGCAATCTACTAAAGAACCATATATTCTTCCTAGGCATAATGAACAAGCATTTTTTTATAAAAATCCAGATGCTCACCCTTGGTGGCAAGTCATTCATGTTCAACCTAGAGGTAGGTCATTGTTTGAATAGTTTATTGTTAGAGAGATCGAAGAAAGTCCTCTTGATGATTCACCATCAGATACTGATACATCAACATCTGAAAGAGAAATTAGAATCATTATACATGATAATGATACTAATCTTTTTTATGAAGAGGATAATACTCTACATGCTGATTCTACTGATGATGAAGAGGAATTACCAAAAATCGATATTAATCCAGCAATAGATGATGTGACTCATGAGAACACAGATTTAACAATAGAAGAAATAAATGAAATCAATAAGGATAATGAAGATGAGACTATATTGATGAAAACTGATGGCAATAATGAAAACATATGAGCAGATTAGCTAGTAAATTCTACTCTAGTTATCGATCAATAACTTGAAGCTTCTAAATGGATATCAGATAATAGATTCTTTATTCAACTTGAATATCGATGAATCCTACTAGAGAGATGAAATCATGTTCTTTTAAGTTCGTACATGAAGCTCCAGGGTATGCCTAATTATTTTATATATAACTTTATCTTCGAGAAGCAAATTTTTCTCATGTATGTATGCATATGTGTGTGTATTCATGTGTATTATATGTATACATGTGTTAGTATGCATATATATGTGTTTCATGTATATGTATGTGTGTGCATGTGTGTGATGTATGTATACATGTGTTAGGATGCATACGTGTATATATTCATATTCATTTGTGTAATATTCATGTATTCATGTAATATATGCAAGTGTTTATAATTGTGTATGCATGTATAAGTATACATGTGTGCATTTAGGCATGTAGGCATTTATGTGTGCATTTATGTGTGCATTTAGGCATGTATGTGTGATGCATAATGTATCTACTCCATTTTATATTTATGTATGTGTATCTACATGATGTGTATATATCTTTATATATATTATAATCCTCATTGATTTGAGTAGCTATATATAGAGGTTGGGAGGAGAGACATCTCTCTAGTAGGACATCGGAGGAATAGATGCAATGTGTACATATACTTCAATCATATGGTTAAAAGGCTGAATTAGAGTTTCTAAATTAGGGGTTTTAAAACCCTAATATCAAAATTAGTGTTTTTGAATTAGGATATATATATATATATATATATATATATATATATATATATATATATATATATATATATATATATATATATATATATATATATATACATACATACATACATACATACATACATACATACATACATACATACATACATACATACATACATACATACATACATACATACATACATACATACATACATACATACATACATACATACATACATACATACATACATACATACATACATACATATATATATATATATATATATATATATATATATATATATATATATATATATATATATATATATATATATATATATATATATATATGTGTGTGTGTGTGTGTGTGTGTGTATGTATGTATGTATGTATGTATGTATGTATGTATGTATGTATGTATGTATGTATGTGCATGTGTGTGTATGTATGTGTATCTATATGTGTGTATGCATGTGTATATATGTATAAATGTGCATGTATGTGTATATGTGTGTGCATGTGCATGTATGATGTATATGTGTGTGTATGTGTGCATTTGTACCTATAGTCTCACTCTTTTCTCTCTCTCTCTCATATACATACATACATACATAAACACACATACTCATATCCACATACATATACATAAAAGCAATGGCATATCGTGCATTATCGCGACGATGAGCCATAAGTGTCTACATCTCTTTTAGACACTACTTATGCGACCATCCTGTCCCAAACTCTATCTCAAGTGAACTAAGTACGTATTTTTTATTCCTCTCATCATGCTCACTACAAAAATAAGAAAAATCATTTAAATAAAACATAAGATATTTATTTCAATTTATATGTGTTGGAACTGAAGGACTCACTAGGCAAGGAAGCTTAAGAAGGGAGTCAGAGAGAAGAGAAGGCACAAGCAGACAAGGGAGTCAACGACGATCTGGCAAGTAGGCCAATAATTTTCTTCATGAAGAAGCAAGTACGAGCATTCACGCAGATCTAGCACTAAGGCAACCCTTTAATTTTTCAAAACCCTTACACCAATTAAAAGTGCTTCTCATCACTAACAACCCCTGTAAATACCATGTTCACCTTTTGTAGCTCCATTTTGTGCAAGCCGAGGAGTCCTCGAGCTTGAGGAGCCTTAGAAGTAGTTGCTTACCAATTTTCGTATTTTTTAGATCTCGTTTGAGCCCTCAAATAAGCCCTGGAACCTCATTTTTAACTAGGCCGGACACTAGGTCTCGACAGGGCCAAAGCTAGTCAAAAACTATAAAAGGAGCTAGAGAGCTCATTTTTGGGGTTAGATTGTAATTGAATTGAACTTGTAAGAGCTTTTTGAAAGTAATCTAAGAACTCCATTGCTTCTCACTCTTTGTCTTGCCGTGTGTGCACGTGTGTGTGTATGTGTGTGCATGTTTGTGTGCTTCTCACTCACGCACTTGTGCCTCCACTTGCTCGAGGTCTTCATACCATCCTCACGTCTTCCCGGATTGACATTAAAGGAGGTGCTACTCATCACTGAGCTACACCAAATTTTGGCGCCGTTGCCGGGGATCGAGCTTTGAGGACGAGCGTGTGATGGTAAGACGTAGAGTTGACGCATTGGAGTTGTAGGTATTTTCTTCACTTTCATCTATTTTCTTGTTTTTTCTTCACCATCTTCATCACCATCATCATCATTACCATCTCCCACCTCCATCTCCATCATCACGAAAATTTTCAGTTTTGATCATATCACCATCTCCACCTCATTTCCTTCATTCTACTTGTGAGAGAGAGCGATATTGCTTGCACTGTTTTTGCATGTTTCTTGAGCATTTTGCAGGTTCTTGCTGAATCATCATCCCCAGCACGTTGCGCAGGTACGGAATACTCAGAATCTGTCTCGCAGTCGCCAGCCTCTGTCGATCGCGATCGACAGAAAACTCGCCCCTTTGGTAAAATAAAGCACACCACTGTGACAAGCACAAAGAGCACATCCTAAAACACTAAAAACAGTAGAAAAAATCCATGGTTCTCTGTCAATCGCGACCGACAGACCCTGTCAATCGCGACCGACAGACCCTGTCAATCGCGACCGACAGACCCTGTCAATCGCGATTGACACCGTCGATCGCGACCGACAGAATTTCCACGATTGATTGACTTTTACGCGTAGCCATGTGTCCATCGCGACGGACACATCCCCGATTGACTGAAATCACGGTAAAAAACCCGGAAAAAGTGTCGATCGCGATTGACACCATCGATCGCGATTGACAGGACTCACGACCGACTCTGTCGATCGCGATTGACACTGTCAATTGCGAGTGACGTGTCGATCGCGACCGACAGGCCCCAACGGACACCTCTGTCAATCGCGATTAACAGACCTGTCGATCGCGATTGACAGGCTTTTCAGCCAAAAAAATTAGGGTTTTTATTCTAAGCCTTGGGGATAGTTTTTGGGCATGTTGGTCTAGCAATTAGTGATTTGTGAGGTCCCTACACACGTGTTTCGAGAAAAATCTTGTGATCTGTTAGCCTGTTTGAACCCTGTTTTAGCACCAAAACCCTGAACTGACATAACTCTCTCATACGAAATCCGTTTGCTGTGATTCTTGTTTTGTTGGAAAGCTCGTGGGGTTATTATTAGATAGGGTATTTTGAAGTTGACCATACCCAGGGGGAACAAAATTTAGGGATCTCTAGAATTGTTTTCCAAAAAATCACAGTGCAATTTGGTCTTGAGCTAACTTTGGAACTCTTACAGATCTATTGAGAGCATCGAAGGGCATTCTAAGCAAGAGTAAGTGCAAGCTTGGGAACACGCTTCCTGGGCACTCAAGGGCAACCAAGAAGGAAACAAAAGGTTGGAAATTCTCAACTCCCTTTGTCAATTCCTAGCTTAGGCTAAGAACGACTAGTGATAGGAGTAAGCCAGGGCGGCGATAGGCATCTATCAAGTTGAAGACTACCTAAATACTCAAAGTTCAAGATAACTATATAATCTTTGTACGATTGAGAATCCTAAAGGAAAAGAATTTAACGTGGAATGATCAACTTAAAGTACGAAAAATACTCAAGTATTCCTGACGACGCAATATCAGACAAGATCATAAACATGATAACACACTAAAAACGAATCAAGTGACTGATACCAATTGATCGGCAACGAGGTTGTACTCTGGGCAAAAATCGGGCTACTTAACTAGGCATATGAACCTTAGATCAGGACGACATCTAGGGAGGGATAGACAAAGTCTTAGGTCTTCAGAGGCTAGTGTCAACCACACTGCTAGGTCTTGGGCCCAGCAGTTGAGCCACCACTCATACTACCCTAGCTCTGAGACTAGTGAATCAGAGATGTCTCAAGGCATGGACAGACCTACGGGAAGTTCAGGAGTGCCATACTTGCACAGAGTAGAAGGCCCTTACAAAACACAGTTGGAATACCTTAGGACCAACCGATTAGGTGCTAGCATCTACGAGGACGGTCTAGGAAGATCCGTGGTCCAGATTAAAAACCCTGACCAATCCATTGGACTAGAGCACCCCGCTGTCAAGTTTGAAAACGGAGCATACTTGGACAAAGAAGGAACTATATATGTAGTCACTAGTCACCCAGATAGGACAGACGAATTCAGAAATGTGATCTCAGAAGCGGATTTAGGTGACTTGGAGCAAGGAAACATGGGTGTAGAACCTAGAACCCCTCGTGGAAAGTCAGTGCTAACAAGGATCATCACTCCCGAGTGGATCCCACAGGACAATAAGAGTATAGATCTGCTGCTAAACCGAGAAACCGATGAAGCCTTTTGGAGGTATAAATCAGACAAGCCAATTGATATAGGGACAATCATGATCTATGAGTTTAAAGATCCAGATAGCCCAGGTAGAGTGACCTACTTAGATTGTTCTTCGGAAAGGATCTTTGTGGTTACAGAAAATGATAGGCACGCTTACACTTGGAAGGGTGAATTTATTTTCCCCCAACCAAGATCGAATGTTTCCTATGGTCACCCTGGTGCTGGAACATCCCAAGCTCATGGAGCCCAAAGAGACAGACATAGAGATAGACCTGAGGTAAGCTTTGCCAACTCAGGGGGCAGAGAAAGAACGAGGACGGAAACAAATAGAGTAGAGCCTGAGGTACTTAGAGCCCCAGGACATCGAAGAAATGCCGATGAGTTCCCTCTACCACGACCTAGAGAGCACACAAGGACTTTGAGACCAACCCAGCTAGTTAAGTCCATGAAGAACTACTTCGATGGCACGGGAGATCCATACGATCATGTGGCTGAGTTTAGGCAAGTCTTGAGAGCTGAACAAGTGGAGGATTTATTCACGCAGTATAATGCCTTTGGTTTAACCCTTAGGAACACAGCCCTTACGTGGTTTCAACCATTGAATGAGAGACAGTTCAGGAGCATAGACCAACTCCTAGAGGCTTTCATTATTGAATTCTCTAAGAGTGGCATAAGGCATAATACCTCCTCATTGATTCACAGCTTCAAGCAAACCCCTCAAGAGACCGTGAGACTTGCAGGAAGAAGATTCAGGCAATACTTAGAGAGATGCCCTACCCCTGAGTTACCCACGCCAGCTAAGCAAGTGGCTTTATTCCTCGATGGATTACTAAGTACAAAATTGAGATCTTATGTGTACTTGAAGGACCCTAGGACTATAGAAGAGTGTGTACGCATGTGCATTGACATCGAGGATAACCTAGGGGAGGAGTTAGAGCTTTCCAAGATATACAAAGATTCAGATAGTGCCTCTAGCCTCTCTTCCACACAATCCACATCAATTGAGGAACTTGCAGAGAAAGTAGCTCAGAAATTAGGTGTCTCTAGCAAACAGATCCCAAGGTTTGTCCCTGTGAAAAGATGCTATACTTGTGGGGGTGACCATATGGCAAATGTATGTCCCATTATGACTCAACCCCAAGTAAATCCTAGTAGCCAGTACTGCACCATAGAACGGAGGTACACCAATCACACCGCGCAAGATTGCCCATACAACAAGCAGGTGGCTAGGCAACCCTACCCTCAGCCATACCCTCAGCAAGGCAGATACCAGAACCAATACCTGCCACAACAATATACTAGGCCTCAGCAATATTACCAACCGCAATATCAAGCCCAGCAAAGGCCTCAGCAATATTACCAACCGCAATATCAAGCCCAGCAAAGGCCTCAGCCTGTGTTAGCACAGCAACCCCCTACCCCAGCTAATGTGATCCCGGTAAAATATGCAGCAGCAGAAGAAAACCTGAATAGAGCTATAGTCCCTGTAACACCACGGCTTTCTGAAAGTGACCCCAGTGACCATAGCTTTGATTCTACACATGTCGATAGTCCCCATGCTTACTACATGCAATCTCCTGAACATGGTGAGTCCTACTATAGTGAAGAGCCAAATGAACCTAGTTGGGAGTCAGATTACACAAATGTCATGTATGCAAACCCCAACCCTAAACCTCAACCTAGGCAAGTAAGACCTCCATTCCCTAGAGGACCATGCTACAGATGTCAAGGAGATCATCTCATTCGTGATTGTCCCTTGCCTCCACCTTCACAACCCCAGTCAGTAAAGATCCAGGGCTTTTGCCAAGAGTGTGGAAAGGAGCATCTCTTACGAGATTGCCCAAAGAACCCCAATAATATGCCAAAAATCACTCCTATCAACGTTCTTGGGTTAGTGGTAGACTCCACAGGGAGCGTGACTTCCACTGCACCAGTACAAGTAATCACTAGAGCCCAAGCACTGCAGCAAAACCAGGGTGTAGGTCAGGAAAAAAGCCCAAAAGTTAGTGAAACAGAGAGCACGACAAAGAAGAGGACTAGAGCTTGGAGAGATAGTCGTGAAAGAATGAAAAGACAATGGGCAAAAAAGATGAGTGAACTCGAGGAAAGCCTCAGAGAAACAAAGGCCAGGATAACTGAGCTCACATCTCAAACTCCCTCTCACACTACCCCACCTCCACCATTCCCAAATCCATCCGAACCGTCACCTTCCAACCCACCTCATACGACTCCACCACCCCCTAGAGTAGGATCAGTCCTAGCAGATCCCACTCCCGAGGACCTTAACATGATGCTTAAAGCATATCAAGCCAGAATCCAAGAAGGGCCAAACGTAACTGATCATGAAAAGTGCTACCCTAGAGCAGAATTAGAGCTTGAGCGAACTAAAATTTGTGCCAAAATGGTGGAATTGGCTCAAACCATGTTTGAAGCCAGTCGCCTCTTTAACATCTCTAGTTCAGCCAAGACATAGTTACACTTTGATGGATTGCTAGAAAGAATAGAGAAGCTGATTGCACAATCAGAAAAGGAACCCGCCTCTCAACATAAGGACAGGGCAAGTGAAAGAGTAAGCATTCCTGCCCAAGAAGCTTATGTGCCTAACCCTACGGAGCCAGACACATCATCTTCTATGAATCGATTCACACCAGAATTCCTACGAGAGATTCAAGAAGACAAATGGGCTAAAGAGAGTGAAGTCCCTCCTCCTATTGAACTTGTGGATGATGCACATGACCAATTCCCACAAGATATCCCATCCATTTATGAGGAGCAGGAGAGCACCCAATCTCAGGAAAGATTAGACTTTGAGTCTAACTCTCTACAAGAATTACCCCACTTCACAGGCCCATGGGAAACTAAGTCGACTTGTATGAGAACACCCACGGTCATGGTACGAAATGAGGACTCAGTCATACCTAGGAACACAGAGGTAGTGAAAAACACTAAGGTTCAGTGCAACCTCACCTTAGAAGAGCTACTCAAAGTAAGGCCAGAGCTATGGAAGCATGTAGCCAAGCAAGTACCAGAGATAGCAAAACCTCATTCCCAGGTAGGATCCCAGAGAACAGTGCCCGAAATACCCTTGGACAAGATAGGAGATATGAGTGAAGGTGAAGAAGGAAACACCTATCTTCCAATCACCCATCAAGGATACACCACCAAGGCCATTCTAGACTCAGGTGCAGGTGTTGCAATTGCAACCACTTCCCTGTGGAAGCGTTGGGGCAAGCCAGCACTCAGGCCCACGAGGATGAAATTGCAGATGGCCGATGGTCACATAGAGAGACCCCTAGGGTTGTTAGAAGGAATAACTCTCACTACATGTGGTGTTGAGTTTGAGCATACATTCGCTATATGTGACTTTAGCAAAAATCATGCCTATGAGATGATTTTGGGAAGACCGTTTATGCGACAGTTGCAAGTGGTACAGGATTGGGGAACCAATTCCTTGTATTTGCAACAGCTAGGTGTCACGACCAAAGTGAATCTTAAAGATTACTCTCATAGAGATGTCCCTCCTATCCAATGGAATCCCATCCATAAAGCTAAAGATGATACAGAATCGGTGCATTCCATAGGATCAGGATCCTCATGGATGCATGAAGATACCCAGTTATGGATGTGCAAAGTAGCAGTAGAAGAAGAAAAGAGAGAGAAAGCCAGAGAGGTAGGTGCAAAAGAAACACATAGATCAATTCAAGACCCAGCCTATGCACCTGTAGTCTTTCCTGACGAAGAATTTGAACCCCATGGCTGGGAGAAATCTTAGCAACAATGGATGTAGCCATCAATGAAGAACAATGGACACCCCATTGTGATGAGGATGGCTATGACATTTCAGTTTTCTCCATAGAGCCAATTATGGGAGAGGCAGTGTTAGAAGAGTGTGAACCTAGCCCTGATGCATTTGAGGATGCAAGTGACTCCGATCTAGAGTCAATCATTATGGACCCACCTTTTGCATCAGATGAAGAATACTTCTACGAAGTAGAATTTCAACCCCAGAGGTATGGAGAGCTTACAAGTGACGTAAGGCTAGCCACACAAGTGACCCTGAAGGAAGAAGGAAAGAAAAGAAGGAAGAAAGAAGTCACACCAGAAGAGGAAGAATCTTTGTTTGAGGTCCCGAAAAATTTTAAGAAGTATGAGATAGACGACACGAGAATCATGATAAGAATGCCTAAACGAGAGGCACAGTCAGGAGAGGCCTATCATAACAAAGAAACCACCAAGAAAATAGTAGTGGCCCTAGAAGAAGGAGAGGAGAGATGCACGTACATAGGCCATGACCTAAGAGAGGAAGAAGAGCATGCATTAATAGCCTTGCTAAGAGAATACAGAGATGTATTCGCTTGGAGTTACAAGGATTTGAAGGGTGTGGACCCTGACATATGTTCACACACTATCCCCATGACCTCAGACGCCAAACCCTCTAAGCAAAAGCCATATACATATAACGATAATTATGCTGCTAAGATCAAGGAGGAGATAGATAGACTGGTTGAAGCTGGATTCATCTACGAAATTGAGCACACTGAGTGGGTATCCCCCATCGTAGTGGTGCCCAAGAAAAATGGAAAGCTGTGTGTATGCATTAACTTAAAGAAGGTCAATGCCGCCACAATTCGAGATAACTATCCGCTTCCTATCACAGAACATCTCTTAGAAAGAGTAGCAGGCAAGGAAGTGTACAGCTTCCTTGATGGATTTTCGGGCTACAATCAAGTAGCCATTGCTCCAGAGGATCAACATAAGACAGCATTTGCCACTGAATGGGGCATATTTGCCTTTAGAGTAATGCCATTTGGGCTTACCAATGCACCAGCTACCTTCCAGAGGCTGATGTGCCATGTATTTAAAGAGTTCCTGAGGAAGAACTTAGAAGTCTATGTTGATGATCTTTGTGCTCATTCCAACATTAGGCAAACCCATATTCCTGAACTCAGACAAATCTTTGACAAATGTAGAGAATATCAAGTCTGCCTGAACCCAGAAAAATGCGTTTTCATGGTCAGGCAAGGTAAGATTTTAGGACACATAGTGTCAAAGAATGGCATATCCACCGATGAAGAGAAAGTAAGAGCCATAGCCGAGTTACCTAGGCCAAAGAACATCAAGGAAGTACAAGCTTTCATGGGGCATTGTGGTTACTACCGACGGTTCATTCATATGTACGCTGTCATTGCAAAGCCCATGTATGGACTTCTGACTAACTTTGAGTGGACTGATGAATGTGAGAATTCCTTCAATGAGCTTAAACGGCGATTATGTTCAGCACCAATCTTAACCACACCGGATTGGAATAAGCCTTTCCACGTTCATGTGGATGCATCCAATTATGCCATTGGATGTGTGCTTGCTCAACCTACTGGTGAAGGTAATATGGATCTTCCTATTGCCTATGCTAGTAGACAATTGAATGCAGCTGAACGAAATTATACCACTATTGAGAGAGAAGGCTTAGGCATGGTATATGCAGTTAAGAAATTTAGACACTATTTGCTTGCAAATAAGTTTAAATTTTTTACTGATCATCAGGCATTGCTATACCTCGTAAACAAGCCATGCAATACATGAAGATTAGTAAGATGGTTTCTCTTGCTAATGGAATATGATTTTGAGGTTGTGGTAAGGGAAGGGAAGACTCATTTGAGAGCAGATCACCTTTCTAGGCTCACATCGGGAGAAGCCCCACAAGGAGTGTCAGATGACCTTCCTGATGCTTACTTGTTTAATTTGGAGGTGGTGCCGCAGTGGGCTAAGCCATTGGTACCAGTGTTGACATACGGACCTAACCACCCAGTAATAAACACGCAGGATAGAGAGGTAGTAAAAGCTCAAAAGTATCACATCATGGCAGGTAGTATGTACAAGCACACAGATCAAGGGATCTTGGCTTGTTGTGTGGAAGAGGATGAGTACGCTAAGTGGTTGCAATTAGCACATGTAGGTGCATTAGAGCAACACTACTCAAAACAACGAACCCTACAGACACTAAGAAGACTCGGAGTGCATTGGCCAACGATGGAAGCTGATGTCCAAAAGTTGTGCAAGGAATGCCCAATCTGCTGCACTAAACCACCTGTGGAACATGCCACTCTTTATCAAGTGTCCATAGTGCCAGATTGGAGTGAACCACTAGTATCCTTCCTGAGGACAAAAACATTCCCTCAAGACATGACGCTTGCTAGGAAAAGGAGTTTAGAACAAGAAGCCCAGGAATACTCACTCATTGGTGATAATCTATACAAGCGTGGTAAAGATGGTTACCTGAGACTATGTGTCCATGAAAGTGAATATCTCAAGATCTTGGAAACTGCTCACCAAGGAGTAGCAGGAGGACACTTTGGACCAGATCGGGTGATCAAGGCAATACTCTTTGCGGGTTTTTGGTGGCCGACCCTTCACATGGATGCACATACCTATGTGAAACGGTGTGATGTTTGCCAGAGAACTCAGTATCCTATACGTAAAGATGAGATGCCACTGAAACCTATGATGGGTGGACGTGCATTCTCTAAGTGGGGAATAGACTTCGTAGGTCCTATTAATCCCCCAGCTAAGGGTTCCCATGCGGAATATATCATTGTTGCCACAGACTATCTAACAAAGTGGGTAGAGGTAAAAGCCACAACGAAGAACGATGCTCAAACAACTGCTAAATTCTTGTTTGAGAATGTATTCACAAGATACGGGCTACCTATAGAGTTAGTAAGTGATAGAGGCACTCACTTCTTGAATGAAGTAATTGAAAATCTGCTCCAAGAATTCTTGGTAGTTCATAAGAAGTCTGCCCCCTACCACCCACAAGCTAATGGGCAAGCCGAAAGCACAAACAAGATTCTGTGCAATGTGTTGACCAAGCTCGTGAATAATAAACGCTCTGATTGGGACAAATAGCTACACCATGCTGTTTGGGCATACCGAGTAGCCTACAAAACGGTACTCCAAGCCACCCCCTTTCAGATGGTATTTGGTCAAAATGCAGTGCTACCATTGGACTTCTTGATACCTACATTGAAGGTAGCACAAGAGCACGAATGGACGGGTCATGAACTCTCCTCTAGACTTTTTGACCTTGAACGATTAGGAGAAACAAGACTAAGGGCAGCTGTAGGGATATATGCAGCTAAGAAACGACAGAAGGCATATTTTGATGCCCACGTGAAGGATAAAGGTTTGAAGGCAGGCGACCTAGTACTAGTATACACTTTGAAACAACATGCGAGAAAATTAGAGAAGCGTGGCTATGGACCTATGATCATAAATAGGATCTCAACAAGTGGAGCAGTGCAACTAGCCACATTGGAAGGTGACGTTCTCCCAAGCTATATAAGCGGATGCAGAGTCAAGTTATATCAGGAACCTCTCACAGAGGAAATGCTAAGTCGACTCAATATCGCCAAGAAACGCAAGGAAGAAGAAAAGCGGATTCGAGAAGAAGCTCAAGCAGAAGCTTTAGAACGCATCAGAAGGATGAAGTTGCGAAGAAAAGGTAGAGTTCAGCCTAGAACAAATGACTATGCAGATCAAGGATATCATATGGCAATGTGTGAAGTCGTAGGAACAAGTTCCCATAGAATAATTGATCGACGACCTTTTGTGACCATAGAGGTAGGACAAGGAACTAGTGCACAGTCCGTGCGAGCATTGATTGACTCAGGTGCAGCCACTAGTGCGGTGAGACTCTCTTACTGTCAAGAATTGAAATTAAAGGTCAATCCTATAAAAGCTTATCTCATAGGATTAGGAGGTGTGGAAACCCCTTGCATGGGCGAGGTGGAGCTTCCCCTCTACATTCAGGACATGTTAATGACAGTTAAGGTACTAGTGTGCCAAGACGAAGACCTCACGGAGCCTCTTGTCTTGGGTCAGGACTGGATCTATGATCATGCAGTCAACCTAAACCTAAGAAGTGGACTTCTTCAGGTATGGGTCAATCATAGTCGAATTACAGTAGAGTTAGATAATGGAGCACTCAAGGAACTAGGAAAGGCACACACTCCTGGTCCTTCCAGGAGTACACATGAAGATGACCATGCTGTTCTTGTCCAAAACTATGTGTTGCAGAGGAATGATGTTTGCAAAAAAGGAGTCAGGGATGCAACGGAACTCCCTTCTTTTCCAAAGGCCAGTTGGAGGCAGCAACCAAAGGTGGATCAAAGGCAGAAGAAGCAGAGTACTACCTATGTCGGAGATCAAAAGTACCTGCGTAGCAAAATGTCTCAGCTAGTGAAACAAGTGTGGGTGCGGAAAGGCGAACACCCGGTTGCACTCAAGCCAACCACACGGGCAAAGCCTCTTATTAGTAACCAACAACACGACACTAATAAGAAGTCTTTCAGAAGTTCTTCTGCTAACGTGAAGTCTATTTGGGTGCCCAAGAAGTCGATGAAGGCTAGCCCACAATCAAGACAAATTTGGGTGCCTAAGGCTTGTTTGCGGGCTCAAATAGCTACACCAAGACCACACCCTATACAACATGATCCATTCACTTGCACAATCGGCATCCACTCGTTTTCAACACTCAAGAACACACCAAGGCCCATGAGCACGAACAGAATCACTTGTAAATGGGTCCCTAAAAGGCCTCATTTTCAAGCCGACACACCTATAAAGCTCTCGAGAGTCTCTACGAAACCAAGAGCAAAACTCATACACTGCATTTGGCAGCCTAAGACTTGTAACAAACCCCCGGACCCCATTTGTAAATCCATGACAACCTACTAACCACATCACTATCACACTACATCATTCCACTTAGCTCTTAGGTCTACCGAACTCCTAACCACACACACACTCGCACCAAGCACTTACTAACCCATTAATCTCTCCCGACCCTCATGTTAATGTTGTAATGGGAACAACAACGGTTCTCTCTTGTCCTGTACAATGTTAACACATGTTTCTATATTCTCACAGAGACAGGAAGCAAGAAGTAACATGGCAGATACGATAGGAACTAGCTCCCAGGTAGGCACCAGCCCCCAAGTTGTGGACATTGAAAGCCTTCCGGTTGAGGAGGAATTAAAGGAACGACCAACGGCATTGAGGGCATTACATGCCATACCGGTTCAGAACCCTCCACAGGGGCACACAATGCCAGTCAGCAAAAACTCTCATTGGTTCAGTGATGTGGCAGGACCCCTAGGTGAAGGCACTTATATGTGGGAGGCAGAGATAGAATTCAATGGGCGCTGGGGCAGGTATCACTTTTTTACTAGGGAATTTGAGAGATTGCAGAATAATGAAGGATTGAAACCCATATGGAAGAAGGCAGGACTCTACGAGTATTTCAAATTCCAATTGCCAAAGCCGGATTTTCTAAGATGCTCTTATTTGATTAGCACCCTTACTCCGAGCAAAGACAAAAAGGGATACAGCTCCTTTGTACTCCCATCTCTCACAAGGGGCAATGAGCTCAAGCGTTTCAGATTAACTATCAACTTGGTAAGGGAAGCTTTGGACATGAAAGGTATGCACATTCCTACGGAGAAAGAGACTATGGTTCCAGACAATATGAAGAACAGAAATTTGACAAAATTAAAGGACATGGTCGCGATGACACCTACGATTGCCATTCATTTACGCATGGTCATGCAACATTTCGCATTCCCCACGCACGAAAGGTTCACAATGCCTCCCAAAAAGATCTGGTTCAATCAATATGCCCCATTGGATTATCGACCAGATCCATTTGGCTCATCAAAGGTGGTATAAGAAACAAAAATATGTACTGTATGGATGCTGTGCGCTTACCAGAATTGTGTATAGATGTCTCGCATATGATGTACCGGTGCAAAGGGCTCTCATTTGGACCAGAGCACAGGAGTTTCAACGCAGACTGTCAGCCGCAGGGCCTCCCTCAAAGAAGATGAGAGGCGCCGTCCAGATGCCTTGTGCACAAGCCCGCGGTGCAACCCTAACACCTGAAACAACTCCAAGGCTTCCCAGACGAGTGCAACCATTTACTATCAGGTTACCCAGGCACAACACAGATGGCCCTAATCTTGTGTTTCCACCTGTACCTACGGATCTGGAATTTCCTCACGGATTCACTTTGGAAGATCTAACGGATGAAGAAGTTGCCAGAATCATTGAAGCTGTTAATGCGGAAGTCGAAGCAGAGCAGGGTAGTGGACAACAAACTGCTACAGAACAACCCCAACCAAGACAACCAGAAGTGGTGGAAGTGGAGTTTGAAGAAGAAGAAGGACAAGAGGATGAACAGGAAGGATTTTTTGATGAGGAGGCGCATGACTATGAGCAAGAAGTTATACAGGAGCTAGAGGGTGCCCCAGCATATACAAAGGAGTTGAAAAAGCTCTACGATACCATCAACAGGGTCCAAAAGCAACATAAGTTATCCCTTGCAGCAGGAAAGGCTATCATGCACCAAATCCTTGAGGAGGAAGGAGTCGACGAACAATATCGTGCCACACTAGATATGATCTCTGATGCTTTAGGAGTACCTGAGACAGTGCATACTGCCCTGGCACAATCACGCAGAACGGAAAGAAGATACGGAAGACGTCCCCCACGAGCAGGGAAACAGATGAATGTCATAGTATCCGAAACACAAGGGACAGCCACGACCACGGGCACAACACACACTGTGCACGATACTGAAGAGACCCATGTGTCCAGTGCACCCCCATCACCCCCCTTGCCACCCCCGCCTCCCACTCCACCACATTCACCTCCCATTACCAATGTAACAACCACTGTCACTGCCTCCGAGTCCACTGCCATGACTGAAGCACAAACTGCCAATCAACCCACACACCCTCTTAACACCTCCCTTGTATACACCTCCACTAACACTGTAATCCTAATGGCAGCTACTGACATCCCCATTCCCCCACTCACACTTTCGGGCAGTTCATATTCACAACTGCACACACCACTGTACACATTCACCACAATCACTGCACTATTCACCATGGATTTTATGGACATATCACCCTCCACCGCACCTCTCCCTCCCCCCATACGGCCACAATCTCCCATTCCCCCACCACCCACTTCACCATTTTCCAGCACCGCATTCACACTTCCCTTCCCCTTTCCCTTTCCTTCTACATTTAACACCCTTCCTGCATCCACCCCCATTAATAATGTATTTAATAACATGTATCAGTCCATGTCTCAGTTACAACAACACTATCAGCACCTCGATGCTCAGCATACAAGTTTGTTCAGGAGTCATGAAGCATTACAAGGAAGATTCATTGACTTAGAGAAAGAGAAGAAACAATTACAACAGCAGTTTAGTGCATTGCAAGAACAACATGAGCAATTAGTGGCAAATCCACCGCAGCCAGATGCAGAAGAAAGAGAACAAATGGATGATCTGCTACACTCCCAAATCACAGAGAACCTCAAGCTCCATCGCAACATGGCTCTATTACGGAAGCATATGTCTGCAGCCCTGGAAGAAAATAGATGGCTTCAGACACAAAACGAAGAGAACTTGGAAGTAGCCATGGAAGGTTCCCCACAAGAAATTGACCCGGAGAAGTTTAAGGCCATTCCCTCGGACAATATGCAAATCATATTGGAAACCCATGCTGATCTCCTCGAAGCCCATGCAGCCTTAGAAAAGGAAAGAGACGAACTACTAAGGCAATTGGCAGCTCAACCAGAACCACCCAAAGAAGTCCCAACCACAGCTGACACAACTGACGAAGTAGCAGCGCTCAAAGCACAACTCAAAGAATTACAAAAGAAAGTGCTTGAGTATGAACGCCAACCCTCCCCCTTGGTAGAACCAGAACCTGAAGACCTAGTACCAATCGAAGTAGAGGAAAATTTTGAGGACCCGTACGTTCCGATGCCAACACCTGGAGGCAAGCAAACAGCAGAGGGCATGCACACCATTGAGATAGAGGCCCCTGAATGGATGCAGAGATTAGAGAAAGTGGCCACAACCCATGATGATAGGGTAGCAGTTCAAATAGCATCCATGTCACGATTGGAAGAGGTAATCATAAAATCCGAGTACTTTAGAAACCTCTCACATCACAGGTGGATCGGCACCTCCGACAACTTGTATGTTCCTTTTTGTGTCTTAATGGCGGATTATAATGCTGAAATCAAGCACCACACCTCACGGGAACCAACATCTGCCACACAGTTTGCACCAGACGACATCCCAGAAAGTGCCAAGCAGGGAAATATTCGCCAACCGACTTGGAGAATTCGGCTGCTTGAAGCCTACCCGGAAATGAATCGCACATGGAATAACATGCCCCCTGTATATCAAGTACAATCCCTGCTATTGTCCTGTTTTCCGAAGAAGGTCGTGGCCGGAATACACAAAGATGGTGCTGACAACCAAAGGATGTGAGAAATGGCTCAACTATGTCTACTTAGCACCACCTAAAGGTCAACCTACCGTAGGGTATATGATATCGACAATTCGGCATTGGGGTGTCAGGTTCAAAAACATACCAGATGTCATGACACAGATGTGCCTTAAAATTTTTGAACTCATGATAGTCACCTTCCGGACCTTCAAGAATGTTAAGGAACCTCACCTCTCTGTGCTCGGATTCAATGAAGGCAATCAGGATCTTGTTTATGACATGAGCACAACGCCCTCTATTAATGTTGTTTATGCATGGCATGCCCGCATCAAATACCTACCGGCCTGCTTCAAACAGACATTTGAAGAGATGTTTGTCACAGGGTTCTGGGAATATCACTCAGAGATCTTCATTCCCAGGCCCTCACATTTATTACAATTGTTTGCAGTAGAACAAGCTCTCCATTCAGAAAAGTTACGAATGCCACATCCAGAGGTTCCGGGGCCAGTAGATTGGGATGCTTTACTCACGGACTTGGCAAAGGGGTTGCGGATTGTAGAACATCACTTAGCACAAGATGTCGTTGAGTACTACATCCAAAAACCCACACAACACGGGTCTGTCAGGGACGACAGACGCGAGAGAGGGGGGGGTGTTGGAACTGAAGGACTCACTAGGCAAGGAAGCTTAAGAAGGGAGTCAGAGAGAAGAGAAGGCACAAGCAGACAAGGGAGTCAACGACGATCTGGCAAGTAGGCCAATAATTTTCTTCATGAAGAAGCAAGTACGAGCATTCACGCAGATCTAGCACTAAGGCAACCCTTTAATTTTTCAAAACCCTTACACCAA